>JAZFAV010000018.1:11800000-12200000 GCA_037954035.1 Rosalia funebris
ATTGCTTGAAACAATCCCAACCTGTTTTTCCCATAGGTAGACAGGACTTTAGGTGGCTTAGTCGATGAAGTCCTCACTCCAGTCTCATCCATGTTGAAGATCATATCAACTGCAATGTTATATTTTCTATAACTTCTTCTAACAAAGAATAAAATCTATTTACAGCTTCTCGATTAAATCCTTTCACTCGAGTTACAGAAGTTGGTTCCGGTGATCTCAAAGTCAATGATGGGTGACGAAGCTTGAAATTTTTGAACCACCCTTTTCCAGCTATAATTCCAGAAAAAACTTCAGATTTTCCTTTCTTTCTAGCAAACTCTCCAGCTACCTGCAGAAATTCTGTTCGTGTGAGGCCATAAAATAAAGAATCCATTTTTTGAACATATTTAAAAAGCTCTTCCTCTTCTTCCGCCGTGAAAACAGATTCAAAGCGGCCTAATTTCTTTTCTGAGGAACCGCTTTTAATATGTCTATGTAACGTTGCGTAAGGTATACCACATATTTTTTCTTCCATAGCTTTTGCTAAGCTTTCTTCAGACCAGTTGGCTCGGTTGGTCTTTCTCTTATACTCATACACCATCTGCTTTAGAGATTATTATTTGTTAATACAAACTCTTACATACACTTTGATCATTATTATTTAACAGACTATGGCATAAGAAGGGCAAAACGGATACTATTCATCTTACCCGGTTTCGTTTTGCCCGTCTCGTACTTTAGTAACATAACCTAATATTCCACAAAAATGGTGAAACAAAAACTGAAGATGAATATGTTTGTTGGACGTCCATTTATATATGGACTGCTCTAAATATAATAAAATAAACACAAGGTACTTACGGTGGTTTTATCGTAATTTTTTTGAAAAAATCTAATTTCCTTACACTAAACGCGTGGCTAATAACCTATGCTACCGGACGAGATCTGACAGTAAGTGCATGTCTGTAAGGAGTCGAGCGACACTGGCTCTATTTCTTTCTATCGATGAAATATGGAACTAGAACAAATATTCTTTTTGCCCGTCCTCTCCGTCTTGCCCGTCCGTCCCCTAACTGTTGTCTTGTGGAAAATCTATTTTATATTTTTTTAATTAGATGCTTAAAAGAAGAAAAATTTACAAGGTAAATAACATTAAATTATACCCTGTATATATTCGAGGTGTTGTCAAAAACGTAGACAATATCTCGGTATACGCTTTACCTTTAAACTAAATACGCGATTAACTTTTGACAGTTGCAATGATACACGATGTTTGAAAAGAACAAATATAATTCTTATATTACTAATATTTCATTTCAGTTTCACAAGAGACTGGTATATGGAATCTTCATTTTACAGTGATGATTTTGGACTTCAAGTATTAAGTACTTAGTGTGAATGAGCTGCAAATGTATATATTTAAACTAATTGAAGATAATAAATATTTATCAATATTAGATTACTAATTGTTTATGGATATAGTACTCAAATCGTCTACCGTTAAGACAATTCCGGAAACAGAATTTGGTAACTTTTCATTCACACTGTAGTCAATAATTATTCTCCACGGTGACCTTGTCCCGGGCATGAACTCTGTAAAATCGTGGCTTTAACGCCAGTTTCACGGTTATGTTGTTAATTTGCAAGATAAACATCTGAATTTTCTTATCTTGTGGATTTTGGAAACGAAAGTTGCATTAATTTACCTGGATAATGGCAATATGCATTCAAAGCGGTTGGATTTTTATTAAGCGACTATTGAACGTGACCTTTCACGCAGCTTTTGTTTTTATTTTGTGCGAGTTAATTATAATCCATTGTTAAAATATCCCATTTTAATTTAAAGGAAGCTTTCGAAACAGTCCTTATCTTCAGAACTACGTAAATATGTAGATTTGTATGCGTTCATATAAATAAATAGCTAATTTACATAAATTGACGTTGATATAGGTGTTTCTATGGTGTATAGTCACTAGAATGAAAATATTTCGTAAAATATGCTGAATAATGTAAAAATTATACTAATTGAGGGACAAATGACTTACAAATATTCTGTGAATATATAATAAGAAACTCGTCCAAGCAGTTATTCTGTGTATATTGCAAAATTTCTGTGTGACTAAATATATTACATGGTATAACTCATGACTTAATTTAGTTTTGAGAAAAAAGGCAACACCTATTACATTCAACCAGGTGGCGATTGAAAATCAATAACTGTCAATGGTCACATCAGCATACCTGACAATTTATACGGACAAGAAAATTTAAGAATAATTTAAAACTTCGACAATACTACAATAATAATATATTTCTACTGTGATTCTTACTTGACAGTATAACTAATAAAAGACACCTGAAGATAAGATTTTAGAGAAGATCGTCATTGTACAGCTCATCATAAATAGAAACAAGTCTCAAAACTACGATATCGGTCCGCCCACGAGGTGTACAGTAAATAGCCTGGTATTTACTTGGTCGAATTGAGGTCTTTTCGGAGTGAATATCAATGAATTTATAATGAATGTGAATATGCACAAAGTTCGATCTGGTCGCGTGCAAAATGCATCCTTTTTTCTCCGAATGCTGCCTCACATTTTCTTCTACATGTATCTAGAGAATCGCATACTTTTTCCTATTCTTGATGAGCGGTACAAACACAATTCTCACCAGGTAGTTGCCAAAATGGACTATAAAAACGCATGCACTGAATAGTTTTCTCGCAGTTTTTTTATATTAGGATTAGATTAGATTACATATTATAGCTTTCCAGCTGTGTGAAATTGGCTTTTAAGCGTAGGCTACTACGACCCCCTAGAGCTATATTGTGGATATTCCTGATATTTCTTACTATATTACCTTTCCCATCTTTGCTTATTTTTTCCATAGCCGTGACAAAGGTTTCTTTATAAAACTATCAGCCTTGTTTTTTTTTTCATTAAATCGTTGATACTTCAGACGTGTAGAGACATGGCAATAGCACAGGAGTTTCCTCTTATTTTTGACAAAATATACATATTACCTAATTTATTAGGTATTTCGGAATATATACGTCCATTGAACCGATAATGTACAGTTTGAAGATCCACTGTTATTCTGATAATCTTTCTGTTTTTGGTCTAGGTAAATTAGGTCATTTGTTCTTTTATTAACCGTGTTGCCTGTCTCGATTATTATTAAAACTCTTACATTGCTCCATTTTCCATTCATTTACAGACGTCCAAGGGCTACACCATAACAGTATTTTGGTTCTACAACCATAGATGCGCCTTCCTTGGCGCACTCATAGACTTTTTGTTGCCCATATGTGTTGGTACCCATGCAAGGGTCACTTTATTTTACAGGGTACTTACATCCCATACCAATTTTATATGGAGGTCATTGCATGTACTGTTCATAGTATTCATGAAGTGTATGACTACTGCTTGCTGATGCTAACAGAATTTGATTTGACGAAAACAAAATATTCTACATATAATACAATAAATGTGTTATATGTATATGAAGTTAGTACTAATTTAGTCTTAGGTGGAAAGTCACCTTCTTCAGTACGGCGATAAATTCTATACATCACATCTCTAAAATCTGATTAGACAACATGCATCCAAGATTTAAAATATGACATATTTTCAGTCAAATTTGAGGTCAATAGGAAACAATGGATTTTTTAGCACATTTGGCAACAAAACTATATTTACTATGGAATTAAATGTCGATACCGCATGAACTATATCAATATCTATTTTATTAATGTAGTGCTTTATTACTAAATTTTGAATTTTTTCTTTTTTTTACTTTCCCGCACTCCACTATAAGCGGAAAAATAATGTAATCGTGTAAAGAAAAATTGAAAAGAAATTTTTTGGGGTTTATTTTTCATTTTTCGGCCTAAAAACAGATGGTTTTTAAAAATGTTTTGTTGTGTGTGTCGTTGTCGTTGGCATTTATTCTTGTTAGCACGATAACTCAACTAAATCGTGTCGGATCGATCGGGTTTCGACTGACTCTGATTAGGGACGTCTACCAGACGACATCTATCGATTTTGAGGTAGATAGGACACACCTCACCCTGTCCATGGGTCATGAGAAAGCACTATTTGAAAAAAGTAAAACTGTCGCATAAAACACATATTCTGCATTTATGTGGTTTATTTTTTCTCGGTATATTTTCTCGGCCACTCAATTTCTAGATAGAGATGTTCTACAGGCAGAATAGTCCGTTTTAAAGTTTTAAAACTGTTTATTTTAAATAAAGTCGGTCAGGTGGTATGATGAACAACACTTCGGGCTTTTACAGTTTTTTGTCCATGCCAAACAAAAATAAAGATAATTCTTTATAATATATTTTTATAATAAATATATTAATATATAGTTCTTTAACCCTTTATTCTGCTTACAATTCTTTATATACCATAATCTATTCATTTTATACTTGACAAAATAAGTCATGTAAAATTTTAAAACACAAAAATTGAGTACTCCAAATTTAAATCAAAATTAAGATAAATAGAAATTTTTAAGTCTAACAGAATGCCCATATTGGACATATATTATATCCAAATACTAAAAATTATCTTAGTCAAAAAGTGATGAATTTATAATAATTGGTGAAGATAGCATCAGGCATTTATGTCAAAGATTTAATAATTTATGTCAGTGAACAGTTCTGGCGAAAACGGAAACTTCTGATATATCAATCTTAAGTATGCTTTCTTGGAGAATATTTCCTAGACCTGTCAGTAATACCAAAGAATACTTATGTACACCTTAAAAATTGTTTTGATGTGTTTAAAAACTGGCTGTGTGACTTTGGTAAAAAAAAGTGCTAGTAGACCGACCATTTCGTAGAGAAGAAGTTTTGAATAACGTTTGTCAAAGAATGGAAAAGGAGTTTGAGAAACCTTTAAATCATCTTTCTTCATGCAACTGAGCTTTCTCATGGAACATTCTGAATGATTTTAAAGATGAACTTGGACGCGCATCCATACAACATGCAATGGCAAAGGTAATATTAAGCCATTTTACCGATGGGCCACCTCAGGCGTCTTGCGTACGGCCAGTGGTTTGTTAAAAATTTTATTACAGGCGATCTGCTAAGCTTCACATGTTTTCTGACACAACGTGGTTTCTTCTTGGGGTAGGTCGATATCTTAAAATATATAATATACATTACTCAAATATACGAATAATACGCATATTTTTTATTGAATCTCCATTATATTTTTACAAAATGATATTTGAACAAAAGATTCTTGCAGAAGAATAATTAAGTCCATTTCGTTCAACTACACTGTCAAAAAAATATATTAAGTGAATTTGTTCAACTACACAATGATGAACTTCATGTTTATTTTCAGAAAAAGATATGCAACAATATATACGATATGAAATACTTACATCAGCTGATAATGTTGCATACTTAAGTTGAGCTTTCTCCAAAGTGTCCTCAGTGAGCCATTCTATTATTCCCTTACTTACAAAATATAATATTCAGAACCTTAGTAGGCGAATGGAAGAACTGGAACAGAAAATTGTTGAAGAATGTGCAACCATTACGATAGAAATTATATAAAATTCTTTTAATAGTACGAGAAGACGTATTGAGCAAGGTGACAGACATTCCCAGTATATTACTATAATTTGTTTTTTACTTTTTCGCACTCAACTATACCAGAGCGGAAAAGTAATGTAATCGTGTAAAGAAAAATTAAAAAAAAATTGTAGCGTTTACTTTTCGTTATTCGGCATAAAAACAAAAAAAAATGGTTTTTACAAAATTTGTGTCTGTGTGTGTGTCGTCGTTGTTGTCGGCATCGAAATTTCTTGTTAGTACGATAACTCAGCTAAATCGTATCCGATCGATCGGGTTTTGAATGATTCTGATCGGGGACGTCTTCCAGATGACACCTATTGATATTGAGGTGGATATAACACACTCTACCACGTTCAGGGATCATGAGAAAGCATAATGGTGGACTATTTGAGATATTTCTTTTGTTGGAAAGATCACTCAATTAAATCGTGTAGGATCGATCGGGATTCAACTGATTCTAATTAGGGACGTCTACCAGACGACATCTGTTGATTTTGAAGTGAATAGGACACACCTTACCCTGTCTATGGGTCATGAAAAAGCACGATGTAAATGTTTATGTTCATTCTGAGATTTTAACCATAAACATTTAACGTGTTGCTAATTTTGCATTGAACAAAAAATAACATATATTCGGCCTGTATCATATACGAATGAATGAGAAAAAAATAGTTTCGTTCGATGACAAACGTATTGATCTGAAGCAGTCGCCAATGAAAAAAATAAAACTGTCGCATAAAACACATATTCTGCATTTATATGTTGGTTTATTTCTTCTCAGCCACTCAAGTTTGAGATATAGATGTTCTACGTGCGGAAAAGTCCGTTTTAACGTTTTAAAACTGTTTATTTGTGAATAAAAGCGTTATTAGTCTCTCATTTCAATTTCCAAAGTTGAATTTCAATGTTACATAATTCTCTAAAGTTAATAACACATGTAGATATTATGGATTATTCCAATCCGGTACATAACTTACTTTAAAAGGATGACATGAGCTAAGGCAGAGGTTTTCCATTTCATGACCACCATTAACCAATATTATTTATTTCCTTGAAAAAATACTCACACTGTAATAAATACTTTAGGTAAACAGCCTGTTACAAATATCTTTAAAAGTCCATATTTGTTTGTGTATTCACTCGACTCACCCTGAACGACCTGACGACTCACTGCAGTATCGAAACTACAGTTACATTTAGTTACAAGTAAAGCGGTGTACTAATGTGTTGTAATAAATGACATAATTGATCTACATTTACAGAAATGCTTCACACAACTAACGAGAAATGATATGTAAATATTTCACCGGGCAAAAACTGCAAATTATTTTTAATCGTATCTCCTCGTTACCCCAAGGCATCTGAAGCGCTGTTTTTTGTCTGCCAGGGTAATGCAGCGTTCTTTATGCTAAGTAGATTCCACAATTTCTTCAGTCAACACTCTCTAAATAATAATTAATTAAATTACCCAAACAGGGTGAGTTGTTATGTAAAGAAGGGCGTAACGCAACTTAAAGATTAATGATTAGACTTTTAATAGGCATTTTTAGGAAGCTGTCGAGCGCTCTGAGAGTAGCAACCATGACTCTAACTATACGCGTTACGTCACTAATGCATAGTGCGACGTCTTTATAGTTCAAAATTATAGAGTGCATGCCTATTCAGCGGTCGACTGTCGTATATAGTCGGTTTTTTTTGCAAAATCATCTAACCGTGCATGTACTTAAACTGTATACACTTTGAGTGACTTTTATTTTGCTCTTCGTAAGACGGTTAACTCTATACTAGGTATTGTATAAACAGTAGACTGGGTATTTTCTACTCCAGTAGCTGACTTAATTCACGTAGAATTAAAATTTCTGAAACAATTATCTAAAATTATCTAAGAATTAATATATCTAAAATTATATACGTGAAATATTATTAACATGTAAGTCGGAAATCGAGAAAGGAACCACCAAGCCGCCAAGCGGCTATCAAAGTAGTTCCCGAATAGCAAAGCTATTATATAGTCGCTCTAGGAAACAACTACTCCTCGGGCTAAAGCCCCGTCAGGCATTGAATTATACCCAGAACCGATCCTCGACCCCTTTCTCGTGTTTCTGCACGATCAGATAAGGTTTCAAAAAATAAAACCCGCCACAGGTAGGAAATCATTTTGTAACTTTAATCTACTTAACAGTCATAATCCACTTTTCTGGTCTTATACTCTTAACTGGTCACAATCTGGAGCCGTTACGAGATTTGACATTTTTCGGCAAGTTTTGTATTTTCATTTGAATATTTAAAGGACAATGCCTTTAAAGATATAGTAGACAGTCTTGATCAGCTACAAGCAGTCACTGCTATACCTGTAGAAATTTAATAAAGCCTCTAATCAGCTATCATGTTTTTCAGAAGAAATTTGTAGATCTAATGACCACCATTTTCAAATATGTATATTAATATAAAATAGGAGTAATTATGTAAGTTAACTTTTGTGTATTACCAAAATCTATATATCGATATTTTATTTATTTAAATAATATAAGCAAAGATATTAAAAAATACAACTACTTAAACTAACATACGACAATATTTCATTTCATTTTAATGTTCTAAAAGTAAATAGTACTTACCTGACTATTATTTTTAATAAAAACTAAAAAGTGGTTGCTTTTGAATTTTAAATTTAATATGTATTTAGTAGTAATGAATGTGGCAGATAATTTATAACTACATTATAAGCTTAAATATCCTTCATATATATGTCTTTGTCGGGCAGGTTTTTTCTAAAAAAATATATCACTAGAGTTGTATAAAGATACTGAAGACGCAGAGCTTCTTACAATTTCAGATATACAAAGCTGTTGCTTCTCAAATTTTAGTGAAACGTACATGGTCTTGAATACTGTTTTATACTAACTGAATTGATCTGAGCAAATTATTATTTTCGTTCCTAATTTTAACGGGATATTGATAATTATTTCTGTTGGTTGTATTTGATTCCGTCATAAATCTGTATTCAATAGTTTATATTCTTAGCATTACACAATATTAAGTCTGATTTAAACACTTCATCACTTACTTGTGCTTATTTTCGTCTTATTTATTTGGATTCCTTTTTTATGGGGTTCAAAATAATTTTAATATTAGTGTTTTATATTATCTATAATTATTATGTGAATCTAAAAGTGATTATTACTTTTCCGCATTCAACTATACCATAGCGGAAAAATAATGTAATCGTGTAAAGAAAAGTGGAAACAAAATTTTTTTCTAGCATTCATTTTTCTTATTTTTGCCTAGAAACCAAAAAAGAAAATGGATTTTAAACAATTTTTATCTGTGTGTTTATCGTTGTCGTTGTCGTCGGCATTTATATTTGTTAGCACGATAACTCACCTAAATCGTGTCACATCGATTGGGTTTTGACTGATTCTGATCGTAGACGTCTACCAGACGATACCTATTGATTTTGAGGTAGATAAAACACACTTTACCATATTCATGGGTCATGAGAAAGCACAATGATGGTCTCAAATTTCAAATTTGAGATTTTTTTTTTGTTAATACGATCACTCAATTAAATCATGTACGATCGATCGGATTTCGACTGATTCTGATTAGGGACATCTACCAGACGATCTATTGATTTTGAGGTAGATAGGATACACCCCACCCTGTCCATAGGTCATGAAAAAGCACGATGGTGGACTAATTGAAAAAAGTAAAACTGTCACATAAAACACATATTCTGCATTTATGTGTTGGTTTATTCCTTCTCGGCCACTCAATGTCGAGATGAGATGTTCTACGTGCGGAAAAATCCATTTGAGATTTTAAAACTGTTTATTTTCAACTGTTACTGTTCCGGTGTGTCTTCAATTTATAACCTATTTAAGAAACAATTCTATTTGAGAGAAAAATTTTTCATTTCGTTTACGATATTTAATTCATCCAAAAATTGTAATTTGCATTGCTTAAACCATTATTCTCTTTTCACATTTTAAATATTTGAATCAATCACAAATTCCGTTAGGATATTATCCACTGCATTTGGTTTTAATTCATCTCGTCCGCACTATTTAGTATTTCAAGCACATCTAAAACGTTAAAATTGGGAAGTAAATTATTTTATCTTCAACTTTCAACTATCTTTTTTTTATTACACTCTATCCTGCAGTATCCTGCAGTTTGGAACGTAATGAGTTTGGCGAATATTCCAAGTAATTAATACCAATAGCGTAATCTTAGTTACCATAATTTGATGGTTACGTTGTTTATGAACATTAGTGAACATACAATTAGGATGCTTATATAATTAAACTATTCAAATATTTTAATATGTCAATGTAGACATCATCATTAAAGTAGATAAAATTGATGATGAAGCGATCTTCCAGAAAGTGGGTTATAGTTTTGTAAATTATTTTTATAATATAACAGTTTTCTATTGTTTGTAATCTTCTACAGATCAAACGACAATCTCTAGTGTATGCATATATAATAATGTAATGCGTGTATTCAATTTTCACATTTAAACTCCACTTAAATTTAATTTATTCATTACGAAGAATTAACCACGCCTCATAAAATATATTTTTTATAATAAAAAAACTAACCTAAGTTATTCATATGCGTGCTAACTATAAAGGAAATATTAATGTATTTTTACTGCTTGTGACTTCACAATGAAAATATTTTTCATAATTGCAAATTTCTCTGGCATTCAAATACATGTATGAAAATTAAGGTAGTTAATTTTTAATGCCCCCTAAACAATGTAATATCCCATTAAAATTATGATGTTTAAAGATATTGCATTCTTATACATGAAGTCAATTTTGAAACGTTCTTCTCACATATAGCCATTTGTCGGCACTCAGCTCCTCATTTATGTAGACAATCCTGAGCTCTTTACTAAATTTATTCCTTAATTATTCTCTCTTCACCTTATCGATTTTAATATTTGCTTAATAACGATTTCTTTTTTATTGTAATGTGTGTACAAAATGTATTGTTTAAAAGAACTATCAGATTTATTTGATATTTACAACATATAATACACTAGAATAGAATTTTATTGATAGATTTTGCAGAATAGAATTATCATTTATATACAATACAATAAATACATTGGTAGTCACATATTTGGTAGTCATAAAAATATAAAATCATTACTCATAATACATATAAAAAACACAAAGAAAATATGTTATCAAGGAACAATGGTAGTTAGAAGATAACATTATACCGAATATACACGGGATAAAAATTCATCAATATTGTAAAAGCATTTGACTAGTAAGAGATTTTTTAAGTACTGTAAGCGAAAAGCTTATTAACATTTTCATTTTTATGTAATGATCAAATTCATTGTGGATTTGTACTTCCAGACCACTTTATTTGCGTCATATGTAATCTTGATAACAGTTATATTAGTTCTCTAACATGTCTTTTTATTATAATGGTTTACATTAGAATTTGTTATTATATTGTAAAAATTGTTGTGCATCTGCAGAAATGATCCCAGTAAGTATAACCAGGCTAGGGGTAGAACCTTAGATTTTCCAAAGAGTTCTCTATTAGAGGTATAGATCGTTGTCCTCTCAATGAGACGAACAGCAGACTTCTGTAAAATAAATGTATTTTGAGCTATGTTGCAGTTTACTCATAAATATATTTCATACGTCAAGCAAATTTGATACAAAGAAATATTATTTACATATGGCCGCAGTTGTTTCATAACAAGTATCTGTATTTAATATAGAACAGAAACTAACTATATCGAGATGAGCAGACCAATTTAAACTAGAATCAGGTCCTATCAGATGCCTATATCACGGGTTTTGGCGTTGGTCTAATCTAATTGGATGTAAATGTTATATTTTTGCTTTCGTATATGTTAAGCTTTAGCGTGTTAACTGAGAACCTGATATTTGCAGAAGTTAAACTTTTCCTACTTATCTCCTCAGTTTTTCGAGACAGTAAAGCGGTACCATCATCGTAGGTACACAAGAACTATCCTCAATTGCAACTAGTATAGTATTTATATAAATAAAAAAGAGTACTGGACCTAAAACAGATCCTTGCGGTACACCTCCTTCTTCGGGTAACAAAAGCGAGTTCAAAAGCTATGGTTGAATCGTAAACAGTTGCATTTGTGTTGTTAGTCTTAACATTAAGTCCTTCAACGCCGTTATTTATTAATGCTAATAAAGTTTTTATTAGCATTAATAAATAACGTAATAGAATCAGTCAATACTCGATCGATCCGACACGATTTAGTTGAGTTATCGTGATAACAAGATTAAATGCCGACGAGAGCGACAACGACACACACAGCAAACAATTTTTAAAATCAATTTTTTTTTGCTTTTTATGTCGAAAAACGAAAAATAAACCCAAAAAAAAATTTTTTTTGGGTTTATTCATTTTTACTTTACACGATTGCATTACTTTTCCGCGTATAGTGAGTGCGGAAAAGTAAAATATGACGCCTTAACTCCAACAATGATATCATCAAAAATATTTATGTACTTACACTAAAAGTCTATTCGAATATTCTTTTCATGTTTGTCCAGCATGGATTTTATCGATTTTTTTTCCAACTTCTGTATGTTCTAATGTACGAGTTGTGTAAATTAGTTAATGAGATTGGCAACGTAGTAGCGTTCAATCTGGTAACACTTGGCACGCGGGACTTGGAGGGGCGGCAGGTGAATTTGCGATACGCCCTCACTACGAGTTTGAACTCGCTACATGTGGTTGTCCGTAGTGATTTTCTTCGTGAAAAAGTTCTTGCTTCAGAGTTGAGCACAGTGCACCGGAAACTTTGACAAAATTTCATCAGGCCTACGGAGACAGCGTTTTATCAAGGACTCAGGTGTTTCGATGGTTTAAGGGATTTTCCAAAACAAGATTAGAAAGAAAGTCGATTGAAGATGAAGTTCGCAGTGGAAGATATTCATCTTCAAGAACGGATCAAAATATCGACAGGGAATCGTTCACAAACACCTCGTTTGTGCCTCAAGGCCAAACGGTTAGTCAACACTTTTACAGCGAGATTATTGAAAATCTTCGAAATAATGTCATTCCCGTGAGATGAAACATCAAGAACAACTGAGCATTTTAAGGCACATTGTCGCTATTGCATAGCGACAATGTGCCTTCTCGCACAATAATTTCAGTAAGCGAGTCCTTGTGACATTTTCTTATTCCCGATATTGAACAATCACCTCGTGAAACGTAATTTTGGGACACTCGAAAACCTTGAAACTGTTGTAACCAACAAGCAGAAGGCTATTTCACCATCCGAGTTCCAGCACTGTTATGAAGATTGGAAGAACCATGTCCAGAGCTGTGTGGCTCACCAAATAAGATATTTTCAGGGACAGAAAATTGAATTGTAATTCTATTCGAATCATCATCATCATGAGGTCATCAGTCCTAAGACTGGTTGGACGCTAACCTCCAGCTTCTCCTATCTTGTGCTAAGCTACGCATTTCGCTAATTGTGCTACAACCTACATCCCTTACTATTTGCGAGCAGTAATCCAATCTAGGCCTACCTCTGCTTTTCTTCACTCCTATTTCTGCCTCCAAAATATCGCGGACTATTCCCCCATGTCTCAGCAAAATGGCCTACCATTCTATCTCTTCTCTTCTTTATGTTTCTCCACATACTTCTTTTCTCGCCGACTTTCTCCAATACTTCTTCGTTTCTAACCTTATCAATCCACGGTATTTTCATCATTATTCAGTAACACCACATCTCAAAAGCTTCTAATTTATTTCTACTTGCTTCCCCTACCGTCCAGGTTTCGCAACCGTATAGTGCCGTGCTCCATACATATGTTTTCGAAAATTTCTTCCTTGTTTCTAAGTTTATTATCCCCGAGTATAAAAGTGCTTTCTTTTTGTTAAAACCTATTCGATCCTGCGCTATTCTTTGTTTTATGTGTTTATGGCTTCTTCCATCCCAATTTATTTTACTTCCTAAATAAGTCTTTAACTTCCTCCAATGTTTTATTATTAATTTGTACTTTCGTTTTTGCTCTGCTCTTGCGCCCTCTACACACTAACACTTTAGTTTTGTTTTTATTCACCCTCATTCCGTATTCCTCTGTCAACATTCCTGTCCATTTCGTTCAATGCTGATTCTAATTCCTCCTTACTAGATAATAATACTGCTATATCATCCGCAAATCTCAGCATTTTTAGTTTCTGTCCCTGTACTTTAATACCGAAATCCACTCCATGTTTTACCACATTAATCGCCTCTTCGATGTACAGATTAAAAATTAGTGGTGATAGCGTACATCCTTGTCTTGCTCCTTTCCTAATACCTACTTCCTTTTTTCCTCCTTCTACTTCTATAACAGCAGATTGCTCTTCGTATAAATTGTGTACTATTCTCCTATCTCGCTCTTTAGTGTCTCGAACATTTTTTCCCATCTTACGTTATCAATAGCTTTTTCTAAATCTACAAATCCTATATAAGCGTTCTTTCCTTTTTCTATTGTTTTCTCTAACATTACTCTTAGCGCCAGAATAGCTTCGCGAGTTCCCCTATTTTGCCTAAAACCGAATTGGTCTTCTCCTAGTATATCCTCCGCTCTATTTTCCATCCTCTTCTGCACTATTCTGGTTAAGACTATTGACGCCTGGGAAGTTAGGCTAATCGTTCTAAAGTACGCGCATTTGTCGGCTCCTCTCATTTTCGGTATAGTAACGATAATGTTCCTCTTATAATCCTCCGGCATCTCGCCCGTTTCGTATATGTATTTTACCAGTTCAAACATCCTATTTACTACTTTCTGTCCCGCACATTTCAAAATTTTATCCAGTATTTTATCCACACTCGGCGCTCTATTGTTCTTTAGCCCCCTTAGAGATATTTCAAATTCCTCTCTCAACATAGGTTTTCCTACATCCTCCCTATCGATGCTAGATTCTTCCTCTAATATCTCTCCTAATTCCTGACCCTCGTATAAATTTCCTAAGTACTGCTTCCATCTATCCGCTTTCTCCTCTCTTCCGATCAGTAAGTCCCCCGATTGACACCTAACGTTTCTATTTATTGTTCCTATATCCCTGAAGTTCCTCTTAATTATTTTGTAAGCCTCATCGGTCTTACCTACTTGCAGCTTATCTTCTACTTCTTTGCATTTGTCCTCTATCCATTGTTCTTTCGCTTTTCTACATTTTCTAATAATTTCCCACTTTATTGACTTATAAGTTTTCAGTCCTTCCTCGTCTCGTCTGTTCCTGTAGCCTCGTCTCTTTTGTATTAAGTTTAAGATTTCGTCTGTTATCCAGGGCTTCTTAGCTTCCCTTCTTTCGTGTCCTAAAACGCCCGTAGCCGCGGAATCTAGACTATTCTTGGTACCCTCCCACTCAATTTCTGCGTTCTTGATTTCGTCATTACTCGCTTTATTTATTAATTGACCTGTTCTCTCCTGGAACTTATCTTTCATATTCTGATCCCTCATATATATGTCTACATTTACACGTTTCTTATCCTTCTGGGTTTTCAGATTTTTGAACTTTAATCTAGCTTTCATGACTACCAAGTTGTGGTCGCTGTCTACATTTTCATTCGAATATAAAGTTTGAAAAAAATCAGTCTTATTACTGACAGTCTACATTTTCATTCGAATATAAAGGTTGAAAAAAATCAGTCTTATTACTGAATTTTCACACCTTGTATGTTTGTAGACGCTTTAGTTTTCATCTTGAATAACTAATAATAGTATGTTCCTAAAACCCTTAATCATTGACCGATTGTAGTTGTCTTTTGCCATATGAGAGTTACCATACCATCCCAGCGCGGAAGGCATTCGGTGGAAACACCTCGTCTCTCGCCTCCCACGCTCGCTAAAAGATATCTATTTATTTAAATCGTCCGCACTTTACAGTAAGTAGGTTAGAAAAGTACTTCGTTTAAGTGCCACGCACGTAGAGAATTTATGATATGGATTAATTTACTGAGAGCGATGGCGATGATCTGGGTACGGTTCGGGAGCTTAGCAGCGGCCTGTGTTTGTTGATTTCGTGTTTAAAACCAATTTGGCCCGCGATCGCTTGCGGTCTGGCGGTACGAACGTCGGCAGCGGGGAGGCAGTGAGAGATCAGGCTGCCCCGGTGATTTGTCATGTCAGTGTCGCGGTGATGGATGTAGCTAACCCGCCGCGCATTAGCATATTGAAAGGCTTTGATTCATGCCCGAAGAATCCCGTTGTTTCAAAATAACAACCGCTGCACGCACTTGAAGAACTGATACCATTGTTATCTGCATTGACACGTTTTAGAGGTTATTTATTGCGGGGAATCGAACCCGGTTAATTACCTTTATTTTTATCGCGATCTAGCGCTACGCTCTCCGAACTACCGTTCCAGGTGTTCCAGATCTTAAACCAATGTCTCGGATTGCACTTCTGGTCACGACGGGAAAGGTGAACGTCGTCTTACGTTTTCTTTAACATCTGTACAGGCCACATGATTAATCAGATCACAAATGCAGGAGATAATGAAATTTTCTCATCACGCATTTGAAAATGCTATCACCCACTGACCTTAAGTCGTAAGGGTTAATCAGAGGCCGAAGTAAACTCTCAATTGACCAACGCAGAAGTAGGTAGATTGCTAAGATACAGGGTTTCTCACTGACAGTGAAACAGCCTGAATAAATATTGAATATTAAAAAAAACACCAAAGATAAAAAGACATTGCATGATAATTACACTAATTGAAATATTTAGCACCCACGAGTTCATGCTATTAGAGTCTGTCTAGAATCTATCTGGTTAATGAGGATATAAATTTAGAGACTAAAGTCATATCTGTGGTGATATTTGTACCGTGATCGCAAATATTTTCGTCAAATCTATATTTACTAAGTGGCTGGTTTCGTGTGTGTATGTGTGTGTCTGTGTCACGAGATTATTTAGGTCGATGTACGAAATGCTTTTTATTCGAATTTCGGCATTTTGACAAAATCAATATAGTAAATCGACCCTTGCGAACAACGTGGTAACTTTTTGCTCCAAAGTCTCTAGACTCCAGAGGCATGCTCCGGAGGTGCCTTCGATATGAACGAGGGGGCGGCGCAATATTATTGCGATTTGCTTACTCGTCTCTATTCACTAAGCGGCTATTTTTACTAAGCGGAGATTTCTTCTTTACTTGGAAAACTCTTGCTTTTAAATTTTCTAAATTCTCCTAGTCTAATAACGTCTACAATGTTTTTTAAGTATACCCACAATAGGTAATCTAGGGGTGCTATACCCGGCAATCTGGATGGCCACCTAGTCGGCCCCCTTCTCCCTATTTAACTATTCCGTAATGGGTAGGTACACCGTCTTGTTGAAAGAAAAAGTAATTTCTCGGAAGATCAGGTTCGTCTACACCTGGATATATGAAGTTGTTATTGGTGCAGGAAAAAAGTCATCTTGAAAAACGCAAATGCTTTGCACCAATTAGCTCCACATCAAAAAAGATTTTGAAAATATTCATTGTCATTAAATTTAGTACATTGAAATTGGAAAATCGGTTTTCGTCATATTTTTTTATCTAATTTATAGTCACACTAATGTAATTATTATCATAGTATATGTAAAAAATATAGTTTTCACATCCCGTAATAGAGTATCGCTATTAGAAAAAAAATATCGATGACGTCATACGTACTATACGAATCGCCTTGAATGTGTTAACTATGTTTTAACAAATGCGTAACTAAAAATAGAATTTGACGAGTCTGAAAGTTTTTCCCAAAAATTTTTCCTTAAATCTCTCCTTGAATTTTTAACGAATTTTTATTCATTACTTTACAAAATCATTGTATATACAAATATACAGTATACTTAAATATTAAGAACAGAGAAATTTCATTTTAATTAGAATAGTAGGTACCTTCAGAATACACTAAAGGTACTATTCTAATTAAAATTAAATTTCTCTGTTGTAGAAATGATTTTCTTAAAAAACTGAGAATAATCGACGTTCACAGTTAGTCGAAAATCCTTGATAATGGATCTATTATTCATACTTCAATGACGCTAGACCATCTCAAAATTACTTATCATTTTCTGTTTAATATTTTATTTTACAATGAGTTTAACCGTTTTTTTTTTGGATTCTCGGGAATTATTCATTTCATAAATCTTGTATGTATAGTAATACAGAGGAGCGTCATTTACACTCTGCAAAAAGAATCAGCGATTTATAAATATGAAGTAAATTTACTGCTTAAAACATAAACCAAAACACCTACCACAAAAGTAGTTTCATCTTAACTCGTCAAATTTATGTGCGTACAAGAATCGCATAACTCATTTTTATTGTTGTATCGAAATAACTTCCTCCAACCTATACTCGCATGCATCATATATTTAAGGCAATAATAAACAGGACTGTGTTCAATACTTTTATTTTATTTTCATTTAAATTTACTAGCCCACGGATGATAAATTGATTAAGCCGCTGTAACTAAAAACATGTAGTTACCATTTCCTTGGCTCCGTGTACGAAGGCTATAAATTTGGGCGCCTTCCCCCTGATCTTATGAAATATTCTGTTTGTTTACCAAGTATGTATGATTAAAAAGCATTCTGGTTATCTACTTGCGGTATCAGACCTGCCCATCCAAAAGGCCTTCCTTATCCAGTTACCATCAAAGGTTGAGAGCAGTAAATCATTATTTAAAAAGCGAATTCGATTTACATAACTAATGAACTTACCGGTCCAGTCATCCAGCTTTCAGAATGGAGAGTGACCATCTTGAGACAATGCTCAAGGAGTTAATTATTATATGGGTGATTGGATTCGTTAAGTGAGGTCATTGCTATCTGACACCTGTTATTGGCGATTTATGATCGCAAATAAGTGATTAAATTCAATAACCTCTCATCGAGTTTATGTTGATTTATTTTCGTTACTAATAAATCGTTAAACAATATAATCATATTCCCGCGGTATATATAAATCACGCGGATATTACCAATTTGAAAGTTACCCCGCGGAATTTATATCCCCCTCCCCCCGAGAGCTCTCTCTCTCTCTATGTCTCGCGCCATATACAAAAGTTTATGTAAATACTGCCACTTTAATTTCCAGTTTGGTTTTCAAGGAACGCACAGGGTCGGAAATAAATCGCTGCTGGCCCTCGTAAGAAATCTGATATTACCAATCTGGAAGTGGATTTAATTGGGGGGGTCAACGGGCACCCACATGGGTCAAATCTTTCGACAACGACAACGCAATTCGCCTCGGAAAGAGGTAGTGTTTTGTCTTACTCCGTGGGTAATGTGTAGATGATATTTCTCTTGTAAGAGATGTAAGAGATACATTCAACACACATGAGAACAGGAAAATACAAATACTATAGACAGTTGTTAATACTTGTGCGTGGAGATTTATAAGTGTATCTCGTTGTGTGAGTACAGCTACAAGGTTATTTATTATATATAGATCCTCTGTGAACGCCTTTATTTTCTTGGATTCCAAAAGAAGTTACATATTACAACTAAAATAAAACCTGCTCAGGTTAAGTAATTTTTATGAAACATACTGTATTTTGTTACACTTTCAGGACCTTCTTCTTTGACTATTAATTTATGGGGGTTCTTAGATGTAACTGTAACATTTTTCGTACATCGGAGATAAGATATCCTTAAATAGGCAAGTACGAGGGGCACTTTGAGCCTAATAATAAAAAAATATTAATTTGTCATTGAAAATTACTTTATGGTTTTTCGAAATATTCTCCTTCATGATCTATATACTTTTGCATGCAAAACATGGTATTTGAACGCATCAACGGCTTCTTCTGCCCACGAAAATCGTTGTCCACGCCATTTGTTTTTGACATTCAGGAACAAAAATAAGTCATTGAGTGCAAAATCGGGACTGTACGGCGGATGACCCATTAATTTCATAAATATTCGGTTGTTAGACGAGATGTGTGGGAGCTCGCATTATCATGATGAAGAATGATCTGACGGCGCTTGTCTGTTTTCCTTATTTCACTGAAGACGGCAAACAAATAGTTGTGTACATTCAGAATTGACAATTTTATGTTCCTCTAAAAGTACTGTTGTTGGCATATAGCCAGGAGGATAGCTGTTTTGGCCTAATTTATTTAGTCCTTATTATATTTGCTGATGGAGTGGAGTATAATAATTTCCTTATTTTAATAGTTTTAAAATTACCCTCTGCCATATAAAACTGCATTATATAGATGAAGCATATTTAGGAAAAATAGATGTTCATAGTAAAACAAAATTGGGGACAGAGTTGCTCAAATAAAGAAAATCGGTAAGAAAGTAATTAATAGATAATTTTCAGTACAAAATTGTAAAGCCTATTTCCTAATTATGTACTTAATATTACAATTTAATAATTTTTCAAGAAATGGTACAGCTTTCAGAGCTACAAATTTGTTCTGTTGACGAACTGGATGAAATAATTTGGATGCAGTTGGTTTGGTACATTACAAACAGTATTGCTACTACAGAGCACCCATTTATCATATTTATATACATTTCTTTGGAATAATATATAATACTTCTATAGTAGTTAGAATTATCGTGGTTGTATCCAAATTATTGAAACTAAATTTAGGTAAACAATTCACGAATTGAGGAAAATAGAGAAATATTAGTGATCTACGAGATATTTTACATCACTAAACATGCTTTTAATATTGTAGCTCGTTCGAGATATACAAAAATCGTTTAAAAACAAAAACTGCAACACCCGGTAACCTCAAGAACGGCGCGCTTTAGAATAATGTCTACTGGGGCAAATTCATATTATTATTTGGTAATGTTCTATCCTTCTATGAAGTTTCCACTATGGAAACCGGTCCACCCTGTATAGTGTATCCCGAGCCAAAGCTCAATATAACAGAAAGGGGCAGTCCCATCTCTCCAATTTCCATAAAAAATAGTTACTTAGAGAAAGATCGTCTTTACCACGTTATTTACGATTCGCCTTCAAAACAACGCTAACAAAGATAAAGCGTAAATTGGTAAACTTCGGGCAAAACAAATTGAGAAATACGAAGTGCGGGCAGTGATTTATATTCGTAAGTTTCAAGAGAACACACGACAAGGGTGTAATCGAGGACCAGTCCTGGCATCCTTCGAAGACCGCAGAAGAATCAAGACTTGATATAGTGCAATTTCTACTTTGTTTTTCATTTAAAACATCCTCGAGGATGAAGATTATAATATACGGAAAACCTCTATTCAGTTTTACGGGCGTTTTATCTAGGCCCTTTTAATAATCCCATTTCATACATTTCACTCTCAGTATCATATTTCTATCGCCAGATTTAAGAAATGTTTTCACTATTCGATGAAATAAGACTTGCCAAAAAGACTTGCTTGAAAAAATGCCCATGCTTAAGAAATATTTCAAGAAATTAATGTTATATTATATATTTTTAGTGAATTTTATTCCTTGTATTATACTATACAACGTGATGATAAAGTTGCGTAAAATATTTATAAATTTATTAAATAATTCACTGAGAACTTCGTCAACCAGTCAACCTTCAACCACTTTTTTAAACAAAAATTAATTCTTTGTTAAACTTAAAATTATAAAATATAGTTACATAAAAAATATAAATGTTTTGCAATTAGATAAAGGAACCTAGTCCTTGAATGGCATGGAATGAGTGTATAGCCAGATCTTCTGAAGATACATTAATCTATATATACCTCGCAGAAGGCTTCTATATTCCCTAAATTGATCTGGGGAAATGACGCTAATTTCTTGGAGCTGGCCTAGATTATCGGTTCGGAATAATCCGGACCTGGGTTCGATTCCCGCACTATTCGGCTGGATGTGTCTGCATGTGTGGGTTATTATCATTGTATGGAGGTTAGGTAGCTTTAACCCTAGTTCGCCCTCGTAAAAATAAACTCGAAAAAAATAATACTAATTTCAAAAGAATCCATATGTAATCCAATCATTGGATTCAAGATTCGCATAGTCAAAGTCAGTAAAGTAAAGTAAATGTGTAGACTGGAAGTGTCAAATTGCCTCGTTATAAAATTACCCGTTTTATACTAAGCACAAGGTTCGTTTTTAAAGTAAAGGCACTAGGTTCAGAATAAACTTTTATTTACTGAGGAGGAAATAAATAATAAGCCGATTGCACGTTTTTGCACAGATTTTTACAGATTTCTGGCGCAATAGCAAGTCTATATATAAGGAGACAAAAACATTTACTACGTTGTTCGACATGTACCGTTCTCTACGACTTGCGGCAATTCACTGTACTAATTTTAGAACGTAATTCAAACATTCCTCAAATAGTATATACAGTATGATGTAATATGGCTCTGACAGGAAGGGAAGGCTAGATAGTTATACTTTAGGGCATTACGTATTTCAAGAATATTTGACTGCTGCTAAGTATTTATAATTCTTACGTTTGAACTTAGTTCCAGATTTAGCAATTAATTAACTATTGAGACAACGAGCATTATGTGCCCCACCAAAGAATTTTGGTTCAACAGGACGGATCTCCTCTTTATTTTGGTTAATGTTCCTATCCGTCCACCAAAATGAAAAGGATATCCGTCTTGTATACGAGATCAACTCAATGCTATTATGCTGTTGCATGTTATCGCCGTCGTTCATTATTTTACCGGCGAAGATCAGGCATAACTGATCCGCCTCCGCGTTAAATTTCGGAGCTATCTGCTCCTTGAAGTTGGACACTAAAGCGTCCTCCTCTACTTCGAACGTTTCTTTTTCTTTGGCCGTCTTAACGTTAACTGTTATCTTCTTCACTGGAGATTTCTCTTCCTTCACCTCCACCGGAGTTTTATCTTCGGAAATGGTCGCTTCGGGCTCGGCTGCTAACGTGTGAACTACAGCTTCGGTAATTGAATACAAGTTTGAGGTACAATAGGAGTTGAATACAAAGAATTTAGACGAATGCCTATTAATGTCAGATCCCTCATTGTCCAAGCTAGTTTTTTTTTTCTTTTAGAAAAACGCCCCGAGGGCGTTGAACATTGTAACTAGATTAAATCTATCCAACAATTTTTTCCTAATATCTAGACATAGCAGCTTCAGTAGATAAGCGTCCAGCGACACTCTACATAACACCAATCACTTTGTTCATGTGATACATATAAACATTGCCGAGTAGCGACATCATTGCAACAACTTCGTAGTTCTCTAATCTTTTCTGATGTTTACCTGCAAATTTCTTAATTTCATCTTCAATAATAGACATCTTTATGTCGCGATGCATGTCTTCATTGTGGATGTACTATGGTGCATTTACAATGCTGAGAAATATTTTATTCTGATGCACCTGCATGACTTTGCTATTAGATTTATTCGTGCATCCCCAGAATTGGATGCCATAAGTCCATATGGGCCTCAGGATTTGTTTGTAGAGTAGCAGTTGGTTGTGTATTGACAACTCAGAATGACGTTCGAGAAGCCAATACACTTGTCTTACTCTGAATTCAGTTGCTCATATCTCTTCTTCAGAAATGTTTGCCAATCGTAGCGTTTCATCTAAAATCTAGATACTTTGCTTCGTTGGCATGCAGGATCGTTGCTAGTTGACTATCACTGGTGTATAGTCGTATTTCTTGTTCGTGAAATTGAACGTGCATCGACTTCACTCCGTTTAGTTTAATGCGCCGTTTATACGCCCAGTGCTGACTGCAGAAGTATTTTTGAAGCTGAGTGGATGTCTTGGTCGGTACCGAGAAGCATGGTGTCGTGGGCTAATGTTATCTTAACAACTTTGTCACTTTAAACGATGTCGTTGGTATACAGTTAGTACAGAATAAGTGCAAGGACGCTGTCCTGACATGACATACTCCAGCACCATTGTTCCTGAGGTTAGAGTATTCTTCGCCATATTTGACTCTTAAATGACAATCAGTAATGTATGAATGAAGGATCTGGCTCATTTTCTATGGACAATACTTTTCTTCTATATTATAACTTGTATTCCAAGCCCCGACGCCACACTCGATCAAATACTTGGGTTAGGTACATCTCGAAATATCGTTGCGTAAATCTTTTTCTCTTTTAGTGCTCTCTCAGTTACATCTAGTATTCGATGAATTTCATCAATGGTTGAGTGTTTATTACGAAATACATACTGATGAATTGCTAGGATCATCATTTACGCCCAATCACTTTTCGATTGCAAAACGTTGTGCCACAGTCGATCTGGTGAATTATTTTAATATGGAAATCTTTTACAAACAACTTTTGAATTATAATTAGTTACTGACTATGTCAGTTCTCAAAATATGTGTCAATACTACTGACATTTCGCATACTTTTATAGAATCTCTATTCAGTGGCGGCGTTAGCATTATTTTGCGGTTGGGCGACAATAGGCAGGAAATATCTAGGGTGGGCGAGGGCGTTAAATATATTATTTTATGTGCGAATGTGATATAGTGGTGTTATAAGAGGTTGGGCGAAAAGGATTTTTCTTGGGCGCTTTGCCCCCCCCCATGCCCACCCCTGGCGCCGCCACTGTCTCTATTACATTCTCACAAAATTGTTTCTTTGAATGACAAGACAAATTTTTGTCCGGACTTCTCGCAGAAGTATAATTGAGCTCATGTTTTTTCCCAAATTATGTCACCAATAAAGAGCGATATAAAAACATTTTTAATGAACTCGTATTTCATTTAATCGATTAAACTGGTAGTTTATTATTATTATATCTCTAGGATTAATAACACTTTTGCATGTTATTGGTGTGTGTGTTATTGTGGCAACTAACTTGAAAATCTTTGACAGTATTATTTTAAAACGACGAGAAACAAGTTAGAACATTCCATATCACGGCCACTTTTCATCAAGATAATTGTTAATATCTCATTATAAATGAGAAGTTAATGATATAGTTCAACATTCACTCACTTAAATCGGAAATCTTTAGGATATTAATTCATCCACTAACTTCATATAATACAAATATTCATAACTATTATACAAGTTTCTTTATGACTTACCATCGTTTGATCACACACATATTTGATATGCGTACAATAAATTCCATGTAGAGTTAATAAGAAACAATGGCATCTCGTTTCCATTTATTTATTCAGTACAGTTCATATAAAACAGTAGGTTTATAGTATATTATGATCTTAACACTTGCATCAATTAAACATTAAAATATTACAAATATTAAAAATTAATATTACATTATTTTACTTAAAAATAAATGCATTACTGTTATTACTATTCAGCTGGCTGAGGCTGGCAAGGGTTTCCAATAATTTGATCAGCAATACGACTCGCTTCTCGAAGGCCACTTAAGAATGCGCCGTGAACAGTGGCAGGATAATTCCTGATGGTATGTTCACCGGCGAAAAACACCCTTGCTGGTCCAGATGTTACAGAAACGCCTTGTGCGTTCGGAGGTATAACGGGGGATGCTAATAGATCGTAGTCGCTACCAGAACTACCAACTGCAACAAAACTGTAGGAACCTCTCGACCACGGATCTGCTCTCCAGCGCGTGACCACGGTCTCCTTCGGTTGAGGTACGCCAGACTGGCCGAAGATACCCCGCAAAACCGCTATGCATCTGTAAAAAAATAATATCCTTTTACTAGATGAACTAAATAAATGAGCAACAACAGTGTTACCTTCCAACTATTACATCATCGGTGACGTTTTCCATGATGGCAGCTGCCTCGCCAGCAACAAGGGCCAAGAGAACAGGGGCTTTATATAAATTCCAAAATAGGAATAATTCTCCACGACTGGCCGTTGTGCTCCCTACATGGCCAAATAAGTTGGCTTGAGGATTCCAGAAGATTCGTTCGAAGCAAAGGACAACTTTGTTCAAATTTCCAAAACCCAGTCGTTGGATGGCGGATGTCTTCCAGTCAGGTAATGGCGGCAAAAATTGAACGGTGTTCAGTTGGCTACTTGATGGAGCAGCGCATAGTTTTAGAACTCCAAGGGGTAGAGTGCAGAGAACTACATCGGCTGTAACAGAAAATACATCCCTTAAATCTACTTCAACGTCATAACAAAAAAATTGGCTAGGAATGTTTTATCATAGATATAAACTTCCAGCTATAGGCATTATTTGATATTACACAAATCTATTAAGTTCCCAATTAATGGTCATACCATTGAAACTGAGTTGAGATTAGAGTTAACAATAGTTTTCATAGATTGGAGTCGGTAAGATTCTTATTGGGTGACGTGATCATTTAACGCACTAAAATAATGCGTAAACTAATTAACTAATTAAATAGGAAACTAATGCTAGGATTTCCTCAATTATTGCAGGTGATTTCCTCAGGAGAATATTATGGACAATTACACAGGCCAACAAAGATTTTGTGATCGGATATTTTTTTACTTTTTGGCTTAGTTACATATTCATGAACTACATAGACAGCGTTCTTTTGTTTCCATCACGTACCAGTATTTGTAAATGTACATTTTACAGTAATTTGCAGTTCTTAAAACCGAGGCTATATAAAATTAAATTTTGCTTCAATATTTGCGGCGCCCCCGTATTTAATCGGTTTGAAACGTAAACACAAGTGTGGGGAATTTACTGAAAGAGAGTTGGCCGCTGGGGATATTTCGGTTTTATACTATTCGGATATTTAGAAATAAATAAAAACAAATATTGATAATATTATTCTTTTCAAAATATTTCGAAATTGAAAAAAAAATAATTAACTTTTACTAACCACCTGTAAAAGGTATTCAAATTGCACAATATTGTTCTAATTTAATCAACCTTGTAACTTCTACCATTTTCAAGATAACAATTCTGTCCCATTTTGATTTTGGACACACTATATATTTATAAAAGAACAAAAATCTCTGAAGTGAAATATGGATATACACTGCACGTGTGGATTTTTTTCTATCACTGGTAACTGGAAAATATAGTTTAGATTTGTATATTCTTCACACAGACACGGCCCCCCAACAAATGCGAAATTCTCGACGGCAATAACAATACGAAGAGAATTTGACATGAGTCCACATTAGCCGAAGTAACATAACATTAATTAACATCAATCTGCAAGGTGCATCTCATCGGATGCCGCGGACCTCGCAAACATTCGAACCATCCAGTCCGCGCAGATGTCGACGGAATAAGGAACAGCGGGCCGTGCAACAACCAGCAAGAGACAATGCAGTCCTGTGGGAGCCATTACTAGGAGCGAGCTGCACATAAATCCTTGTACAACGGTCAAACACACTGTTCTGCATCTGACGCGACCAATTAAAGTCGGTAAACACCGGGATTACAATTCCAATCATTAAGGAGGTGGCCATTAGTTCCAAGATCAAATCCTGCCGCGGTGGTCGCTCTATAAACTAACCCGCCGACTGTCATTTGTCTGCACTACACCAGGGACAGCTTCTTATTTTACCTCTTTAACGCTTACTTATGCGGGCAACCATACACACCCTGAATACGGTGCAGTTCGTCGCAATTATCTCAATTACGCATGGGAATTCTATATCACTTGCTATATAAATTCTTTCGTACGGAACACCATGGACCTTAATGTAATTTGAAAATTATCTACTACGTTTTACTACATATATTATAGTCTAAGATACGAAGAGAGAATACGAAGAAGATCCTTCGCCCATCTGTTTACCAGATTAAACGTATTTTTATTAAGCCTCATATATAGACGAATACATCCCGAATGTATTGCCTATTAAAATATGTTCATGGCTATCCTTAATTTAAAAAATTCTAATTAAATTTTTTTGCCATGTTTCACCCACTTGTTTACCAAACGAATGTTATTCGAATCAAAAGTTTGAAATATAAGGAACATGCCAAAGTGGTATTGCCTACTATGACTACCGGGCAAGCAGGTATAAACAGGTAAGTTGATGTAGGGCTGGTCTCCAACAAATCCTATTAGTTTTAAATAATTATCATCTAAAAGCGAACCGCAGTTTTCAATGCGCAATGAAGGCGAAAGGTTTCAGGGCGCAATGCGCAGATACGCATTGCGCCCCGAAAACTGACGTATGTAGCAGAGCAGCTGCGCGTGAGGTGTCTGTTGAATGAAAGAACCTCCTTTCGAAAAATTCGACATGTTCAACGCTATTAAAAACGATGTTGTTGTACGAAACTCGTATTGTTGTGACATGAAAACTTTCATCAGATGTCAAAACAAGAAAATGGCGCCAATGACGCGGTATGACGGTAACTAAAGGGTGGTCCAACCATAATGCACGATATTAATTGTGAGTCACACCTTAACGTCAAGTTTCTTGCCCAACTTAATTTGACATTTCTTGTTTCAGTGTTTGACAAATTCAACCATGGAAAGGTACACAATTGAGCAGCGTGTTAAGATTGTTGAAGCCTTTTACGAAAATGGGCGTTCAAGTCAAAATGCATTTCGTGCATTTCGTGACTTTTTTGGTCAGCATAATCGACCAAATGTGTCCACAATCGGGAGAATTGTGCGCAAACTTCAACAAACCAGGTCTGTAGGAAATGTGAAAACACCTGTGCATGCTCGCCCAGTTCGTTCTGCGGAAGACATTGCTGTTGTTCGCGATAGTGTAGCAGAAGAGCCGTCAACCTCGACTCGTCATCGTGCCCAACAATTGAACATCTCACGAAGATCACTGATGCGAATTTTTAATAAAGATTTGAATTTACACGCTTACAAGGTTCAACTGACTCAAGAGATGAAGCCTACTGACCATTTCAAGCGTCATCACTACGCCGAATGGTTGGTTGAACAGACAGAAGTGAATGGTGACTTTACAAAGAAAATCATCTTCAGCTACGAGGCACACTTTCAGCTCAGTGGATTCGTTAACAAGCAGAATTGCCGTATTTCGGCAAATGAGAATCCACGAGTGATTGTTGAAAAGCCGATGTATCCCCAAAGAGTGACTGTTTGGTGCGGTTTATGGGCTGGCGGCGTCATTGAGCCGTACTTCTTTGAAAATGAGGTCAGCCAAGCAGTTACCGTGAATGGTGTTCGCTATCGCAAGATGATAACGGACTTCTTGTAGCCAGAAATTGAGGATATGGACCTGGACGATATGTGGTTCCAACAGGATGGTGCCACTTACCACACAGTCAACGAAACAATGGCACATTTGCGCGAGAAATTCAATGGCTGTGTTATCTCACGTCGTGGCGATGTTAATTGGCCGCCATGATCATGTGATTTGACACCGTTGGACTTCTTTCTTTGAGGATATTTAAAATAAAAAGTGTACATCAATAAGCCAAGAACAATTCAAGAGCTAAAGGATGAGATAATTCGGCACATTAACGACATTGAACTTCAATTATGTCTCAGAGTCATTGAAAATATGGACCATCGGATAGAGGTATGCCACCGAAGCCGTGGCGAGCATATGGCCGATATTTTGTTTCACACATAATTGTCATAGAGCCTTCTATCGTAATAAAAAATATTAAGATAATTCTCTGAAAACTTTTTGTTTTATTTACAATTAACATCCTGCATTTTGGTTGGACCACCTTTCACATTAGCAGCTAGGTCATCTAAGGCCAAATTCCGGTTTCATATTTACATTCCTGTTATATACACATAATAAAAAAAAAATCATAGGATAAAGCGCATGCAAATAATTATTACACTACCCAAAAGCTTTAATTGTATTTAAAATTATATCAGAATCACATTAATTCTATTGTTGTTTCCTAGTTCCACGCGACTAGCTCAAAGTCCTTTCAGCAACAAGCAAAATATAATAATAGTGCTCTCTCATCCGCATCGGTTTGTTTGATAGTCATGCGTGAAAATTATTAAACATTCTATGTGATTGGGCGTGAATAGGATTTATGCTTACTGTGCTGTAATTAGAGTAGGCGTCGCACCACCTACTGCGATGATTTTGTTAAACATCTATCAAAACGTTTTATAATTAATTTAGTTATAACTTAATAACGATTTCAGTTTTGTGCTCATATGAAACTGTGCTGGATATGTTTCTATATATCATAACCCCAATTTTAAACTATGTATAATTATTCTATAGCTCTAATGAATTCGAAAGATCAATTTGATGACTGATACTGTCACATCTCTTCTATTATAACGAATTAATCATTTACTAGCATAACTGAAATTAATAATTAAAATTTTGATTGCCTAACCAGTAATTAATCAATATTAAATAACCAATAATACATTGCCGCTACTTTGAAGAGGCCTGGAAAGATATGAACAATTTTTATTGAATTTGGTCCTGAATACGTAACCATTTTATTTATTTTATATAGTGAAATCAAACTAATTTTTATATCAAAAATTAGCGTGTCAGGGATGGTCACGAATGAATGAAAACAGTTTTCGGCTTTTATGCCATTCTCAAGGAGTAACAAACTTTTACTAAACCTAATAAGTATGAAATTGAGTCTGTAGGCAGGTAATAACATCTGAGGATTTTATATTATGCCTGCTTTTATTATTTGGGAAATTCCAAAATCTGTTTGATCATTGGTTATTACTTTTTTTTTATTAAATATTGCTTTTTATTTCTAACATTTCTAATACTCTTCTGCCTTTACGTCCATTGTGTAAAAGTTTTATTTTTTGGTAGTCCGGAAAATGATTGTTATACAATGCTGTGCAAAACCAGTGCATTTTTTTATTATTTGAAATAGATTTTTTGTGTTCATCATAACGCTTTTTTATATAACGACCTTATTGCCCATATAAATAGCGTGACAATCATTACATTCTATTTCATAAACGCGAATTTTTTGTGATTTGTCAACTTTATCTAATTTATTATTTACTAATAAAGAACATAAATTCTATTTATTTACAGATATAGGTCGCGTTTTCTTAATCTATTACGTATTTTATTACTAACATTTGAAGTCAAGTTTATAGAATGGTATTGTTTTTTATCTTCTTCATTTGGAATCGAATAAAAATGCTTTAAGATGATTTTCTTTTGTTTCTGGTTTATAAGACTGTCTATCAGATTTTCATTATAACCCTTATCTTTAGTTACTGTCTTTAAGGTGAATATCTCTTTTTCATAATTTTGTTTATTTAAGGGTAAGAATAAAAGTTTATGTACAAAAGAGTGAAAAGGACTCAGTTTAATGTTGTTTAATTGTTTTGAGTTTGCATGAGGTAATGTACCTAAATAAGTAGGTTTCCTATAAATGCCGCAAGTGATTTTATTATTTGATTTTTTCGAGGTTAAGTCAAAAAAATTTATTAAACCTAAGTTTTCTATTTGAACTGTAAATGTGATGTTTGAATAAAAGGAATTAATGTAATTTAGAAAACAGTATATCTGTCTGTAATATAATTGTCTGTCTAGTTGTCCAGTAATATATATTTTTGACTAAAATTTGAGTAGAGCTAGGCGAAAGGGCGACAAAGTCACTCCATCAGTAGGCCGTCTTCTTGTATACATATACATTTTGCCGGTAAATTTTAAATAACTTTGTTTGATACCAATTTTGATAATATTTAGAGATAGTCTACAGAGCATTGTATAACAATCATTTTCCGAACTACAAAAAAAAAATCAAACTTTCACACAATCAACGTAAAGGCAGAAGATTAGATTTATTAGAAGTATTAGAAATAAATAAAGCAATATTTAATAAACAAGTAATAATCAATGATCAAACAGATTTTGTAATTTCCCCAATAATAAAAGCAGCGATAGTATAAGTATAAAATCACCAGATGTTGTTACCTGAAACAATTGGTACAAATATAGTTTGAAATTTTTGTAAAACCTACCAAGTGTTTTCTTTCACTAACTAGTCAAAAATGTTGCACCAAGTGCCCAACGAATTCTCCATTTCTACGATGGTCATCAATTTTAGAATAACTATAGGAGCTATTATCGTCCATTTATCAATCCTTTTTTGAATGCCAAAAATATTCAAGCAGCCCTGCTGATTTTTTCTTGCTTTATAATTTTTCTTGACTCGCGTGGTTTGCACAACCAGCTTCACGACTGGTGCTGATTTTTCGTCAGCATTTGATCCAGTATATATTTATGTATATCCAAAAAGTAATTTCAAATTACAATATGATTTCCCTGTTATATGATTAAATTAACAATAGAATAATAACAGAAGAATAACTAAATAACATAAGTCATTTCAGATACATATTCCAACTAATGAAGTTGGGCACATCTTAAAATTTCCTAGAAATGTTAGCGGCCAAATGTCACTGTGGCAAGTTGTTTGCGGTGGAATCTGTTATTATGTAGTATGGTTATTCTATCTTATATAAACGGAAACATAAACTTACCATGATAAGTGTTGGTTGTAGCTGGATTACGGGGATTGTACACTGTGACCTCCACACCTCTACTGTTGTACTCAACTTTTCTTACGGCAGCATTTAGTTTAATATCGAGACCCTCAGCAAGAGCTACTGGTACACAAGAGTATCCATTACGAACTGAAACAACGAAATAAAAAATCTATTATAGTAATTATTTATCTATTATTATACAATATATATTATACCTCGTTGTACAACAAAACAGTGGAAATTACGAAGGCGAATATCATAATAATATAGAGTGGAACTCAATTGGAAATATAAGATTTAAATTACGCGCCAATTGTGTTCTGTCAAAGATAGGGCGTCAATTTTAAACAGCGTCATCTACAAATCAGACGACGTAACATGCCGTGTTAAATAGTCCAATAATAAATACTTGTGTAACTGTTTTACTGTCTATTAATAGCAGTATCAATGCATCAATAGTAAAGTAACAGTAACGCGACAAACTAACATTACTGTGAGTAAAACTTAAACTCTCTAATTAATTATAATTGTTTATTTGGAATAAATAAACAGTTGTACATTCACATGGAATGATAAAATTGCTTTATTAGTCGTTTTGCAAAAATTCCAGCTGATTATATTTTTGTCGAGTTTGTTTCTGTCACATTAAATTTTTAACACTGACAATGTCTGTCATCCAATACTATTTTGTAGTTAAATAATTTATCTCTGAAGCCAGCCCTAGAAGTTGACAGTCGATAAATAACTATATATTTGCGTACTAAACTTCCTATTTGGTTTTATTTCTGGATAACTCAAGCGTAACTGCAATTGCATATGAAATTATTAATACGAGTATTAATAGTTGTGGACTAATATTGAAATATAAACAATTATATTAGTCAAAGGTGGTTACGACATGAAAAACATACGTTTTAGTTCATCAAATTACGTGCTATACTGACGCCACCTATAATGTGCAGATATGTTGATATTTATGTCGAGTTCTAGAGATACAATTAAGATAAACTACAAGTTTAGACATAAATTATTAACAAATAAATTAGTAACCACCATCGTTTCGACAACGCGCCCACCGACAAAAGTGGACCCAGAGACATTATCATCAGTATAACCCAGACTCTAGCCAATCCAGAAACTTTCAGAAGAACGATCAACGTCCGTGAACCCCCAGAGAGTCGACTGACTCTCTGGGGGAGTGACTATGATCAACATTCATAGCATGCCCAAACTCTTCTTTACAATAATTCGGCATATTCCATACGAAAAACCATCCTCGTGCACTCTAGTTGATAATTAATCCTGCTCAAGATCACGTACATACCATCATCAACCAGTAATCATATAAACAACACATAAAGAACGGTTTAGAACTTCCTTACTTACAAAGAAACAGCAATTTCACCAGGAAGAAATAGACAGAAAGCCACCAAACTACAAACAGGAACCTTCAGATCATACATCAGCAGGCCACAGCATAACCAGTTCCAGAAATCATCAGGAACATGCAGAAACAGCTAATCGAAAATTCAACCGTGTCTTGCTCGATTCTCACAACGTCCTTCTACAAGGGCCAACAACGTCTTTTGTGATGCAGGAGTATCATACACGCTTGCACAAGCAAGTAAATCCTTATTGAAGGATCAACTGTGTCTATCATGACGCTCCACTAACGCAACCACTTTTACTGTCACCAAGTCCTTTGATAAGAACCAGTCACGTCTTCCAAAACATCCACCAATGACACAAATACTCTCAGCGAGTGAATTAAACTCTCAGTGAGTGAACCCTAAAGACTCCAGAGACAGAAGTAACCATCAACGTTTCGACAACGCGCCCACCGACAAAAGTGAACCTGGAGACATTATTATCAGTATAATCCAGACTCTAGTCAATCCAGAAACTGTGAGAACAATCAACGCCCATGAACCCCCAGAGAGTCAGTCAGTGACTGGGCTCAACATTCACAGTATGCCCAAGTTCTTCTTGATAATCATTCGGCATATTTTATAAGAAAGTCCAAATTCTTGACATAGATATTTCAATGATTTTGTAGCCATTTATTTCATATATCCATATCATTGACAACGTATGTACATACAAGCATCATTTTTAAGGCATATAAAATCCTTTCGCGTTACAGCCAAGTCTATGATATGCCTTTGGAAATTATTCACATGTATATGTTGACTGTATTCCTAGTTTACACTAACTAATACATTAATTCAAAAATAAACTTCAATCCTGTTAATTTTAAATGCTATGTAGTGAGATTCACCAATTCAAAAATATGTAAGATTCTTGACGAATTTTGGTAACTAAAAAATGATTGACGTAAATACCTGATACTACTTAAAATCCACAACACTCTTAGATCATTTTTGATATCTCAGTAGTATAGTAACTATTATGCGTTCGTGAATGCATTTATAGACATCTTACGTACATGAACAAAATTGCCCAGAATTGCACGATTGCACGTTTTTTATAAATATATTTCAGATAGTGTTTTTGTTGTCGATTAATTAATTGTCGCTTATTTTGCACATTGCAATGACCATCGCCACAAAAATATCGCTACCATGCAACCCTGTCCGACAGTCCTGTCCAAGCTAACATGTGCTGCAAGTCACGAAATCCGAGATTCCATAAACCTCTTCGTCCCAGATTATACGGCACGTCTTGGATTATCCGGCAACTGGCGTGCCTATCCCGTAAAAATAACGTTCGTGTATCTATATTTCTTGGCGAAGAATAGATCGGTTTAAAATGATAATTTAATTCCATTAGCGTTTGCGCGATGGACGAGCTGGTCTCGTACATCAATCCCTAATTGGCAGAATAATGATTTGGAATGTCTGTGTAGGCGATGATCATCATGACGGGGCAGTCATATTTAAGAAATTCTTGAAATAGTAAACTATCGGTTTCAGGTAAGTGGGTAGGTAGGTGAATAAGTGGATATGTTTGCAGCTGAGTAGGTTTGTAGTTATGTAGCTTCATAAGATTGATACATTCGTGGGTGGATAGACGAATGAATAGATGGTGAGGTATTAGAGGAGTAGGGTAGAGGAGACTAATATTATAGATTATATTCGAGAAGGAATTTATCTTCGAGGCAGATAAGCTTCGACATGTAAATAACGGTATTCCACATTCTCGGCCCAATAATGTGGAACGTCTTATGCGATAAACTGTTAGGGATATATCAACAGGAGGGTATAACGATAATTTAACTATGGTTGTCGTTGCGAAAAGGAGAAGAAATCCAAATGGGTTTGGTTAAGATGTACTTCAAGGAGTTTTAAAGTGAAAAGGAGGTAAAACGACTTAATTATCATCAGAAGAAACAAAGGCCATCCTTCTAATGACAAAAGTAAAGATAGCGATGTAATAAGATGACAACAATATTTTCCTCTTAATGTTGAAACCCCTTGTATATTGTTCCTGTAGGCAGATCCACAGATTTTTGTGAACATATGGTTGTCATTAAGCTCTCTATCCTAAATCACCTCTATCCAAAATATCTCTCTATCCGAAATTTTTCAAAAAGCTGGCGACGATATTCTGTTGTAAAAGTGCACTTGATTGAATATGGACAGTTGCACTCAACTGGATCGCATTCTTTCAACATTTATCGATAAAGGTTTATTTGCCGTGCATTTTCCTAAATTCCCATAACAAGGGTTAGTTAGATAAAGAGTTTACATTTTTAAACATTCAATTAGGCAACCTAAGGGATGTCTGAAGGGACATAAATTCATCAAAGTAAATTATGTTGAATAGTAAATTAATTGAAATAGAGGAATTTAAACTAAGTTAAAATAATTAATGCTATTGTATTTAAGTAAATACCCGCCGATTGGCCCATCGAGAGATATCATGGCGTTTCTTTCTGTATAATAACAGGCATATACCAATCATAAAGTGATCATGTAAATATTACATAACGGGATACGAAGAAAGAGATTAACGATACAGTTACTACAGATACAGATACAGTAACTAGAGATACTGCTCATCAAGAATAGAAAAATATGTGAGATTCTCTAGGTTGCGTAGAAGAAAGAATGAAGCAGCATTCTGAGGAAAAGGGATGCACCTTACGCGGGGCCAGACCGAATTTTGTGTACATTCATATTCAATATATATTCATTGACATTCATTCTGCAAAGGTATCAATTCGACTGAGTAAAGACTAGGTTATTTACTATGCATGTCGTCAGCGGTCCGATATCGCAGTTTTGAGACTTGTTCCCATTCTTGATGAGCCGTACCTTCCAGAAATAACTAATGTATAATGAATTGAACAGAATTATAATTTGTTATAATGAAGAAGAAGAAGTTGAAGTTGAAGACGTTGGTACGTTTATGATGATGCAGCTCACACCCTCCTTGTGTATTCCTGTTCGAATGTGAAGGATCAAGAGAACAGGAGGGGTTTTAATCCGTAATAATCTGGAAATGGGATTACATCACTTCAAAGATGGAGTCTTAGGCAAGATTTTCCTTCTTTTGGAGAAAGTAGGTGGTGAAGTATTGGAACAAATCTTATTAATTTTACAAGAACCGTAATAAACAAAGTTATGCGACTAAAATATAAAGAAAACGTAAGTAGGAATAAGATAATAAGTGTGTAGAGTATGGTAGCTTCTTTGGTCTAGGATGGATCGTACATATGTGGATACGTTAGATAAGGTCGTTGAGAGTAAATAGAGATTAAATAGAGCCAATTAATATTGTTCAGTATTATCGAATTAGGAGAAATGATCTGACTTTCGGTTCGAATCTTTATTAACATGAATGTTTACAGATATGGCCAGAACTTTTGAGGGAAAATAATTCTATAATTACCTCTCAGAAGCTCTTCAAGGTTCCTAGATTTATCCGAGGCAAATATATCTATTGCTTGTAGCTGGCGTAGATTGATGCCCAAAAATAATTCAGGTGTGGGATCGATTCCCACATCAGTCGAGGGAGTATGTCTGTCTATGTCCGTGTGAATCTCCTAGTGTTAGGTGGTTAATCTGTTAGTGTTAAAACTACCACTAAACTAAAGCTTACCTAGTAAAAATAAAAACGCTAACAGGATATTCATGTTTACTACACGAACAAATTCACTTATAGTTTGTCAATAATAGGAAAAGTATTGAGATTCTCTGTGTGTGCGTATACGAAAGAATGAGGCAGCGTTAGGAGGGAAGAGGATGGCTATTACGCACGGCCAGATCGAACTTGAATGTACTGTGCACCTCGTGGGTGGTACGATATCGCAGTTTTGAGACTTGTTCCTATTCGTTCCTTATTCCGATTGAGTTTGTAATGCACAACTTTATTTCAACAATATCATGTTGATTAATTAAGGGGAGGTTCTCATCAAGCGACCCAAAAATTACATGATTTTCTTCTCTTGTTTTCATAGAAGGAAGTAAATAAAGTACTCAACATTTTTTGTACATATTTATAAAGTATTCAGGTGTACAAAAAATTTTTTTATTAAAAGAAATTACACGGTAATTAGTTATATACTCGGTAATGGGACAATTCCAAAAAAGGTGTCCAATCGGTGGGAACTCTAGCACTTGTAAAAATCATCATGTAATCTGAAATCAAATTTAAAAAAAAATTATAAAATATATGTTGTTGTTGGAGCTTATACCAATAAAAAAAAAAAGAAAATTAGTAAAATGGCGGACCTACGAATTTTCGGTACCGATTTTTCACTTTTTTTTCGCCCTTTATAGTTTTTGAGTTACAGTTACCACCAGTTTAAAACACATGGTTTCGAGAATAACGCGTTTAAAGATTGGGTTAACGATTTTTGGTATGTAAAAATTAATTAATACACCTTGCGACTAATCGGCAATTCCAGGACCATATCTTTTTTATAAAAATGTTTTCGGCCAAATCGTTTTAGGAACATATTCTACATATAATAAGGTATCAAAAAAGGCAAAAAAAAATCGTTTTTGGTTGAGTTTGATGAGAACCTCCCCTTAAGACAATATCTCTGTGTTAGTGAATATAATCTGAGATAGGTTAAAGAAATTGCATAAAACTGATATAGTTTTGTGATACATCGGGATGTCTTATAGAGCAGGTACGAGCGACTTTTCACAAATTTAGAAAGGTTGAGGTAACACGAATGTATTAAGAAGATACGCCACCGTGTATCTTATATATTTAAAAAAAATACTTCTCGCTTGACAAAATGATCACGTCCACCATATTAATTTCGCAAAACTACTGGTTATGTTCCACTTCAGCTGAGGGAGTACATCGAAACTTTCATTTATAATTGAAACGTATCAGGTGATCTGTGACGCTCTGTTGCAAATTCAAATTTAATCTTGACGTTCTCCCGTATTAAAATAGATAAATACAAAATCATCTCGTGATGAATATCAGCAAGATATTACAATGACTTGCTACATTCGGTGCACACAATTTGCATTGCATATCGACTGCATTATAGTGAAAATACTGTCAAGTTTTCAACTCGCGGCCGACCGGCGTTCTCATGACGTTCGTGTGTTTGTTTAAGCTGTAATTACCGAGGCAGACATTATAATTATCGGAGCCCCAATTAAAATAATGGAACGATGCCATGAACTATTAACATTTCATCGACCGCCAGGGCCGGGATAGGTACAGGACGTGACCAATTTCTGTTGGTTATTAGATTGCGCCGGGATGCGAGTTTTTAACCTATGACCTATATTAAGTCTACCGAGGTTCGCTATAAACACTAGCGAATATGTGAGAAAGGTTATTCGGTTGAGAATCCTAGCTGCTAAGTTGTTTCATGCTAAACATGCTTTATATTTTCTGTAAGCGAATGCTCGACTGTTATTTTGTTATGAGCGGACTTCTTTTTGATGTGCTTAAAAATACATTTTTTGAGAAGTTTTAATATACTTTTCATCAATGCAACTACTATTACCATTATACTATTTACTTGATACATATTGAATTTATAATAATAAAAAATTTAATTATAAAACACACAAATGACAAACTTTGACCAAGTCCAGACTAAAGCAACCAAAACTAAAGAAACAATCAGCCTAAATTATTCAATTATTACATTAGTAATATAAAATAATGTAAAACAAGTATAGAACAATTAGATATATTTAAAAATAATCCATTAACCAGGGTCTACTTACTTGTAATTGTTCCCTACTTTTCTAAATTTATCGAAACTATCGCCGATCTAGAAATATGGGACTAAATATGATTTTAAACCAATTTCAATCATTTGAAATTTTAGTAAAGTGTTTGTAAGGCTATTATTTGATACACTTTATTTCAGGCATTAGGGCGCATATCACGTTGTATTATCATAGTGGCGTTGAACAACTACTTACTTAGAATACATTGTAGAATATTTAAATATCCAAACTTATATAATATACACGAATTTCTCATAAGTACTCGACTTCCCCGATCAATTTATTTAAATTTTATCCAACAGATCGAGCACTATATGTTGCATCTAATAGTCTTAAAGCTGAAAAACTTCATGCTTCCCCTGGAGTGCCTCGGGGTTCTGCTCTAGGGCCTCTATTATTTTATAAATTTAGTCGCGATATGAAATGCATAGATTGTTATCAGCTACGGTATAACTTAGATATACAATTTCCTTTGGTGTCTAGAAAACTAGCTATCATTAAACGGTAATAAATGTAATGTCTTTTAGGCACAACTCCACACATTGTATATTTATTTAATTATCACATCGAAAAAGATATTTAAACTACAGCTGAGACTTTTCAGGACATATGTATCTTATTTAATACTAAACTATTATTTAATGTTCACATTGAAAATATTGTTAGTGAAGCCCATAAAGCACTTGGCTTAGTAGTATGTTGTACTCGAGATATTATGCATCATATAAACATACATATGCATAATACAAACAGATTACAACTCTTCTATTGCTATCTTGTAAGGTCTAAGTTAGAGTATACGTCGATTGTTGAAACGCAATATTTAGAACGATTTGGATAATTAAAGTAAAACATATTTACTATTCATTTCGTCGCCATTTGCCAAATGAAAAACTCTCTTATCTTGCCGATTAACGGAACAGTCTACCTGAGCCTAGCCATAAAAATAAGCCACGGTATGTTTTGAGATTTTTTATTTGGCAAATAGCGATGAAATAAACTATAAAAACATGTATCCATTCTGTTCGTGTTCATTTTGTCACTAAGAACATAATTAACTTTATTGATTCATTGTTCCATTTCTATACATCCGAGGTTTATTATAATTTAATAGGTCGTAATGATGTGGAGTAGATAGAGAGGAGGGGGGCAACGAGGGACAACTACACCCTTCGATCGGCCATACTTGAATTTCTTAATATTATAATTATATTCTTTTAATGTATTTATACACCATTGAACAGCCAAGGCCTATTATAGAATGAGAAAAACTTTACACAAAAGATTTATGTTATCTAGAAACATGAAGGTTAATTTGTGGTAACAAGTGAGTATCATTATTTAATAATTTACACAAGAATATTTTCCTCGGTTTCTTAAGGGTTGAACTTTAAATCTATTCATTAAATTTTCATGGGGAATGCCTCTAACTGGGTAAACTCCATCACAATGAAAACCCACGTATTTCAAAAAGATTGCCTCTAAACTCTTTCTAGGTTACCTATATGAATATTATAACTTCGATTACTTGGAACCGTATAACAGTTCCATATTCTGAGATCTCGTAAAAGCACAAAATAGTTGTTTTAACGTGTTAGGTATTATTGACACTTTAGAATTTTTTATAATGAACCCTCTTGTAATGTTTTAAGCTTATATTATTTATATAATTAATAAAAATCAATCGGCAATCAAAGAATATTCCTATGTTTCTAAATTCACTATATTTGGGTAAACTAATGTTATGAATATTATAATCAAAAGTAATAGGAAACTATTTACTATTGAAATATATTAAATTACATTTACTGACATTGAGTGGTAATAGATTAGTCTTACACCATGTATTTAAGTTGATCGCATAAAATAAAATCTTCGACAGTATACCCTGGCACATCATTTATGAACACCATAAATGGAGGAAATCCCAAAATAGACTCTTGTGGAACAACCGATGTTGCTAGTATATATTTCGAAAAAATTAAAACCATTACACAGAACAATTAGCCTTCTATTGTATAAATATAATTTAGATAAGAAACAATAAAACTGTCTGAAGCAGACAGTTTTATTGGCGGGATGAGGCAGCGATTTAAGAGGATGAGGCAGAGTACTCCGTTCATTGTCGGACCTGCGCTGTTCGAAGTCAAGCAACGAATTGCACAGTTGCGACTTGGATGGGTGACGCATGGTCTCATTCTCATGGTGCCACAGTGGTGCTGACCTGGTATTTGGTAACAGGGTGGCAACTGGGCCAAATACTGGGCACATTGTCTGCGTGAGTTCGATTCTCACCAGAGGGAATTTGACACTTCCCTCAGGGTTGGGTGTTTGTCCGCGTTTATATATGTAACCTTCCCCTACACACACACACACACACACACACACACACACACACTCACACACACACACACACACACACACACAAGCCTGCCTGTAGGCTTTCTGGGGAAGGATTTCTAGTTTTCCGTATGTGTCTAATAATCCAGAGTTGCTTAGCTTTTTGAGTAAAATACCATGGTTAAAAGCATTGGATAAATCGGTAGATATAAATGATATCTATCTAGAAAGTTTAATTCAATGCGGAAGCAGAAAATTGTGTAGTGCAGACCAAATTCGTTACAGTAGATCTGCTCTTAACAACTCCATGTTAACTCTCGGTCATTTCAGACCCTGTATGAGAGAATATTACATTGTATAGAATAATTTCGAAAACTTTGCTAAAACTACATACTATCGGAATAAGTAGGTTTATAATTTTTTATTTTGCATCTGCCATCTTTTTTGAATACTAGACATACCTTAGTTTTTTCCATACATTAGAAAAACATTGTATAGTATGAGCCAAATCGGAATAATATTGTTAAAAGTTTGTTGTCATATTGGATTTGCATTTTGTTTTTTGGTGTTTTGATAACTTTTGCCTTCTTTATATTAGGTCATAGAAAATGTATGTAGACATTATCTATACATAAAGAGTAACTCGTGGTAAACAGAGTAAGTAGAGCTCCTAGTTCGCCATCAAATAAGAAGTAACATATCTTAGCGCGAAAAGTAGCACTGATATCGAAATATGCATATATAGTTTATTTCATCTCTATTTTCCAAACAAAAAATCCCAAACGGCTCTTATCTCATACTGTGGCTTATTTTTATGGCTAGGCTCAGATAGACCGTTCAGTTATCGGCAAGATAAGAAAGTTTTTAATTTGGCAAATAGCGATGAAATGAATAGTACATGAAGTGCATTAAAACTAACACGAATATCACCTGAATTCAATGAGGGACAAGTCTGGAATAGATTAGGTTTCCAAATATACAAGTATAAAAGAAATGCTATAATAAATTGATGATTTTTCTACTAATTATGATATAATTCTTCAAGTTATAACAGACATCGATATTAGTTTTCCCTTCTGCATTCTAAATAAACATAGTTTCATAATATAATTATATTGGAAAGAGACATATATATATATATATATATATATATATATATATATATATATATATATATATATATATATATATATATATATATATATATATATCAAGTTATAGATTACAATTTTGTACAGTGTTATTTAAATTACTGTTTTATTTAAATAAGTTTGAAAGGCAGGCACTTTTATAACTGAATCATCTTGTCAAAATAAGATAATATCACTTTTAGCGACTAGTTGATTTGCTGACAGTAAATTGCTTATATAATTGGTAATAACGGCTTAAGGGATGACTATCTGCTTGTCGTTGGCACCTGTCGATGTCACATTTTTTAGGAGCCATATTATAGTTGCTAATTAATTCATTTTCGTCAAGTCAACTAATCTACACATAGAGATAAGATAATAATTAAATTTTACATTTTAGATTAGTTGAAGACTATTTTCTGGGAACCTCAACGACCCAACTGCTTGCGTTGTATAATATTGTGTTCTAAAATAAAAAAAGAAGAACTTCTGATAAATTGTCGGGCTCTAGTAATTTTATTTGACTTTTTACTATATTTGACTGAAATATTACATAATCAATTTATGACAGAATGTATTGGTAAAACGGTGCATAGGCAAGGGTAGGTAGATCTTATATATATTGACCTTTCTAAGGTTATTGATGGTATGGATTTCTCTATTCTTATTGCAAAAGTTGAGAAACTTGGTGTTGGCACGTCACTGTTGCAGTTACTCAAATCACACTTTACAAATAGACTACAGTATGTAGCTTACAGTGGGTATAAATCGGCTTTATTCGTTGCAGCTTCAGGTGTATCTCAGGGGTCGAACTTACTTTTAATAGGCACATACATCACTGAATTAATTACATGTAGCCGTCTCCTGTGCTTTTGGAGACGTGCTAAATGTGCTCTAAAATACTGGAGGATTAATATGTTCCTTAAAGTCCTTGTATAATGTATTACATGATTAAGTTAACTGCCCTGATATTCTCTCAGAAATCAAATTTCATAGGGATAAAATTAGTTAAAATGTGTCGTGTTTTGTTAGTGAACACAACATGTAAGGATTATATGTACATCTAATTTTGTAATCAGTAAATGTAGTTTATGTTGTACTTAACAATCACTATTAAATTAATAATTGGTGCCCATTTTATACCTTTTTGAATTGTTTGTTCAATTTTTGTCCTATAAGTGGTTATTCTGTTGAGCAAATTTAATAAATTATTACTGATTCTGGTATCAAAAAATCACTGGTATCTAATGCCAACAGATAACGTTTATAGTAACGACAATTCGAAGAAAATATCAACTGAGATGAAATATTCATTGATTTTACAAGTAGTAGGTTTTAGTTTCTCCAAAGAGGCTAACATCTCTAGCCTCACGCTATAATGTCTAAATAATGCCTTGTTGTCAAGTTTCTCTATTTCATTGTTTCTCTATATTTTGGTTTTCATAATCGAGGCTTGCAAAACACATCGCAAAATTATCCCTTTAGAAAATGGGTTATTTGTCTCAAGCAAATAAGTATATACTTATAAAATTACTTTTCGGTCTATTATTACAAATATAAGACTTAATCTTATTATAATACTGTTCCTATATCTGGAATTTTATGTAAAGTTATGTATTCTTATGTATTTAAAATATTTCGAAAATTTTCTAAAATTACACTTATATTCGGATATTTATTACGTCAATGTTTTTTAAATCACCAACCAGACAACTTATAATATATGTGTTTTAATACTATCGATATACAGCACATAATCTCAAAATATATAGTCCAAGTTGTAGCCAGTGTCACAAGGTTTGTGTCTTGATCGAGCATTGATATCTCCAGTGCACATGATCAGTAGAATTATGTTAGCTCCACAATTTGCATATATTTTTTTAAATTTCAAAAGTGAATGTTGTTAGGAAATATTTAGGTATTCAATCCTTAACAAATATTTCAATAATATAGCTTTGTTCGAGAACTATAGGCAAGAGTAAAACTTGCTAGTATTGGTGAATTATAATAAAATAATTAGTTAACTAAATCGATGGCTTAGACAGCTATATTTTAGGTTTATATTTTAAGTTTATTTTTATATACAGAGTGCCAAAAAAGACAGTATAAAATATTGACATGAAGTATGCATTAAATGAACGAATATGTTTAATTTTAAAATTTCTGGTGGCGATTTCCTTCTTAAACGGTTTTATCATCACGACTGTGATGTTGTGTGATAGTCGTTCGGTCCAATAATATGATCCAATAATTACTCATATTGGTGACATGAATGTTTTATCTTATCAGTGCTTTCGTAAAATAATGAATAAATTCGTTAAAAATTTAAAGAATTACTTTTCGGAAGACCTTTTAACTCTGTAAAATTTTGTATTTAGTTACGTATTTTTCAAAATATAATTAATACATACGAGTGATTCGTATACAAGATATGACGGTATCGATATTTTTATTATGAAACATGAAAGAGCTACTGTTCTTTACATATATTTACTACTGTAATAATTGTTAGCGTGAGCATAGGTTAAATAAAAAAAAAACAAGAACAATGACTATGCAATTTCAAAATACTAAATTTAATGACCATTATTTAAAAAATTAAATGTTCAAATGCACAGTACACGGTAAACTAAATTAAATATTCAAATGGTGCATCATTGGCTGCCTGACAGTAGTTAATGATTATATACAGACTATTAGTAAATTCTTCTTGAGCACTGTCGATAACTTCAGAAGGTATACGTCGTATTTCGTGACGAATTCTTGCTTTTAAATCTTTTAAATTCTCCGGCCTAGTAACTTATATTTTGCCTTTAAGTATCCCCACAAAAGTTAATCTAGCTGTAACCAATCTGGTGATCTTGTAGGCTACTTAATCGACCTCTTTCTCCCTATCTAACGATTCAAGAACACCTGAACAAGCGCAGACAGGTGCTGTATGTTGGGGAGTTTTGCTGAAAGAAACAGTCATTTCTCGGAAGATCAGGATCCTCTACATCTGGATATAAAGTTATTAATATAGGAATAAGGTCGTCTTGAAGAAAATCCAAATATATTACACCAGTTAGGTTCAAATTAAAGAAACAGGGGCCCAGAATTCTTCCGTTGACTATGCCTCACAACACATTCACTTTTTGAGGATTTGGAGTATGATACTCCATCATTTTCATAATTTTTTAACTGACAGCAATTAAAACATTATCAGTCACTAAGGCTGTTATTAGGTAGTAAAGAATTTGAACATTTACATTAGCTAATTTTTTAAATAATCATTGCCATTAAATATAGTTTTTCAAAATTGCAAAATCGTTTTTCTTATTTTTTTTATTTAACCTATACGTTAATTTAATGTAATTATGAGAATCAAAGAATTATATGATATAATATATTTCAAAATAATGATCTAGAAACAACCCAAAAGTTCTATCCAACACCACTAGTTTTGGTCATCTGTGTCTTGGCGTCTATCTAAGAATATTTCTATGGTTTGTTTGAATACAAATTTATAGGTACCGTTTTATTAGTATTCCCACATTTCGCATATAATTCTCCTGATATATTTTACGACAAAAACCTAGAACATGAGTCACTAAATGCATACGAAGATACCGATTTTCCCAACAATTACAAAACGCATAAACAGTTTTCAGAGTATTATTAACTAAAGTGCTTTTCAATGTTTCCATCGTGCTCTGTATAGTACCCACGGTATATGCACCTACAGCAAAAAAAAAAAGGAGACATTGCTGACATACCGCAAATAAAACGACACCTTTTACGTCTTGAGCAAAACGACAAAAAACTCCGCAAACAAAAGTATTGTAAAAAAACAATAATGGCGACCGACAAAATTATAATCGATTCGGTAACATTTGGCCAGTGTGTAGTTCTTGTAAATAGTCGATGAGTTCTTAAGTAGAGTTCTCCGAGGGACCGGGCACTCCGCCCAGTCGCATTGTTTTAAACGGCTCGGGAGCCTCTCATTGGCCGCCGTCGGTGACGTCATGACATGTGTACTTAGCCACTTGATGTACGGGTTTGATAATGAGTACTCGACATGGCCGGGCCTAATTTCATATGCTGGTTTAACGGACCGCATACCGCATGTTCGATTCGTTATATACAAGGTGTCGCTATGGCTTGAGCTTTGTAATTTGTATCGGCGAGTGTAAAAAGGTCACGCTAATAATATCCAACGTTAATCGGTCGGGCAAGACGGGTACTTTTCTACCCTTAAATATGTTACGTATAATAATATACATATATAGATATAGAATACGTTAGAAAGCTTGGATTAAACGTTTCAAGAAGTCCAGAATTGTCGGTATTGTTCAGAAATATAATCGAAAAAATCGATTTATTTTTTCTTTCTTCGACTCATATTGATGTATGAATAAATGGTGCTATTCAAATTCCGAATATGATGTCATCTATGATTGTTATTATTAAGGCTATTGATATTATGATAACAACAAGCGTTCCATCTATTTTCAATAAATATGTCTCGTATGATAATGTTCACGTATATAAACGTATATCATTCAAGCGACACATGCAGATAACCAACGACATCCATTAGAATAACTAAAATATTGGAAAATGTGATGTTTGGAAAATGGGCTGACAATAATTTGAACAAAAGCTCTTATCGATAATTTTCTTAATATTATCTAAAACGACCACAATATTACACAGCGAAAATTTTACTACAATAATAATAATTGTACTGTAACAATTAGTGTGATTGGTTATTTGAAAAGGAAAGAAAGCCGTCTCCGAATCAACAATATCATGTCAGAATTATTACGTTATTACTTCTATTTTTTCCATTGTGGAGAATTATAACCTAAATATACAAATTAAATTATCTATCTTTTAATGTATTTAAGAGACTACCCATAGAAGACTATGCTACCACCCATAGAAGACTAAGGGCCAATTATATAAAAGCGCTTTCATATTATTTGTTTACTAAACATATCAGAAAAACTAAGCAAAACATTATAACTAGAATAAAAGAGATATTACAACAATTTTCTATATATTGGAATTTGGTATTACTGTATGAAATTCAAATGATAATATGACATAAGCAGTTCCAATGTAACGATATAAAAATAAACCTGATGCCCAAGAAGTTCATGTACCAGATGACCAAAATGATCATCTGGTACATACATGAACTTTTCTTCTTTATAATCATCTTATACATTATAATTTCGTATTGCCATATGCGATTCAAATAATGATGTGAGGTAAAACGTTTCACAATAATGACCTTCAACTAATCATCGATATCCAAAATGTTGATACATACCCAAAATGGATTTTGGTCACTTGTGATTTGATATTTACCTAAGAATATTACTATGATGGCCTTCTTGAACAAATTACAGATACGTATTTTTCTAATTATTATTTTCACATGCAGCATAACTCTTTTTGGCATGTTTTAGGACAAGAAACTAAAATATTAATCACTAAATAAACATAAAGTGTACTTAGTTATTTAAAAAATGAATAACTCAAATCTGTCTCACTTGTAATAAATATCATATCAGAGTTACTACAAGCTTAATGGAACCTGAATCAGCAGTCAGGATTGCACACTGCCTCGGTAAGAGGGCAGTCCAGGAACGGCTGGAGATTAAACTCAATCACTGGTGGACTCAACTACTCGTGGAACATCCAGGGATGATAGGCAGGCTAAGTTGCTGTTGGGTTTGACGCTTGGCAGTGACTGGTCTAGAATAGCATTTAGAAATACTGGGTTGAATGCCAAAAAGCAGCGCATATGGTGTGGAGAAGAGGAGGAGACCTATGAATATGTGCTATGCCAGTGCCCAGCTCTGACACGGTGTAGGAACTTCGCGTTTCGGATATTTTTCTTGGATCCAAGCGAACTGAGAAATATTGGCCTGGAGAGGATATTGAGGTCTTGAAAGAAGGCCAAATTTGTACTCCAGTGCTGACTGGAGAGTATTACAGGGCTTCACGGGCCTCCCCAGAAAACTACTACATTATGAATATCTTCTTTTTCATTGTGCATCTTCATTCAAATTATAGCCTATATATCCAACACAGATTATCATGCTTTTAAGTTATTTAAAGGACTGCTACCCATTTGCTACCCAAGAACACTTAAATATTACTTATTCATGAAACATGTCGGTAAAACTAAGAGAAACATTTTAACTAGAATAAAAGAAAATACATATTATAACAATATATTATATATTAGAATTTGGTATTATTGCATGAGGCTCAAATGATGATATGGCATGAAACCTTCCAAAATAATCTAAAAGTAATCACTGATATCTAAGGAGCTTATAGGTGACCAAAATATCTTTTGATCGCCTGTGTTTTAATATATATCTAATAAACTGTATATTTGAAACAAGCGCTATACTAATATTATTATAATATAAGACTAATACAAATAAAATATTTAATGATGAGAGTTATGTGGTAACACGAAAACTATTAAAAATGTTAAAAATACTGTTGCAATAAACATAATTGTTAGAAGATGAGAATTATTCATACACACCTTGATGTAATTGAAAATGTATAAAACATTAACAAAAACTACGTAAGCATACAAATAATAATAAAAATGTGGATTGTGGCTCGTAATAAACAAAACAATAAGGAAACAGTAAATACCGTTGTGTCAAACATATTGTCAGTGATTTCAATAAGTAAATATGTTAACTGACCAACAAAGAATAGAAACACTAATTGTGATAGAATGTGGAGACAAAATTCGAATGCATACCGAAGATAACGGTCTATTAAATTTCAAATATCCGGATGTAATATATATTGTTCACTGTACATTGACTTATTCGGATAGCATAATTCAATATACAGTGAACAAGATTGAAAATAAGTTTAGAAAACATGGACGTACTGTCAAAAATCTTCGAAGAACTGGATGGTATTCGACTTTGAATGATGAAAATATCTTAAACGTTTTATATAAACATATCAGGCAATACCCCATTGTAAAAGCTAAGTGCCAAGTCTTCTCCAGCAGAAATCTCGCAAAAACTATTTAAAAGTTTTTACATATCAGAATTATATTTTATTTTTATATTAAAAATACATTCTAGGTTCATAAGAAATAATAAATTTAATTCATAAATAACACAACAATAAAAGCAAAAAGTAGTACTAGATATACTAAAAAAATGTCAAAATGTGCACTCTCCTCTTTTTAGCAGTACAATATTCTTTTATAAAACTATTTTTCATACGTTCTCCAAGTGTTTGTTCGGAAATTAACCTGTACTGTACAGTAATTTTCTGTCAAACCTCGGTATTATCAGGTTGCGTGGCATATGCTTTAGGAAGTCCCACAAAAGGAAGTCTAGGGGCGTTAGATCTGGAGATCGAGCAGGCTGCTCTATTGTCTTCTGGCGTATCACCCGCCTATTGGGGTACTTTATATTGAGGTAAACTCTTACTGTGCGATAATAGTGTATAGGAGCACAATTCTGTTGTAAACTAATTTTCAGATCTCGAAATTCATCGAGATTTTCCTATAGAATCTCCAAATGTAGTGGCTGGATAGTATTTTTAACATGTCCATATACATTTACTTCCCGTGTTAAATTTCCATTCCAAAACACAGAAATATAATATTTTATACATAATCTGTTATTACATACTACATTAAACAACTTAAAATTTACTTTGAGTTGAACCTGAAGATAAAATTTACCATGTACTATTCATTTCATCGCTATTTGCCAAATAAAAGACTGTCTTATCTTGCCGATAAACGGAACAGTCTACCTGAGCCTATCCATAAAAACAAGGCACCGGAAGTTTTTGAGAGTTTTTATTTGGCAAATAGCAATGAAATAAACTATACTAACCGGAAGATAGAAAAAATAATAGTTAATTATAAATTTTTTTATAATTAACTTTTATTTCACTCACCCTGTAAAAGATGGGCGTTCCATTGTCATATATAATATATTTTTATTCATGTGTATTCAACTTTTGTAACTGATATCAAATATCCCTTTTCCCTTAGAGTCTTTTAATAACAGCTAGTCGTTATTCAGTAAGGATTATTGCGGTTAACCACAAGAAATTCGAGTTTCCGCTTTAGTTAAATGTATAGAACAGACAAAAGGTAAGGAGTGGACACTCACTCGCTTAAGTGCGTCAGTTTTAGTTTCTTCTAAGCCGGCATATAAAATGTAATTAAAATGTCTATATTTTTTTCTGTTGTCTAATCGGCATATCGATTTATACGTTCTGATTTACGCGGGGAAATAAATTTAAGGCTTTACCAAAAAAGTATACGGTGGGTATTCGGGTCAGTTGCCTGTCCCTCGTCTCTATAAATAACCTGAGGCTAGAAGAAGGATACTGTCCTCATAGCCTGAGGTTTTAGAAGAAGGAAATTGATTTTTCTATGTGCAGAAACTATGATACATTGAATAAATCGGCACTGATTTGTCCCAATTCTAATCTGTCGATAAATATTTTGTACAGTGCAAACACAGTATGTTAATTTTTATGTTTTAAATAAAATTATTTAATTTAGTGCTCGAAATGCTCCCATCGCCTTTTTGACAATATGTCTTTCTATCCTAAAATTTCTGTAATACGTTCTATGTTTCTGTTAGTATCTCATTAACAGACTGCTGTGTTCTACCCATTAACTTATTAAAGTCAGCATGTTTAACCTTGTCGACTTTTAGACGTTAAACCAGGGAAGTACGTATGCCATTCTATAGAATATTCACTGATTAGCAGAGATTATAGACTTAGTATGTAAATGCTTCTGGACTACTCACACAAACACAGAATGATTATATCATAAACAAACTTATACTCGTAAATCGTGAATTTGGATTAGGAGGCTTCACAAATGTTTAACATATTGATCAATTAACATAATCGACTACAATAGACATTGCTAATACCATTTTCAATTATTTGGATATGTAACACACGATTAAGTTTGTTCAGTTGTAATATGCACCAATCCTTCTAATTAATACAGTTCATCATATATATCGACTTGCTTATCAAGAATTAAATAGAGACAATCATAGTGCGCCATATAAAGAAATGGAGGTTAACAGATTATTTTACATTACTATACTTTCCCATAAAAGAAGTGTCTCTTGATGTGGTGGTGTTATATGGTAGCTTTAATAAAGCCTTGCAGAGAAATTAATAGGTACGAAATCAGATAAATACGTATGTATTTCTATACAATATCATCGAATTGATTAGGGAAAAACTATAGACTTAGTATGTAAATGCTTCCATCTTACTCTAACAAAATAGGTTGTAGTTTCGCTTGGTTCGGAGCCATCCAGTATTACTAAAGACAATTAGACCATCTGAATTTTAAGACGTACATAGACATAAAGCTAATTAATTTTATAAAAAATATAAACACAGTAACCTCAAAAATTCTGTAACAAATAATTGTTTCGTATCCTTCACCGATCGCCTTTTAATGCAGTTATTCCTATCAAAATTTCTAATGTAGTATACTTTGGTTTAGAGAGAAAAATGAAGAGAAAATAATTTTTCCATATTTTTACAGCCCACTGTATGATTAACGCAATAAATGGTCACGTTCACGATGAAACATCGCTCACGTTGAGGCAGATTCGAGTGAGCCTACAAATTACAATTCAATTTTTTTTTTTCGTTTAAACCTATTTAAGGTTTCTATTCCAAATCACCACGTCATTCATCAAATTAATTCCTCACATAAAACGTACTAAGCGGTAAGTTCACGTATTCCGAAATGATGACTGTGAAAACTGTCCGTATATAATAGAGGAACAATCAAAATAAACAACTGGAACGATTACTGGCGATTTTCAAGGAATTAAATTTATTATAATTTGTTAGGATGCATTAACTCCGAACTGGTTTAGTATAATGACGACGTCTATTGACGTCTACCACATTTTTTACGGATTGTTAATCCATCAAATAATAAAAAGGAGATCTAGGCGTGATTGAATATTTACATTATACATCGACAGGTACTCCATTTTCATTAGTGACTTACTCTACATATACAATTTTTGAGTACGATACATATTTATGCTCTTCCTTTTGTTGTATTAATTAAATAATCCTTACGTTCATATTCATAATACATTTTTATTATATCGTAGTATTGGTAAGTGAATTGGTTCTATATTACTGATAGCGAATGTAATACTGGTAGCAAAGTAATATATTGTACTGCAAATCGCAAATCAGATTTAATGCCTCCTGTCATTTAGAACTTTAGGTCTCAACGGGTACTCAGTGGGTACTAGAGTGGGTCTCATACTCATACGAGGGGGTACCTAAAAGAAACTTAACTGATGTTGTAGTGAACGGAGTTTAGTATCGCGTTCTGCCGCTAGGAGCGTATAGAGCCATTATTCACGAGTCAGTAAGCCAAGCGTCGTCGCTAATGGAGGCAGTGCGCTGCTCAAGAGAATCAAAGAACGATGAGTACACAAAGCAGCTCCCACTGAAAAATTCACACAAGTCAAACGGAACTTTCTTTAGCATTTGTTTAGTCTTTTTATTAGTATAGTTCCAAATTCTTTACTCGAAACTCGTAAATAAATATTACAAAATGTATACAGGACGGTGCTTTGTAATAATTAAAATATCTGCCCACACAGAAATTGACCTCCTTCTACTAAAGCCTCACCTATCTATGTAGTGGCCTGGAACAAAGTAATGTACTTTTCAAGATCGACCCGGGCAACTGAATATCCATCGTGTTGCGATTCTTAAATTTATGTTGATATAAAGTAGACTGCATATCGATATACACGACTGTATATCGCATTCGAGTAACATACATCATGTCCTGCTGACAAAGATAGTATTGCAATCGAAAAATGCAAATACAAGTATATTAAAAATCCGTTGTGGTTAATGGGTATGTAATAAATGTGTTGGATGACTCTTTAAAAATGTCACATAATGATCCATTTTCCAAACTAAACAAATTATTCTTTCATCAAATATTGTTTAATGGCTCAAGAGAATAAACATTCAAGACATTAATTAAATGTTATATACTGTACCTTATCCGCGTTCATATAAAAATGTCAATAAATATGAGTAATGGTTCTTTATTTAAACGAATAGATGGTTTAATATATGTATTGTTGTTATTATTATTATTAACATAAACAAGCGATAAATAACGACGTAATTTCTCTCCCCACAACTCAGAACAAAATTATATCCGCTACAAAACTTTTCTATTTTAACTAAAAGCGGCATACAGTAAAGCTATTGTTCCACGACGGCGACTAGGAAACGGCCGCAATTGAGTACTCGAGGAAGTTATATATGTGGCTGACAAGAAAATACCGATCTTCGGACATTTGACATATCTTGCCTCACGTTATTCCCATGAAATGCCACTCAATGCCACGGCCTTTTTTAATTATGATATGGCCATTAGGACGCACAAAATTTCGTTTAATAAAAATCGTTCCGTGACCGCACGGACCGAACTGAATGCTCGAGCCCGTTTTGGATAATTTAATCCGTCGTCAGCAAATTACAGTATTCAATGAAATGGAGGAAGTTTACGACGTCACGTCGTATGTTATTAATTCTTTTATGACCCCGGCAAGGTAAACAAATCGTTACTCTTCTTACGTGAAAGAAAAAAACGCAACGACTAGGTAATCATTTTTGAGCAATGTGAGTAAATAGGTGATTGCGCCTTGACGAAATTTTTAAATTACATACCACGGCTTTCTAGAGTAATAATATAACCTGAATACAAGGCAGTCACGTTTTAGGTATGCCCGAGTGCAAATATATTACTTCAATAAATAATTTATTGTTGTACATCAGAAAACGACGTCTTAATATAACATTTATAAAGAAAGGACTACAGAAATATTTATTTTTCTCTTATTTTATGTGTCTGACAGCGGTGTGCGTTTTATTATATAAAGTAAGCCTCTGGTCCTCCAAGAACAGTGGAAAGAAACTAAGGAATTGTTGCAGGCCTCCAATTTATTTGGAAGCCGGTACATCTAAAATTAACTCTAAGAAAAGAAAATAAGATGACCAAACCCCGTTTATATAACATAACGTAAAATGAACTTCTTTTTGTAAAAAAAAAGTACAAGATAATTTGTAGGAAGTTTTTTGCTTTCCAACTTTTTATGTGATATATAAAAATATAGAGTGTTTTCTTCATTTGCAAAAGAGTATTACAAAAAAAAAAAGAAAACGGTTTTCTCCCTCTAGTGGCAAAACCGTGCGACTTAAAAGAAAACAACAAAATGTGTCGGAAAGTTTTATATCTACAACTTTGATCTCTTCATATTTTTCTCTACAATGCACAGTTTTGGCTTAAAATCGAAAAACAGCTCAAAAATACTTCAGCGCGCTCTAGCGGCGCAACTAAGCAGAATTTCGAAAAAATGAAAAGAAGAAACATTGTGGAGAATCGCAAAATCTACAACATCAAATTAGGTCGTATTTTTCCAGTTTTTCAGAAAAACGCAAAAAACCGAAATGTCTATATCTAAAAAACAACCCTTTTCTTTATCATGCGCTAGGTGAAAAATATGTTGACACAACCCCAACAAAACTTTCTGTATAGGTCGCTTAGCTGTAGGAATAATTTCCCAAAATCAGTGATTTTTTGTCTAATTTGAAGGGACTATAATTTTATACACTAGAGTGTATTAATAAAATAATGAATAAATTCCTTTAATTTTCAAGGAATCACTTTTGTAAAAAATTCTCGGACACATTCAATTTTATTTTAGTTGTGAATTTTCCAAAATATAATTAATACACATAGGGTGATTCGTGTACGAGGAATAACGGCATCAATATATTTTTAATCGCAACCTCTCTATTTTATGACATACTATAAAAGAGAACATTTTTCTACATGCTCTATGGTAATAGTTACACTAACGTGAGTATAGGTTAGATAAAAAAAATAATAAAAACGATTATGCAATTTCAAAATACTAAATTTAATGGGAGTGATTCAAAAATCAACCAAATTAAATGTTCAAGTTATTGCACCGTTGGCTGTCTGACAGTGACCAAGACGAATAATAAATTCTTTCACAATAACGTCAATCACTTCAGGAAGTATACGTTGTATTTCGTAATGAAAACTTGCTTCTAAATATTCTAAATTCTCCGGCCTAGTAACATATACTTTGCCTTTTAAATATCCCTAGAAAAAGTAATCGAGAAAGACTACACATACACCCAAATTTACAGCTTTTAGGCTCAACATTGCGTACTATTCATTTCATCGCTATTTGCCAAATAAAAAACTCTCTTATCTTGCCGATAAACGGAAGAGTCTACCTGAGCCTAGCCATAAAAACAAGCCAAGGTTATGTTTTGAGATTTTTTATTTGGCAAATAGCGATTAAATAAACTATACATTGCTTTGGCCAAAAGGTTGCCGATCAGGATGATTATGCAAAGAATTTAAATTCCTTCTCGTTCAGTTAATTTAACCATTTTTTACAGTTTTAAAGTTACTGTTCAATGAACACTTCAAATATACTATTCTTGTCAAACAAAAGATCAGAAAGGTATTCTTAAAAAAAATAACTTCAAAAACAAACAAAAAACCATTATCTGTCACTAGGCCTACTGTTCAGCAGCCAACAGTTTAGTTGATTTTTTATATAATCATTACCATTCAATTTAGTATTTTGAAATTGCACAATCGTTTTTCCTAATTTTTCTAAATTTCTCAATTTTAATCTAACCTATGCTCACACTAATGTCAATATTATCGTAGTGTACGTAGAAAAGTACTGTGATCTTTCACATTCCATAATAAAAGAAGGGGATTATCATTAAAAAATATTGATGACGCCATACCTCCCACACAAATCAATCTGTAGATATTAATTACATCTAAGCAAATACACAATTAAAAACAAAAATATTGCTGGCCGGATAGTTTTTCCCAAAAGTTATTCCTTGAATTTTTAACGAATCTATTCACTATTTTACAAAAGCACTGTGTGTATTATTGGAGCAAAATTATGTTGTTATCTTTTCTAATCATTTTATAAAGCACTAGACCCTTTCTAAATTAAGTTATACGTCATACTTGCTGCAACACTTTGTCACATAAAATGTGTTATCCGAATAATAGCGGTATATAAAAAGGACTTAAGAAGATATCGGCTACAAAGGCTTTAATCCTAAAAAGCATGGGAGTGTTGTGAATATAACCATAACCGGAGATATAGATGATAAAACATCTACTAAACCGCCTGTTTCCTAAATCCCCTCTCATTATTAATACAAACTCGATCAGATATTTAACCACCGTTCAATACCTGCTTCAAAATAAGTTCCGATCCATCCGCTTTAGCAACTTATCAACAATTAATCTAAATTGAACTAGACAGACAATTCCAATTAATAGATTATTCATTCATCTCTCTCTTTTCTATAAGAGGATGTAAGAAGTTTGATGTCCTTCATATACATATTTATGATTTGGATTACGTTTTTTAGAGAAAAAAATTTACGCGTTAATGAATTTTAATCACTATAGTTATTAATATACAGTTTCGTAATATAAAACTTTGGTCTACGGTTTTTCAAAAAAGGATTTCAACTGAAAAATTTACTAATTAAGTAAAGTTGTCTAGTTTGGATTGTAGATGGTTATCAACTGACAATTACTATTCACAATATATTTAATTTCAAAGAAGGGTTAAGCGATCTACAATCTCTTAGTTCTTGTAGAAAAACTAATAATAATATTATATAATAATTTGTCTTTATTTACCTGTAAATTAATATATTATGTATTCAAATTATATAAAATATAAACTTTTTCCTAAAATTCAGGGTTGTATATTTTTTAAACTTAGAAGGAAGATAATTATATTATTTATAAGCCTAATAAATAAAACTTCTAGCACACAAAGCAGTGGCGTGGCGTGGAATTTCTAACATATATGAATAGCGTCGTTTCAACTTGGATGTACCTTTATGTGATATATTTGATATGTTAAATATTTAGAAGCATTATCTTTTAAAATTTTATGTTGTAGATAATAATAGTAGTATTTTCAAGAGTGAGATAACTTCTATTGTGGATTAGCTCACTAATTCCATGTTTATATTTTCATATACTATACGCAAACCTAAAACAGCCATTTTTAATTATTTATAAGCGTAACATAGCTATATTTCTAAAAGCTTTCTAAGGTTAATATATGCAGTCACAGAAAGATAATTTTGAAAAAAATAAAGAACTACACATATTAATTTCTAGTTGTCAGCTCACTGTGTGCCTATGCGATTAAAGTTGTTTTAAAGTATTATATAATGTTTGATATAAAGCACTTTTATGTTTAGTAAATATTCATTCACTGTCAAGTAAAACTTTTTCCATTCGCTAGTAATATCTAAAGAATATCTCCGAAGTTTTACTTTTATCTCGAATATTGTCTAAATTCTCTTACTTTTGGGTCAAATATTGGGGTCTTTCACTTGTCTGGATTAGGCTTTATCTATCAACAGCAGATATAATTAATAAATTATTCAATTCACTATTAATTACTTCGTTTGGTAGATTTTTATCATTATCAGTAAAACTAAGGTAAACTTGAGAATCGTCAGCTTAGTAATGTAGGCTGTAGCCTTTCAGATATTTATAAATATCAAAAATAATAGAGGTCCGAATATAGACCCCTGAGGGACTCCATAAGTTATGGGCAAGACATCAGACCCATCAGTCTACAACGACTGTGGCCTCTTTTTTTTAAGTACTTCTATGGTAATCTGTTGGAAACTTTTAATATAACTTCATCACTTTTTGAGTTTTTCTGAAAAGAAATTAGATGAAACTATAAATGTTATTGTTTGCTTTTTGCGTAGCCTAAAGAAATCCATATCACATATTCATTTTCTGTGGAACTTCTATGGTGCCTGCTGAAATGTCGTAAGTTGCTTGTATTACACTTCTAGTATTTCCTGCTGAAATAATAGCATTATATACAAGAGAAGGTGGCGTATTTCATCATTCTACAAATAATAGTACCTACTTAGTCAAGAAAGCTTAAGCATATATTTTCAATATTTTTATACTCATTACGTTACAGCTTTCAAAATAATCATTTATAAAATGTATTTAGACTTGAGGTTATATCTCATGCTTCATTTGCTTGATAATGAAGTATTATCCTATCTTTAATGCTTTCAAGTAAGAGTCGATCGATCACAGCATATCGATAAAACTCGGGAATTAATATTGTTCGTTTTATTATATTCATGTGGCCAACAACTGCATGATGTAGGGTTATTAAATAAAATTATGAATGTAAAATGTATAAAGCGTAATGTCAACTCCTGTCACCAATTTATTAATAATAAATAATGAGTCAGAAATGCTTGAAAATAATATAACAGAAATAAAGAAACTTTTCTCTTTTTTTAAGCGAATTCTCTAAAAATAATAAGTCTACTGCGAAAGTATTTTATGTATTGTACAGGTCGTCAATAATAGGAAAAAGTGTGAGATTTTTAATGTATTCGTAGAAGAAAGAGTGGAGCAGTATTCGGAGGGAACAGGATGCACTTTACACGCGGCCAGATCGAACTATGTGTATATTCACATTCAAAATTATTTAATCTCGACTGGTCAGCAATGCCATCATATGCTTTTGCAATTTACACAAAAGAAAAACATGCTATTATTTATTATTTATTCCGTGATATTAAGTTGGGATTTCTATATTTATTTAGAAAGAAATATAATGGGATGATGGGATGATATTCACTTTGCAAAGGTCTTAATGCAACTAGGTAAAGACCAAGCTATTTACTGAGCATCTCGGGGCGGTCCGATATCGCAGTTTTAATACTTGTTCCTAATATTGACAACGTGTAAAAAATACTATAGATATAATTTAAGTTGATTTTTAGTGGGGAAATGAATGATTAATTTCGCTTTTCCTAGTGATTAAATGATATTTTAAAGGGTGGGTCAACCAAAACGCACGATGTTAATTGTAAATAAAACAAAAAGTTTTCAGAGAATTATCTTAATATTTTTTATTATGATAGAAGGATCTATGACAATTATGTGTGAAACAAAATATCGGCCAAATGCTCGCCACGGCTTCGGTGGCATACCTCTATCCGATGGTTCATATTTTCAATGACTCTGAGACATAATTGAGGTTCAATGTCGTTAATGTGCCGAATTATCTCATGCTTTAGCTCTTGAATTGTTCTTGGCTTATTGACGTACATTTTTTCTTTTAAATATCCCCAAAGAAAGAAGTCCAACGGTGTCAAATCACATGATCGTGGCGGCCAATTAACATCGCCACGACGTGAGATAACACGGCCATTGAATTTCTCGTGGAAAAGTGCCATTGTTTCGTTGGCTGTGTGGCAAGTGGCACCATCCTGTTGGAATCATATAACGTCTAGGTTAATATCCTCAATTTCTGGCCACAATTGTTGGGCACGACGACGAGTCGAGGTTGACGGCTCTTCTGCTACACTATCGCGAACAACAGCAATGTTTTCCGCAGAACTAACTGGGCGAGCATGCACAGATATTTTCACATTTCCTACAGACCCGGTTTGCTGAAATTTGCTCACAATTCTCTCGATTGTAGACACATTTGGTCGATTATGCTGACCAAAAAAGTCATGAAGTGCACGAAATGCATTTTGATTTGAACGCCCATTTTCTTAAAAGGCTTCAACAATCTTAACGCGCTGCTCAATTGTGTACCTCTCCATCGTTGAATTTGTCAAACACTGAAGCAAGGAAATGTCAAATTAAGTTGGGCAAAAAACTTGACGTTAAGGTGTGACTCACAATTAACATCGTGCATTATGGTTGGACCACCCATTAAAATGTTTTCTTAAAACCCTATAAAATAATTTTGCAGACAAATTTGGAATCATTTAAACATTTTTAAACTGAGATACCTTCTGCACAGTAATACATATCTAGCTACATATATTTCAATAACATCAGCAACTATAGGAAATAGAAATTTTGGCCAAGTAATACGTACCTCAAAGATAATCAAAAATTCGAATTTTCATAATCAATGAAAATCAAATTCCATATACAAAATGGACATTCCTGGCTACTAGATAAATTAACTAACTCTAAGAATCTGGGTATGTGGAATAATGTACCTGTATAAACCCACGAAGTTATCTGTGTAAGTGTCTGTATATTTTTCAAAATATTTTTGTCGAAAAATACTATTTATATTATTCAAAATAAAATAGTTACAAGTTATTTTTAAAAAAATGGCTATAAAAGTTTGATAACATTAAAGTTGTCTCCTATAAGTCAATAAATGATTGACACTTACATAATCATATACACCCATCCTACTAACGTCGGAATAGGATGATAAAATTACTTCTGGCCAACTCGATGCTTCGCTCGACCTGGCCTAGGCATTTCAATTTAGTTCCAGATTTAGTAGTTTTTTAATGAAACCATAAGGATGATAATGTTCCCCACCAAAGAATTTGGTTTCAACAAGACGGGGTGCCCCCTTATTTTAGAATTGATATTCGACCATTTCCTAATGATACTTTCTGTGGTAAATCAATAGGGTGACGAGGATTAACTGTGGCCAACACATTTACCTGACTCGATCCCCCTTAGATTTATTCTTATGGGGTTGCTTAAGAATGTGGGTCTATTTTCAAATAATTTAAAGGATCTGACGCAAGGAATACAAGTCGACATGGAAAATATCATCCCGGAAATTACTGAACGTTCAATACAAGTATTTGCAAACGTGCCGGTTAATATCACATTATTAATAGAGAACATTTGAATTCTTTAGTTTGAAAAACCCACTATTGTCCCATTTATATGAATTATTGTATAGGCATTTAAAGTTAAATTTACTATAAATCTAAGTTTTTTACAAATACTTGTTTAGTTTTCATATTGAGCTGTGGAATTGTCGGGTTTTGTAATTCATTCATACGTATATATTTGTCAGTATTTAATTTTTGTTCACTGAGGAACACAAAATATTTTAAACATTTTATTATAATTACTAGGTTCAACTAAAATACATTATTTTATGTATGATTAGTCGATTCAGATCACGGTGATTGGCTGATTAGGATTTGTCGATATTTGATTTTAACGCAGCTTAGATTTGTCGAATTTTCAAAGGACTCTTTATTCTAGATACCAATATAACTTATATTTGTGATGTTTTGTACTGTAAATATAGTATGAAATCCTAGGAGACTAGATGACTAATCCACATATCTAATATGTTAGATAAAACTAATATTTCACCAAAAATGGATATGTCGGGATTTGAAAGCAAAGGATCCATTTGAAAAAATTTAAAATTTATGATAAAAGTAAAGTGGTATTTGAATTTCACTTAAATTTTGTTGAACTTGTATTTGTGTTTCACTTGAATTTTGGTGAAAACATCTTTTAAACAATAAATAGAAAACCCTTAATATGGAATATATTGCATTCACAAAACTTCAACTAATTAAATTTTATTAAAAAGAAGGGGTTGTTATTTAAGAAAATTCATGATCACAAATACTAAATCTAAAAAAAATAGTTTTAAGTCAGTCAAAACAATAAAGTTGACATGTTTTTTCAACCGGACAAATTTCAAAATGTGTTGTGAAAAAATCAGCTCAGTATCTCAAACGTGGAATGTTGTACCTAAAGAATATGGTGTTAATTTAGCATGAAGTTGTAATTTTATTTTATTTTTGAACAAAACAGTACCTATTTTGAAATTATTCTCGATACTTTGTCTGTCATTCTATAATATCTACTATACCTTTCAATATCTTAAGAATAACAATTTGCACACGTCACCAATGGAAACCCAAAGCGATTTTATACGACTATACATTTGATATATACTATCAATTCAAATTCCATTAGTTATTGAAATTTGACTGAATTTTATCAATTTCCCCTGGCGTTATGAAGCGAACACCCGGGAGTTTACCTCGCGTTCTGCCGACCTGCGTTCCGGGAGGCCATCAATCATTTATAAACACGTACTTTTACACCGTCCCCCTGACCGCCGTGGACACAGTCCAACGACCCCCCTAAAATCCAACTGCAAATATGTTGGGCTACTGATATCTGTGCTCCAAACCACATCATTTATCTTCGACAGCGACTACGTTTTCTATGATGTTTTCGGATCTGATTAATGAGTTCCACGTAGGCGACACAATTTAGATTACATAACCAATTGAAATTCGTAACGTGCTCTTGGAAGTCTGCTCCATTGAATGCCGATTGCGTAATAAGAATGCATTTTTATGTGGCCGCATATTTATGCCTTCTATTTGAAAGGGTAACTGTAACATGTAAAGTGCAGTAGTATCCTAAGTTTCAATAAAAATCGAGCAAGGAAAACATAACAGATAATAAGGGATTTTCAAGTTCAAGTTTCATATACGAGGTGTCCTGAAATATTTTGTTCATTTGTTTGTTGAACATCTCAGGAAGTGGTAGTGTGCGCGCATGTGTTTATTAGACACCAGACAAAATGGAGCTACAGCTCATTCTGCAGATTTATCAATGGAAGCTGTTAGAGTGATGTTCCTGGGAAAAGCGATCTCCAAGTGGGGGACATTAATTGGCCACCCAGAAGTCCCGATTTAACGCCGATGGTTATTGTTCTTATGGGGTTATTTGAAATCATAAGCATACACTGATGCTACAAGAACTTTGGCTTCAGTTAAAACCTCGGACTTATTTTTGACTTTTTGTCTTAGTTACATAACATAAACTACTTTTGGCTACTTTTTTTGAAAATTTTGATAAAAGTTACAAATGAAAAAAAAACAAATAATGTGAAAAAATAAATAATAACATCTGATGTTACTTTAATACGACTTTATTAAAAGAAACTTTTGTTTCACGGTCACTACAATGAAAGCTTTTTAACGAATTTAACAAATAAATATATTAGAATAAAATTCCATAGACAAAATCTAATTTATTATAAATATTATAAAACAATTTTCTATGTTTTACAGTTTAACACTAGTGTTTCAGAAATGTGACAGTTATTCTTGGAACATTCGAACCTTGTCTGTTCATCACGAACTGTTCATCATCACGAAACTGTTCATTTCAAATAAATTTTTCGCCAATTTTTTTTCTATTTTTACTTTATATTCCACAAAGTTTCTTATACCTACAGGGAGTCTGAAAAGTAATGTATAAATTCGATAAAATTGGTAATGTCTTTTTCATCACTCGGACATATCAAAATATGTATTTATTTTAAGTGTAACTTTGAGAGCTACTTTCGAGCTACATTTTAAAATTATATTGCAGCAAATAGAATTTTACAAAAAGAATTGTATTGTAAAATTTATGACGTTATCGATGTATTTTTTAATTGGAAGCACTAGTTTTGATAGCGCCCTTTGAAATAACTCGTTTTCTACTTATAGTAACGTAAAATAAGGGATTCGCTATATAAGAATTTTTATCAAGTGAATTTTTTAAATCAATCGAAAAGAAAGAGCGTTATAACAAAGTCGTTAAAATAAAGCAAAATCCTTCTTTCACATTTAATGTTAGGCAGTATTAGCAGATGAACTACGTTGGTTAGTATTTGCTGAATGTTTGTATAGATAACACATTGGTTTATGAGGGCACACAATCAATACACTCAGAAACTAAATGTGTGGTGTGGGATAGTCGAAAAAAAGATATTAGACCCTTAATTCTTTAACCAAGCATTAAGTGGGGAGAGATATCTTGAATTCCTTCATTTATTTGATGTTATGCTTAGTAGGCCATCTAGTTATCTATCAGAAAACCAATTTTTTTTTTCAATAATGTGATGCTCCCCATAATTATGGCCACTATCCTCACGCATACCCTAGATGCTGTTTCCAAATCGTTGGATAGGAAGAAGTGGATCCATGATCTCCATGAGGAAGAATGGCCTGTTAAGTCACCAGGTCTAACCTTATTGGACTACATTCTGCGGCGTTTCTTGAAAAATAGAGTATGCGCTAACAGACTCGGTAATTTGGAAGATTTAAAGTAGCGAATCCGAGTGAAAATGTAGCGAATACCACTGGAAATTGTTGAAAGTATACAGAGACACATTACCAATGGTCATTGACAATGCTAATGCCATTTTAAACATTTAGTGTAAATGATTTTTATTTGTTTTAAATTTCAATAGTCATTACATTACGTTTTCAGTTGTTTTATCAAATTGTTACTAAAATATATTTTTATGTAACCAATTTTTTATTTTACTTTACACAATAAAATCTTTCAAATTAAAATGGGGCTTCCCATTAAAAAATATCGATGGCGTCATAAACCTTTAAAAAGCTAGCTCTTTCGGGCTTACTGTACATCTGTTGGAAACACTGGTATCTTTCCCACACTACGTGGCAATCTTAACAAAACCAAACATATTAACTTTTATAAGATTCCTTAAATCTTCAATATCAATAATTACAATAGCGACTCCAGATAATCTTCATCAAATTTGAGAAGACCTACCAACTGGTAATAATCATCTATTTCATCAAGAAATTTTCGATCGCTTCAGAAAAGTATTAATTATGTCGTATATATTTATTCTAACGCTCGTTGGGTAAAGGGACTGGCAAGCTGACTTGATATATATTAGGAGGGGACATCAGATTTCGAAGACCCACTTAGAAAAGCCAAAACTCGTATTTCTGTAGGCAAAGTTCTTGCCAATGTTTTTTTGGGATTGCAGAGGGGTACTGATCATTGATTTTCTTTATGAGCGGCGTCCAGATAACACCGTCTAGTACTGCCAGCTCCTTGATGGAACAAAACTGGGTTTTCAGCAGGAAAGACGAGATATGCCTATTCGAAATGTGATTTTTCTTCACGACAACGCTCGGCCACATACAGCTGCTTTGACCCTAGAAAAAACTCGGGAAATATTTAAACATCCGCCCTGTAGCCCGGAATTGTCACCATGTGACAATCACATGTTTGGGCCACTCAAGGAAGAACTTGGAGGACGCCGTTTTGATGGAAACCAAGACGTGAAACCGCTTGTGCACAATTGATTAGAGGCAGACCAACTTCATTTTTCGATAACGGAATTTTAAAATCTCCCAATCGTTGGGAAAAATGTGTTGATAAAAGAGAAGGCTATATAGAAAAATAAAATTTATACAAAAATGTTCTTACAATAAATTCATTTAAACAAAATTCCGATTTATATTTGACTCACCCGCGTATAAATTATTTTACATTCTAGTCCTTTGTTTGCCATTTTCATCTCATATTCTACTGAAAACCTATTAACAGCCTTAGATCAGGTCCTGTATGTAGATTTCTCGACCGTTCTCAGACAACGTATACGACTCCTCGGAGTTTCCCAAGCAGACAGTTCTGATAAATATTAAAACACCGCTAGCTCACGCTGAAACGCCGAGGGAAACCTTTAAGCCCGCTGCTATAATTATAACAAAAAAATACACTCGAAATTGATGATGTGTTAAACGCTATATCCGATGGTCAGTTATTGTAAGAACGCTGTCTTGGCATCGAGGGCAACTGCTACACTAAAACTTTTTTCGTGCAATGCTGTCAATGAAATCATTTACGAACTGAGTCACGCGTCGCTCAGTAGGTGGCAGAACTGTGTCCATTATTTTTACCGAGAATTCGCGTTACGAAGCGTCAAAAATGGTAAATGACACTTAATGTCCTTTGCAACTTTTTATGTACGTCGGATTGAGTACGAGTGTGTGGCGAAGACATGGATAGAAATGCTATGTATGACAAGGAATTTTCGATGCGGTAAAACTGTTGCTTTTTTACTTTTTTAAATATTGTAATAGAATTAATGAACATCATATACTGTAGTCTAATCTTCTAAAACATTTAAATTTATACAATTTACCTATATAGGATTTTCATAATATATAGGATAAGTTTCAGTAGATGATTGAGGACTTAAAAGTTAAAAAAGTTCCATGCGACCCAATCTCGTTTATTCAAGAGATTTATTGTTAGTATTAACAATCGTCAAAAATTCGATTTTCCTTATTTGATTTTAATTCAATATACAAAACAGCCAATTTAAAAACGATTAAACTATTACAAAGATATGATAAAAAGTTTCGTCAGTACAGTTAAATATGGTTATAAATAACCCAGTAAATATGATTTAATTTATTACATCCTCCCACTCCTGTTGAAATAAAAATTGGTTTAGATGGTTTTTCCAAAATAACACAAAGGGATATATGCTTATATAATTACTAAGTACAAGGAAGTTTAACACGTTCACCAAATTTAGAGGTGTATGGATTTAAATAAATCCGAGAATTCATCACTATTACGGGGATGAGGTTAAATCATGGTCGATCTCTAGATCAACTAAATAAAACTTTGATCTTGAACATTCCATTAAGACGTGAACATTTCCTGGGCATATTCAAATCGATGTGAATATGGCAGCAGGAAGAGACAAACGATGTAATTTCCAAATAAATATTTTTACTAAAACCATAATAGATATCATCTTCCAGTTTCAACCAGCCAATCTATCATCCTACATTAGTGACATTTTCGTAAGAATATTAATATCGATATGGATATGGCAGCAGGAAGAGACAAACTATTCAATTCCTAAATACTTTTCTACCAGCACCATAACAGTTATGGTCTTTTGATTTCAACGGGTCGATTTATCGTCCTCTTTTATGGAAGACGTGAGTATTTCCTGGGTATATTCAAATCAATATGGAAATGGCAGCAGAAAGAGACAAACGTGCATTTTCCAGGTAATTCCTTTCTACTAAATCCATAACAGCTATCGTCTTCCGGTTTTAACCAGTTGATATACCGTCCCTTTATAGAAAAAAAAATCATAAACATTAAGATCGATGTGGGTCTGGTAAAAGAAACTGGCAAACGTTGCATTTTCCGAATATTTGTTTCCTACTAAAACTATAACAGATATCGTCATCTGGTTTCAACCATTCAATTTATCGTTCTCTGTTATAGAAAACTTGTATATTTCATGGGCATATTCAAATCGATATGGTTATGGCAGCAGGAAGAGACAAACAATGCATTTTCCGAATAATTATTTTCTACTACAGCCTACATTTATTTTCTACTATACAAATATTGTCCGGTTTCAAGCAGCCAATTTGTGGTCCTGTTTTACAAAGAACGTGAAAATTTTATAAACATCTTTAAATCAAGATGCCTATAGTAGCAGCAAGCGGCAAACGTTGCATTTTCTGGATACTTATTTTCTACCAAACCCATAACAGCTACGTCTTCCGGATTCAACCAGTCGATTTATCGCCCTCTTTGATAAAGAACGTGAAAATTTCGTAAACATCTTTAAATCAATATGCCTATGGTAGCAGGAAGAGGCAAACGTTACATTTTTCGAGTACTTATTTTGTACTAAAACCATAATAACCATCGTCTTCCGGTCTCAACCGGTCGATTTATCGTCATCTTTTATGGAAGACCTTAATATTTCCAGGGCATATTCAAATTAATATGGAAATGATAGCAGGAAGAGATAAACGATGAATTTCCTGAATAATTCTTTTCTATTAAAACCATAAACGTCTTCTGATGTCAACCAGTTAATTTATCGTTTCATTTTATGAAAGTCTTGAATATTTCCAGGGCATATTCAAATCAACATGGAAATGGCAGCAGGAAGATACAAACAATAAATTTTATGAATAACTCTTTTCTACTAAAACCATAAACGTCTTTTGATTAGTTAATTTATCGTTTTCCTTTATGAAAAACTTGAAAATTTCGCAGGTACTTTCAAATCAGTGTAGATACGGTAGCAGGAAGAGACAAATAATGCAAGTCCCGAACAATTACTTTCTACTAAAACAATAACGGTTATTGCTTTTTGATTTCAACCAGTTGATTTATCGTTTTCTTTTATGGAAGACGTAAATATTTCCTGGGAATATTCAAATCAATATGGAAATGGTAGCAGGAAAAGGCAAACAACACATTTTCTGAATAATTCTTTTCTACTAAAACCATAACAGCTATCGTCTTCCGATTACATCTGATTACCAGTCAATTTATCGTCCTCTTTCATAGAAGCCATGGGACAAGAAAGAGGTAAACAATGCATTTACCGAATACTTCTTTTCTATTAGAACCATAACAGTTATTGTCCTTCGGTTTCAACCAGTCGATGTATCGTCCTCTTTGATGGAAGACGTGAGTATTTCCTGTGCATATTCAAATAAATATGGAAATGGCAGTAGGAAGAGACAAACGATGTTTTTTCCGAATAATTCTTCTCTACTAAGACCATAATAACTATCATCTGCCGGTTTCAACTGTCATCTTTTCTAGAACACATGAAAATTTCATCAACATATTCAAATCCATATTCACGTGGTAGTAGGAAGTAACCAATGATACATTTTCCGAATACTTATATTCCACTAAAACTATAATAGCCATCGTCTTCCCGTTTCAACCGTTCAACTTATAATCCATGTTATAGAAAACTTGTATATTGCATGGCCATATTCAAATTGATATGAATATAGTAGCAGGCAAAGGCAAACAATACATTTTTCGAATAATTACTTTTTACTAAAACCATACCTATCACCTTCCAGTTTCAACCAGTCGATTTGTCATCTTTTTTCGCATTCCACTATACGCGAAAAGTAATGTAATCGTGTAAAATTTTTTTTCTAGGGTTTATTTTTCGTTTTTCGGCCTAAAAACAAAAAAAGATGGTTTTTAAACCATTGTGTGTGTGTGTATGTGTGTGTGTATGTGTGTCGTCGACATTTATTCCTGTTAGCACGATAACTCAATTAAATCATGTCGGGGTTTGACTAATTCTGATCGGGGACGTCTCCCAGACGACACCTATTGATTTTGAGGTGGATAGGACACACTCCACCCTGTCCATGGGTAATGAGAAAGCACAATGGTGGACTATTTTTATAGAGGATATGAAAATATTGTAGACATATTTAAGTCAATATGCATTTGGTAGCAGGAAGAGGCAAACGTTGCATTGTACGAACATTTACCGTCTTATTTTATGGAAGACGTGAATATTTTCTAGGCAAATTTAGAAAGGAAGAGACAAACAATGCATTTCCTGAATAATTATTTTCTACTAAAACCACAACGGCTAACATGTTCTGATTTCAACCAGTTAATTTATCGATATCGATCCCCAATCGATATGATCCCCCTTATACAAGACAAATGTTTCAAAGTTTCAAAATTGAAATTGACAAAAATAAAAAACATACTATTCATATTCTTAGTGCCCTTACAACATGAACATGGATTATATTAGCCACACTATCGAAATTTAAACGTTAATATTCTAACAATTCAAGATAATCCACGTATTATATCTATATAGCAAACTTCCATCAAATTATGGCCTTGGTAGCCAAGTCAAATTATAAATATAAAGATTCATTACACGTTGACAGTTTCTCATGTACGAAATGATCAACTTGTTTATTTTATGCCGAGCCTTTTACTTATTTGGGACTACACTTAGTTAATACTACAATACGTGTAGGACAGCGCAACACAATATAGAGAAATAATTGGTTTATTATGCAGCGATAATACGTAACCAAGGACCTAGCATTATGCGTGGCGCCTATCAAATCATTATTTATATAGATCGATAATACACAATTTTCTTCTTATAACGATGACAATAGAAAATAGTTTATGAGATGCTTCATTGAGCGATCATCTTGAAGAATCCACGTAACTTTAGATGGTTTTATGAATGTACAATATATAAAAATGAATCAACGAATACAAAATCATCATGAAAATTAAGTCTTTTCTAATTTTCGTTATTATTTTTAATAACACTAAGAAAGGGGAAACCAGTTTTGCACGAACATCGAAAGATTTACACGTTTCTCAACTGTTTAATGTTTAACTGTGTAACTGTTTAATACATATGATTAAAGCTTCGTTTTTATCATCCCTCGATTATGCCAATTTGGTTGACGAAACGCGCCTCGAAAATCGTGTAATCTTTCGGTGTCCATGGGAAACTGTGGCCTGCTTTGGTTGCTGTGTCCTGCTTGAGTTCACACAACAACAATAACAAAAAAGAATTTAACTGAAGCTTCTTATTGTGGATGGTAAAGTTTCTGTTGAATTTTATTACAACGGTGGTCATTATTAATCGAAGAGTCGCAAATAATAATTATTTCATTCTGTCATTGACTGAGAGACCATTCATTTTTATTATGAATTTGCAATATCCTTCGAAGAACTCATTTTTTTAATTTTTAAAGAACTGTATTCTCTATTATTTCATTTTCCACTTCTTCTACTTTAATTTCTCACTACTTTCTACGTCTGTTTCTGGTATAGTTTCATATTTAGTTCTCATAAAATGTAAGTTTATTTAATAGCATTATAAATAAGAATACAGATCATAAAGATAAAATAAATTGCTTATACATCGAGAAAATGATTTATTTATTATAAATGAACGACATTTATCACAAGTAACAGTCGATTTCTAATATGGCCACACAATAATAAATTAACTTAAATAAATAATATCCTCGAACTCATTTGAAATTAAATAAATCAATTAATATTTACACCTCTCAATGCTTCTCATTGAGAGGCGCAAAATAAAGAGAAAGACGTTTTAATAGAATATACTTCAGTATATTTCTTTTTTATAAATTATCTCCCACAAATACGTAATGTATTATTTAAAATTGATTTTATTTTCATAATTGAATTAAAATAAATAAGAAATACCTGTAACCCATAATATTTAACGACTATAAAAATAGGTAAGTACACATTGTATGTTTGTAAATTTGTACTTACCAAGCTACAACAATTATATATTTTTGTAATCAGAAAACTAAAGGTAACTATTTTAAGTAAAAAATACAGGGTGTTCCATTTAAAAAAAATTATAAAAAATCATGTAAAATCCTTTTTTGAATTTTTCGATTCGATTGAAATGAAGAGAAATAAAGGGAGGGGTTAATTTTAGGTGACTAACCCGGTACAAAGGAATCTAAAAGCGACCTGCAGGTGAGGCAATCTATATGGCATACAATTTCAGACGTTTAATTTAATTGCATTGAATAGCTCCCGCACTGTCGTGTCTATGTCGATGTCTGCAGACTGCCTACCTTAGCGCAATAACATACCGTCATTTATAACACGTTTCGATCAGTTTATGGGAACTCAGCGCAACGGAAATGATTATTTTCATAATGTATAAGATGGAAATAGATGACTAACAATATCTATTAAATATAAAATTATATTTTGCGCTTGCTCAGAAATATATGTTTTCAATATCAATAGAAGAACCATACAGAAAATAAACTTAATTATGATAAGCAGTAATTTTACAATTACCATATTTCTTTCTGATAGAAGCAATCCCAAATAATGCATATATTGCTAACTAGTAATGCGATTTTAGGTAAATGCATTATATTAACTATATAGTTTATTTCATCGCTATGTGCCAAATAAAAAATCTTAAAACATAACCTTGGTTTGTTTTTATGGCTAGGCTCAGGTAGGCTCTTCCGTTTATCGAAAATAATTTTTTATTTAGCAAATAGTGATGAAATGAATAGTAACTTACGGTATTAATAGATAATCAAACAAGGGCTGTACAAGCAACTAGGCAGGAAACTGTTAAAATGGTAGATTTCATCTTGAAATATCAGAGGATTACTATATTTGGAAAGTTTACAGACATGTGGGAATAAATGAAGTGTCGCTTTACTAGATTCTGGTGGATCTTATGCCAGAGCAAAACTTATTCAAGTAACAAATCTCTAAAAAAGCATCTTTATCTCAGAACAAAGACATTGTGTAAAGGTATCACTGGCGATGAGGTATGGTTAAAATTGTAGCGATAGCAAGGATATCGCCAAGAAATAAAAGCAAAACAAACGCATATACGAAATCATCAACAGACAATTTGTCGGTTACTGTGTTTTTAGATGCGAGAGAGTTGTTCGTAAAATACCTATATGGATAGAGATACTATAATAATTACATGATTATAAAAAATAAACAATACAAAATATTAAAGCTGCCATCAGAAAGAAATAGGCCAATAACCACAAACATTGTTGTATCGCTACTAAAATAATATTAAAGCAATTTAAGGTCGCTTAAAATTTGGAAAGTACACTATAGTAATATTGTTCTTTCTTACAATATTACCATATTTTAGGATAGTATAGTAATAAAACGAGCAGTTCAGTTGACACATTACTTCTTTCAGTTGAGACATTAGAGTCTGTTTCAGTTGAGACATTAGATCTTACTACGTAAGATTTAAAAACGTGGGGGCATGCAACAGATAATTGATGCATGAATAATTCACCTACAAAACGATTTTATTGCACTATAAATGATATGAACTGTCGTTATTCGAGTAAATTGGAACCTTTGATGTGAAGATAACACTGACTTAGTTTTCCACAAAACACCAAAACACTATATACTACACTCGACGCGCATTTCACCAATAAAGTTTCGACCACAACAGTATTTTGGTGTTTTGTGGAAAACTAAGTCAGTGTTATGAACTGTTGTGTGAGTTTTCTCAACGACAGCTACTTTCTACACTCCTGTACTATTATCTATTGCATGCGCCTCACGTTTCTTATTTTAAATCTTACAAGTGTTCTCATAGCTATTCAAAATCACTAATTCTCAGGACTATCTGTATGGGGTTAGGAATCTGTATGGGGCTAGGAGAAATTATTTTATACTCTTTAGTCAGTTTTAAAAAGGTGGTTAATATTAATTTTTTTATTAAAATAATTATTTTCTGCCTTTTAGTCTTCTGTGTGAAATTCTTCTATCGCCTTTAAACATTTTGATAAGATTACAATAAAGAGATGTGATAAATCTCAAGTTTATTTCAGTTTATCTTCACCTGATCATATCTGAATAAACAAACAACCAAATAGACAGACCAGAAAGAGTCAGTATTGCATTGTCATCCAGTTCTGAGCTATGTTTAATGTTTCAAGTCTCACTCATCGAGAAATTATATTAAAATCAATTGCAAAATTTATACCGAACAGGCTAGCAGACAGACAATAAAGCGAGTTAATATTGCATTGTCATCCAGTTCTATGCTATGTTTAAAGTTCCAAGTCTCTACCTCATCGGGAAGTTAGTTTAAAGTCAATTGCAAAATTTGTACCGAACAGACAGACAGATATACAAGAAAGCGGGTTAATAAAAACGTGGTAAAATAGATTTCAGGTGACCATCGGAGCATCAGGTGTTCGTGTACTTGCCTATTTATTATTTACGCTCTAAGTATTTTCACAGCCCTTTCACAATGATTAACTACAACCGACTCGGTAAGATACAAAAAAAAATTAATGAAGGCCTGACGAATATAAGGGCCGTCCCATAAAAACAAAGAATCATCGTAGCACTGCCCTACCATTAAACAATCGACTATTAGATTTATGACACGTCGGCCGGTGCCGTTCCAATAACAAAAATAATACAATATAAAGCATACAATGGCTGCCAGCTGTCCACATATTCTGTTGGTCGATGACAGCATTGCTTTGTGATATCGGTAGTCCCTGTGATCGGTATCAGCTACCGACAGATATCTGTGTAACTCTGTATCGGACTATCGGCCACATTCCGCCCTGTATACTGCCCGTTACGGCCCTAGAGATCATCGATAGTACACAAGCGATATTAGTAAAGTCAATACGATACACATCTCACTTTGAATGGTAGTACGCTTCGTGAACATGAGCGTCTATGTGGGGAGATATGTGGAATTGTATACTAGATTACATAAGATCAGATGACAGTTGAAAGATGGCCTTAAAGGAATTTGACAGTCCGGTGATTTTTAGTTGTTAATGGTCATGGTAATTGATTAGTACCAGTTGACTTCAGTGGCAACTCAACAGGGTAGACAGGTGGTATTTAATAATAATAATAATTTGTGTTCATTCACCTATAAATTAACGTATGTATACAACATATATTAAATATAAATATAAATTGAGTAATGGAAGAATGATCAATACGACTCTTCAACATAATCCCGTAACAAGATTATGTACAGGGTCTTTCAATAGAGACGCTCGAAATTTGTTAGGTTGTAGCAGCCATGCTGTTAAAGCAACGTCTGTCAAATTTACTGTGAATTATTCAGCAGTGTATGGCAAATCACCATGGAAGATTATAGCGTTCAACAACGTGTGCAAATTATCAAATTTTATTGTTAAAATCAGTGCTCTGTTCGAGAAATACTACGCGCATTATGCGATTTTTATCCTCGCCACAGCCCTCCCACCGAGTCGACTATTCGACGTTTGGTGGCTACATTGGAGTCAACCGGTTTGATAAATAATCAATCAATGCACGTACGTCACCGAAATGCAATGTCTGCTGAAAACGTGGCTGTTGTGCGGGAGAATGTACCGAAAAACCCGAGGCAGTCAATATCATGTTGTTCATAAGAACTTGGCCTTTCTGCAACTTTCTGCAATTTTGTGTTTGGACTTGAGTATGCACCCATATAAAATCCAACTGATCCAGGAACTTAAGGTAGACGACCATAGACAACGCCGTGTGATCGCTGATTGGACTCTGGAGCAGTTGGAAGTTGAACCAAATTTCGCAAAAAAAAAATCATCTTTAGCGATGAGGTCCATTTTTGAATGAACGAATATGTGAACAAGCTAAATTGTCGAATCTGAGACGATACCAATCACGAGATACACCAGCACCAAATGCATCCCGAAAAAGTCACTGTCTCGTACGAATTTTGGTCTGGTGGAATCATGGGTCCGTACTTCTTCCAGAACGAAACTGGCATTGCCATAACCGTCAACGACGAGCGCTATATATTGATTTTAAGCAACTTTTTGTGGCCTAAACTGGATAATATGGATACCAACGATATGTAATCCTAACAGGACGCCCCTACGTGTCACACAGCGCATGCCACGATGGGTATTTAAGGACATGGTTATCCCGCGCAGCAATGACTTCAATTGACCACCGATATCGTGCGTTTAACGCCTTTAGGCTTCCTCCTTTGGGGCTATCTTAAATCGCAGGTCTATGCGAATAAACCTAAAACAATCGATGTACTTCAAAGACAGCATAACGAATGCCATCCAAGAAATTCAGCCAAATTTATGCAACAAAATCTTCAAAAATTGACCCTCCCGAATATGTGCCACCAAGCAAAGCCGCTTCGGACATTTGCATGTCAATCCATCCTCCATCCATTAATCCATCCATTTGAATGGTTAATCCATCCATTTGAATGTTAATCCATCCTCCATACTTAATGTCATAAAATATTCTTCCAAATACAAAGAAATTTAATGGATATATCACACACAACTTGTTTTATTCACGTGTTAGCTACTGCACCAAAACATCGTTGAAACTATTTGAGCTTAATTAGTCAGAGCAATTTACTATGGTTGCAGGTTGCAATTTGTAGCTGCAGTAGAACACAAGTTGAAATTTTAAAGAAAAACAGAAAGAGGACACCAGGTTTCCACGATCACCGAAAGATTACACGTTCTTGATGCGCGTTTCACCAATCATATTGGAATTATCGGCAGATGATTAAAACTTCAGAGTTTTAATTCATCATCATTAGGTCATCAGTCCTAAGACTGGTTGGACGCTAACCTCCAGCTTCTCCTATCTTGTGCTAACCTACGCATTTCGCTAATTGTGCTACAACCTACATCCCTTACTATTTGCGAGCAGTAGCCTAATCTAGGCCTACCTCTGCCTTTCTTCACTCCTATTTCTGCCTCCAAAATATCGCGGACTATTCCCCCATGTCTCAGCAAGTGGCCTACCATTCTATCTCTTCTCTTCTTTATGTTTTTCCACATACTTCTTTTCTCGCCGACTTTCTCCAATACTTCTTCGTTTCTAACCCTATCAGTCCATGGTATTTTCATCATTCTTCGGTAACACCACATCTCAAAAGCTTCTAATCTCTTCCTACTTGCTTCCCCTACCGTCCAGGTTTCGCAACCGTATAGTGCCGTGCTCCATACATATGTTTTCAAAAATCTCTTCCTTGTTTCAAAGATTATTACCCCCGAGCATAAAAGTGATTTCTTTTTGTTAAAAGCTACTCGACCCTGCGCTATTCTTTGTTTTATGTCTTTATCGCTTCTTCCATCCCAATTTATTTTACTTCCTAAATAAGTGAAGTCTTTAACTTCCTCCAATCTTTCATTATTAATTTGTACTTTCGTTTTTGCTCTGCAAACTTTAATTGAATTAGTGGAAAACTGGTCTCTTGTTTTTGTTGCTGCATCGAATATTTCAGCCCCTTCCCAGAATTTTCAAGAAGTTAGCAAAATTTCAAAACAAGGCAAGTTAGCAACGCAAAGTACGTATATTATATATTTTGTATGACAATAGCGGTGCGAAGAACGAAGATAGCTTAATGATTATATTGATATATCAAAATCACTTCCATCTTTATGTTTGTGTTGTGTATGCGTCTCTATTTCTCATATTATCGTGTATGGGAATAATACTGTACAATTATCTAGGAGTTATTTGCTGCAAAATATTTATTTAAAAAGATAAAGTTTTATTTTATTAATAATAGTTCTTGAAGAATGTACATATGTAAAATTATTTCAAATATTATAAAGTAACTGATACAATTACCTATTAAAAATAAAAACAGCCACTTCTACTAATGGAAATCGATGCTACAGTTGATACCATTACTAACGACAAATAATAAAATTGTGCCGTACAAGCGGTAACTTTTTTACACAAGCACTCCAAAAGTGAATACATTTCCTTTTTTGTTTAGAATTAGCTAAAAATACTAGTTAGCACTTTTGTTGCGTAACGTGATAACTCGAATCGGGCCTTTTTATTCCCTCACAACGGATGAGGAGTTAATGAAAACAATGACAGTGCGCATTGTTCTACTGTCACGGTCACGACCATCACTTCCTTTTGATCATTTCTCTTAAACGGATTTTATGAAAACGCCTAAATTGCTGTACAATTTCATAAATCATCGAGACACACCGAACCGAAATGACGCTAAAAAGCTGAAGTAATGAACGTGAAAAAAAATGCGCTGTAAAAGGTGCGACCATTTTATGTTGTTAAGCTGTCTATTAATTTTTTTCTGAATTAAATCAGACTGTTGGAAAGTTATACTTATTTTGGTTACTTGACGAAAATTAAATGGATTCGGCAATGCAAATATTAGTAAAATTGTATAGGATGCGCAAATTAACAAGAAAAAAACAAAAAACAATCGGAAATTTTGTAGAGGATATTATTACTAACTTAAAATTATTAAATGGTACTATTTATCCGAGAATAAATTATACATACTATTGCTATATTATCTATACAAATTTATCTATACAAATACTTCTTTTTTTCTACAATACGCAAAAATAAAAATTATTTTAAGTAATGCAATTATTTATTAAATAGCACAGATAATTTGTGCTGTAAATATATGTATATGCTGCCCATCGTGAGTTTCTCCCATTGCGAAGACTTGAGATATTTCAATCGTTGTAGGTACAAACAGTTCAATTTAGATTTCCCGTCGTGTTTAACCACTTGCTGTATCGTTCATTATGGTAATATAAAAATGTAAACATCTTTCTCGACTTGTATAGCGTAAATATGCCAAAAATTTGCAGTAACATGTGCCTGTTTACATATAAAGTGGGAAAGTTTACATGGAATTTTCCTGACTTAAAATATGATAGATCTCAAATAATATGTTTTGTTTGTAATCGAAGCTTGTTAGTTGTTTTTTATTACTTCCCAATTATATTACAATCTATCTACAACTCTAATAGAACAGATATTAAGTAATAAGTATGTACATATAGTTGGCGTGTGGGTAATCCTCTGATAAGAAATTCCCTTTCTGTATTTAGTCATGATTTTTTGTTAATGGGCACTAACGACACACTTAGCACTTTCACAATGGGCAGTCTGCGTTTTAGTCTTCTGGTGGTTCTAATCAGTGTCATTAGGTTCTTCCTAAGTATGTTAGGGTGAGGCTGTAGCCTATTTTATATCTTCTGATTCACTGCCATGCATGTTCTTTAAAATGCAGTACTCGAGAGTCTCTGTGTATTACTTGGTGGTATACCATGGGGAATTTTGTACGGATTTTAATGTTCTTGATTGAAATCTCTGTATTATTTCGATATTTGAGAAGGAGGCTGTGCTCCATAATTCAATCCCATGTCCACATGGGCTTAATTATGATCTTATACACTAGTTTTTCATTGATTGAAAGTTTGGATCTTCTGTTCAGTGTCCAATTGTCCAATACAGTTGTTTTAACTTAATGCCAAGTTGCTTTCTTTGTGTATATATGTGCTTTTATCAAGTCAATATTTTGTCGAGATACATTCCAAGATATTCAACCTCTTCCTTGTGTGACACTTCTTTTTTGTTACAGGAGGACATGAATGACCTTGCTCGTTGTGATTATTAGATGTATAGATTTTTTTTCGTTGATCTTCCATTTGTTTATCCATCTTTGTATGCTGTCTAGGTTTTTCTGCAAGATCGCAGAAACTGTAGTTGCGCTCTTACTGCATACTATTATTGCCGTATCATCAACAAAGGTGGCTGTTGTTATGCCAGGAGTGGTAGGTAAATCTGATGTCCATAGTAAGTAAAGGGGTGGACCCAAAACGCTTCCCTATGGTACCCCAGCTCGTATGGATTGAATATCAGTATTGTCATTTTCAAATTTCACTCTGAAAGGTCTATTTTCCAGATAAGATTTCAGTATTAGATAATAATTAATAGGAAGTTTGCATTTTTACTTATACAGTAGGTAGTACTGTGTTTTAAAGAGCATCTTTTAAAAGTAGCTTAATGTACTTGCCATCGCCGCGTCTCCAATTAAAGACAAGTGAAGCATTGTTGAAAATGTTTACTTTACATGAATATAGAAATGTTTACATTGTTGAAAATAAATACTGTTTGTTTGCAATTATTTAAAAAAAATGAAACAGGAAAAATTTTATAATACAATGGAAAGACAAACGAAATTATTTAGAATTTTTCTTATTTAACTGTTTCTCTATTTCTGATAATACTCGAGATAGCAATACGTGCAGCACCAAAGTGAGCCACACTGTATATTGACGTAATTCTTCTGAGTTATACAAACTCTATTTTAAGAAAATTGACACGTTCTGTATCCATGTGCAGAAGAGAGATGCGTTCTGCTATTACTGTTGCATATAAAGCGATATGACAAATGTGGTACAAGAAGTTGTAAACCGAAGAATTTCAACCATAAAACACTGGACAGGTTAGGCTTTTCTAGCTCGGATATCTGTGAAACTCTTATCTGTCTCTAGGCATAATATATGCCTTAACACATGCAATTAAATCTTATAATTTGCAGTGTTGTGTATACAATACAACATTCGCGGAAATTTATATTGTCAGATACAGTATAGCTTCAACTATTGGAATACTTTCATGGAGGCTATATATCTGGAATTGCTCTTCTTGAAACCCCTTACAGAGTTTGGGGTTTTATTGGCATTAAATTATTTTAATTAGCTATTGGAGTTTTATGTTCATGACTGATTTCATTGACATGCAGCATGCGATTACTTGTTTTATTGATATAATAAAGTACAATGCCAGAGATAATAGGAATGAAATTATATGATTTGTACACGGGAATAATTTACACACAGGGATGATCATCACCTAATATATAAGACAATGAGAGATATGGAATCCTAAAAAAGATGCATCAACAGGGTCTACGAGGTAAACTTTTGTGCATTATTAGTGCAGATCTTTTTAAATAAATTTCGTGTATGTATAGACAACTCCCTCTCTGATTTATTTATATAAAGAATGGAGTACCACATGGTTCTACTTTAAGCATTACGCCTACTCTACTTTACGTGCTACTTCTGTTCTACTTTAAGTGTTACTACTAATATCGCAGTCAATAAATCGGTTAGTTCAGAAATGTTTTTATATGAAGGATTTAATAATCTATTACTCAATTAAAGATATGATAACATATTACTCAATTATAGATATGGTCGAGATTGAATGAATTTTACAGGAAAATATTAACCTAGAATGATTTCAATCTAACGAGTTTAAAATATCTACATCTAAAACATCATTTGCTATTTATCTGGTATTAATTGGGGTGCAAGCAGAGATATACTACTCAGTCTATACTCACCACTTGTAATGTTCATTTCGTACAAGCCCTGTAATTTCCATCGTTTGCGAAGTACGCATCCCCCTTTAATATTTAGGAAAAATAGGCTGCTATGTAATTATATCACAGGTAAGATATGGGCATTACCACGACATACAGCTCATTCCGCTCTCTTTCATGACTCTATTGAAACATATGAGGCATAACCAACAATAACCCACCCAGTGGGTATACGAGCCTAGGAATTAATAGTAAAACCGAGTCTGATCCTTCCATCAGTGGTCCTTTAATTACTCGTCTGTGAAATCCCTTCATAGACAATAACATTTTCATCTTGTAAATCCGATTTAATCGTATATGAGGGGAATGAAAACAAGCCTCCAACTGGTGAAAACCACTTTCTGTAATATACTTCCTCAGTTCCCAGCAGAAAGTTAAGATATATACAGATGACTCAAAGACGGGCATTGATGTAAGCGGTGGGTTTATAACAAATAGAGGGAAGCATTTGAAGTCTTCCTTGTAACTCCAGTATCTTCACTGCCGAACTGCATGGTATGTGGCAGACCTTGAGATATGTGGAGTACAACTGATATGAAAATTTTCTATTCAGACTTTGAAAAACCGTTACAGTGAAGATTCACTCGTGTAATGAATACTGACTTTAATCGCATGATTTAGTAGTATATATAAAAAAGTTAACTTTATGTGGTGTCGAAGCCACATAGGGATAGAAGAAAGATATGAATGAAATGGTAGTTTTAACTGCCTGCGAAATAGCAAATATCCAAGAAGTTCATAATGTTCCAATAAGAAATAAGGACTTTAAAACAACGACTCATTTTAAAATTAAATATGAATGGCAACTGGAATAGACCAGAACGGACTCAATGTTGAAAAATCCAAAAAGTCCTTACAACAAATGGACCTTATCTCGTAATCCTGTTCCACGACGGGAACAAGTTCTATTAGTCCGATTAAGAATAGGTATATAAATTATCTTTCTACATCTTCTCAGAGGAGAACAGCCGCCAATATGTCGACGAGGTGATCCCAAAATTATCGAAATAACGTAGATATAGATGAGGATTGTTATTTGAACAGAATGACTGTGGTAGAAAGTACCAACCTTATAAAACATAAGTTTAAAGTTTGATGATGCAACGTTGTTTACGATAGTATATGTCATCAAGGGTGAACGCTCTGAGTCATTTGTAAACATGGAAAAACTGTTTTCTATTACTTATGAATATGATGACCATACTCATGGTCGTCATTTTGTGATACAGTACATTTCATTTAAAGGGACTCAGTCCAACCAATATCAAAGAGGAGCTAGTTTCTATTCTGGAGGAGTCTACTCATTTGTTTACAACAGCAATATACTGGGTGGTAGAGTTTAAATGAGGCCGAATGAACTGCCAAGACGAACGTCATAGTGGTTGACCAAATCAAGTGACCAGACCACGCCAGAAATGACGAAAAAAATCCACAAAATGGTATTGCAGTCAACTGAAGGTGCGCGAGCTAGCAGCTATGGTAGACAATTCAAAAAGTGCTGTACATCGCGTAGTGACTAAAAATTAGGATATGAAGAAGCTGTGCGCTAGATGGGTGCAGCGACTACTCACCATGGAACAAAATCAGCGTCGTGAGGATGTTTGAATCAAGTGTTTGGGGCGAAGTTTCACAGGAATAAAGCCGAGTTTTGGCGTCCATTCGTAACCATGGATGAAACATGGGTCCATTACTTCACACCTGAGATGAAGGAATAGTTAAAACAATGGATTGAAAGGGGAGAAAATTTGGTGAAAAAGGAAGATTTGTTTGATCAAGGCAATGCACCAGATCACACATCCATTATCGCGATGGCCAAAATCAATAAAAGATGGAATTGCTTCCTCACACATCCTATTCGCCAAATTTAGCCCTCTTGGATTATTTTCTGTTTCCAAACTTAAAAAAATAGCTCGGTGGCTAGAGATTTCCCAACAATGAAGAGGTAGAGTTTGCGGTTGATGGCTGTATTGAGGAGCTTGACGATACACACTATAAACATATTATCCAAGTTATTGAACATCGCTATGAAAAGTGTATCGAGCTAAAAGGAGACTATGTGAAGAAATAAAGGTAATTCATTATATTTTCTTTCTTAGGTCGGGCACTTCTGGGACTACCCCGTAGCTTGTGATCAAACACTAACAATCACAGACAAATCGAAGAAGTAATTTTTTTCTAAAGAGTACCGGTGTTTCCAAAAAATATAAAGATCATAAGGTGTAAAAGTGTACGTGAACATAGAATATAGTGAAGCGCCTAATGGCCTATTTGGTCGCTGCCGCTATAAATTAAAAAAAGGGACACAACGGACGATAATAACAAGGTAATTTTATGAAACAAGAACACTTCCGTGAAATTGAAGACATCTTGCATTACACTGTATTTGTAACTAACATTGTTTTTTACCTATAACTATTATCCATAATTTATTATATTTAATGATCAGTCTTGATTAGTGGTTTACGATATCAATGAAATAATAAGTTGTTCTGTTATTGTCACATTTTGCAGTTATAATTTGGTATTCTGTATTGTAATAAGGGACTGAAACAAAAATCTCTATCATGGTGGATTGAAGGTATATTAAATAGGTATCTCATTAAAAGTAAAACAACATTGGAGTAAAATTGTGAAATCAATAAAGACCAAGTAATTTCGGAAATTGTCTACCATGAATTTTTCTAGTATATTCGACCTAAAAGACTATCTAGGATATTCTTAATCTATTAAGATATTCTATCTTAATTTTACAAACTTTCTTTCGATCCTGTAGACTTATTATCAGCACCAATTTATGGAACTACTATTTTGCCTGTCTAATAGTAACATTCCCAAGATTGTAACCGAGTAATTTACTTAATCAATCCTTTAATTACCAAATATGATCATCGGAGACACGGCATGATATTACATTATTATAATGGATAAGAAAAGTTTACGAGGGTATAAATAACGGTGACATTTCTTGTGTATACGCTGAAGACAGAACATAAAAAAAGATTACTCTACCAAAAAGTAAAGTATTTTATTTCTATGTATGAGGAATACTATGTGAGTAGACTTAAACATTTTGCAATCTATTTAAGTAATATCTGAGTATATCGTGTAAAACCATGAGCTTTCAGTAGATTTATTACAGATACTATCATATTTATTAAATAAGTGTATAAACTACAGAAATAAGGATTATACTCCAATCCATCTGCAAATGCCTTATATAATAAGGATTAAACAAATTGGGTCAAAACAGCTATTCTCCTGGCTATATGCTAAACGCCGAAAGCTGAATTACATGACAAAATTTGCCGTATGTTGTCTAACAGAGTTAGTACTAAAATACAGTGATTCAGATTGTTCCAAAACCACAAGGAAGATGCAAAGTTTCTCCTATCTCAGGACATCGTTAACTGCAGACAGGTTTCGACCTTATCTTGGGTTTCGTCAGTACAGTGTAAACGGGTATGAAAATTACCCTCTGCAGAGTAAAACCTTGCATTATAAATAAGTGTACACATTTGAGTTTGATCATAATTTCATTTCATTTAATAAACATCGCGTTTGGTTAGAAATTTAATGTATAAGTAAAATGATTTATTGTTAATCTACAGAAGATTATGATCTGTGATGAAAATCTGAGACTATTACCTGTAAAATTAGAAATTAACTTAGAATTAGAATTACATTAGAAAGCAGCTTTACTTCAGTAAAACTGAATATTCGATTGGGAAAATATGTAAGAAAAGTATATGTAACATAGGCATATGGACATAGTTACAGGTGCAAATGTATTTCTACTATTACGTAAAAATTTCACCTTAAATACTTTGACAATATTAAGGAGATTAATATTATAAAACACTGACTAATGTTTATTTATTTTTTCTTGCTAATTTTAACCGGCGCAGGGTAGCAAAAGTAGCAGCGACGATGAATTAACTAAGATATTAAGTAGTTTTTATAACTATAATTAGAAAATAGACACCCTCATACGTCGTAGTATCCACGACGAAAAATCACAATCATCCATCTAGCCATACCGAGAATAGAATCCAGAGAATTTTCTGGAACCTTATTTATCAGCCAGGGAACTTCAATTTTCCATCAAAGTACCGTTCAAGAAACAACTCTACAGTCTGAATCAGATCTGCTAGTCATCCTTCAAGAGACCATCATGAATCAACCCCAAAGGAACCGAGGAACTTGGAGGTATTTCTCGAACTATACCAGTAAAATTAGTACAATGCCAGAGTATATTTCAGAAGTCCGACGAGAAGTACAAATACGGACGAGTCGGTGATAGCATTCAATTTTAATTCAGATGCAGTATTAAATCAGCTTCATCTTAGTCAGTCTTTAGTGTTCGAAGTAATCTCCTAAGCAGTGCAGTGGTCAGTGTGAATGCCTCCTAGTGCAGGAACTGACACAAACATGAACATAGTGACCGGCAGCCACGAAAACTGGGCAACGACAGAAAATTTTCGTTGCACTCTCCAGTTTTAGTGACATTACCAGTTCGCAGGACATAAAAAATGCATCTATATATCTACGCACCCTTCTGTAATGACCGTATCTTCCGCGACTTTCATGCATACACTAAATCCTTCATGGAGGATTCAACGGTGCCTCCGCGACGCTCCGGCATCAAACACGCTTACACATACACCAAATGCTTCATAGAGGATTCAACTAGATCTAACGCGATGTTCCTACATCAACCACGCTTCCACCCTCTAAATCCTTCATAAAGGATTCAACTGCTTCTTCCACGACGTGCATAATAACTCAAGACTTGGAGCAACCGAAGTGAATATTCAACAACATACCAAATCCTTCATAAAGGATTCAACCGCATCTTCCACGATGTGTATAATGGCTCAAAACTTGCAGCAACCGAAGTCAATACTCAACAAACTCATAGTCTCATTTCGAACACGCCCATGGGCAGAAGTGATCCGCAGGACATTCTCGGCAAGCTAAACCAACCCTAACGTAAAAGCAGCCCCAGAACTAGGAAGCAAAGGCCACGTCACTCCAAAGTCCCTGTGCCCGTTCACAAGGGTCATAAGATTAAACAGTAAATACAGTGCAATGTAAGTTCAAATGATAGCTGGATATTCTGCTGTATTATATAATCATGCTAACAATAATAATATACACTACACTTTATAGGTTATCTAAACCTCATTGTAGATATGTAGAATAGTATGAACAGTCATGAATCATGATCATGAATATTGAGTAAAATTTTGTAAATCAAGATATATAAATTCAAGCAAGATGATATAGGATACCGATCCATAAAAATAATGGATTTTCAAACATCACACATGATAGATAGTAGACTTATAGGATATTTTAGCGAACAATTACTATATTATTCAATAATCACTAATAAGATTATATCCAATAGCACCTTAAGTAGTGTCGAAAGATTCATACTGCTGTTGAAACTGTATATCAAAAGATATCAAATGCACAAAAATATGTTTAGTAAGACCCCAAATAAAAATAGAAGACTTGAAAATATCCTATTGACGTAAATAATTTACATTCCACATTTTCCGACTATTTTGACATTTTAAATTTTTGATATTGGAATTAAATATATAATTTCACAGAAGCTAATTACCAACAGAATAATATAACTTTGAAAAATACATCTTTTTCTTATCGCAAATACAAGTATAGAATGTGATCTACCCACCACCCCAGACCGGTTCCATTTTCCATTACCTCTAAAAGTGAGCAAACTAAACTTGGTTTACAGTGACATGGGTCCGGACAACTCCTGTTTCATGAATAAATTAATTCCGTACTGTTTTATTCCAACAAATGTCGTACACCGAAAGTTATTGATAAAGCCAAAATTGAACATCCAGAATCTGTCATACCTTAACAGACAGGCGATTTTTTGTTCTCGAAATGCCTGTAATGGTGAACGCATTGGACAAATAAATAATAATACTACGAGTGTTGGTGATTAAGAAAATTGATAAAACACATCGTTTACCATGGACATTGATTGATTCGGGGCTTGTTGCTTCAAGAAGTGGATTTAATTAACACCTTTAACTGATGCTATCACTCTAAACGGTAAAAAAGCGTTCAGGATATTTCGGTCGTTATCTTTTATTTATTAGTCAGTGGCGTTCATAATTTTAAGATTTTATCCATTCTTATGGGCGCTATATGAATTAATATTAGCGCTATATGCGCTAATCAATTGTAAAATATCATTTTCTCTGTTTAGGTTACAGTAAAAATAACTGCATATCTCTATGTCACTCAACACATACTTGTGAAAAAAAAAAAGAAATACTTTATCACCAACTCTATATGCAACAGTTCTTTATCATCAGAAATATGAAGTATATATACGAGGCGGTATTGAGATCTACATATTAACTTGATATCTACATATCTACACAGAACAATTATCATATAGGGAATTCGGTTGCTGTGCTAACAAATATGTTATTTGCAAAATTGAAACAAAATTGCGACAGCATGTCAGACATCCAGTTTCCTTATTCACTTTATAAAATATTTATATACATGACATGAGTCTAGAAGATCTATGAGCTGATCTATGATTCACTTACTATTTATAAGATAGAGGATGTATTTCGAAAAAAATGCAAATAAAGCAAATACGAATTTATTTTTGATATAACTTTTTTTAATTATTAATAATGTTCCCTATTAACAATATAATATTGACGGAATGCGTATTTTATTCGATTTTAATTCGTTGCTTCAGATCCTCTAATTCTTTCGATTAAAACAGGTCAGCTAATTCAGGGAACTCTCACAAGAAGAAATCCAAGGAATCAAATCAGACGAACACGAACATTCAGTTGATCCTTGTCACCCTATCTATCTATGAGGAAAAATACCGTTAAGAAGTCACAAAACTAGAGATAAATTCTTAGGTGGGAATCATCATCATCCTTATTATTTACATAAAGAATTGCTGAAGCTGAAACCAGGGCGAAAAGTAGAAGTTTTAAACATTTAGTATAAATCAAATTCTCTTCAAAGTAAAACCTTAGAAGATGACTTTCTATCATTCCAGTCTATACATTTACTACACTTTGATCTTAGCCAGAGGCCGAGAAGCGATTTATAGCCTGTATACCACCCATTGACCTTCTAGCAAGGGAGAGACAGGAGGTGTACGGAGAAGCTGACAGAGGTGCAGCAAGGGAGAGCCTATGGGAACACCGGCAGGAGAGATGGGAGGCGGTGCCTCGAGGGAGATGGACGAGGGTGCTAATCCCGAACATAGGGCCATGGTGCGAAAGGGCACATGGCGATGTCGGGGATTATTTAACCCTTACTGGGCACGGCTGTTTCGCGCCTTACCTATTGGATATAGGCAAACGCGAGAACAGAGAGTCCTGGTCCTGTGGAGAGGTTGACGATGCCGGCCATACAGTGTTCAGCTGCAAAAGGTGGATAGGAGAAAGGAGAGCTGCGGAACAAAAGATAGGACATGCTATCACTGTAGATAACATGATCCCAATCATGCTTGAGAGTAGGGAAAGATGGACAGTGGTGGAGCAAATGGTAACGGCCATCATGAAGGAAAAAGAGAAGGAGGAAAGGGAAGTGGGGAATGAATAAGTATTCTGATTGATATGCCAAAGAGAAGTAAAGTGAGAGCGGTTCCTGTTCGGCATTATACTGATAGGATAGCGGGGGATTTTTAGTCAGTAGGCGTGTACGAATCCGACACTACCTGGCCAAACAATAACAGAACACCAGAGGCCAGGTGTCTTTTAAAAATTTTCCCTTCGAGGAAGAAAAAGCCTATACATTCGAAAAAGCCTATCGACGCTTCTGAGTATTATTTATACAAAATATCTACCATATGTGACGCAGGATGCATTTATAGTTGAAAAATAGTATTATTTTTCAATGTAACCATATTTTACTATTTTAAATTTAAAATTTTACCTTATAAATGATAAATATAAAATCCTTAATATGGTGTCTGGTTGCACTATGTTTAGCATGATGACGACACAACTCAAACATAAAACATTAATAAAAATAGAACTTGTACGTCAGTCAGTATCATGTTATATATTGATTTATTTACTGACTTCATCAAAACTTGTTTCGACATTAACAGAAGCTAGTCAGTATTCATTTATTAATAGGTAACAGTTTTTAACAAGCTTATAATTATTTCTGGTACGCCAAATGTTATATATTCGAGAATTACTCTATGTAATATAATACATTATCAATATTTTCTATTAATATCTGAGAATAATGTCTAATAAGTGGATGATTTTAATTATTATAAGATTTACTATATTGTAGTTCCTGATAACTTTGCACTTACATATTTGTTTTCTCTCTCATATATTTGCAGTTTTTCTAGATACATATATGTCAAATAGAAAGATCTAAAGTTATGTCTGTGATTCACATATTTCCAGTCTCATTCCATAGAATTAAATAGGTTATTTCTTGTTATAGGTTATCTGATTGTTATTTCCTGATATACTTATAAAATATTATACAATACTTGTCTTTAACTTATCTTTTAGACATTCATAAATCCATATTCCTATTTTATAGATGGAATTAAATTAAAAAGGATGTAATATTTAATTTAGTTTCATTGCCTTAGCTTCTGAATAGTTGGCCACCTTCCCCTCCATTTGCGCATCTACTGAAACATCGAGTAAATATTCTCATATTGATTTTTAACTTATGAGATATTTGTGATGATTGTTCTCCGATTGTTAGCCAAAACAGGTCTAGTCTCATCTGGGTATGTCGTGGACTTCTTACTAAACAGTAATTTTGAGAAAGTGCATCATATATCTGTTCGATTGTATTTTCTGTGAGAAAACAGGGCACTACTCAATAGTCTCCACATATTGAGGTATTTCTTAAAAATGCAGTGTATAATTGAGGTACGCATTCATTTTGAGGATAATTGTAGCATCAGTCCACCAGTCTCTTCATTCCTCTAGATGATATTCACTGCAGCAAATGCTTCATAATCTCTTCTCCTTCTCCATATTGTATGAAACACCTTGTTCCCTTAATCTTATCTGTCCTCATGAGTTCTATAATTCAGTGCTCCACGATATTTAAGAAATATATAGATCGATATAACGCTTTCACTAACTTTTTGTGAATATATGATACACTCTATCTATATATGATTCACTTATTACTAAAATTAGTGGAATTGTTATTTACATACTTTTGATTAGATTATATTTAAAAAAGCGATTATTTCAGAAATATGACCTATTAAAGTCTTATTTTTTTTGTCTTGTTTTAGTTTCGTACAATTTCAGAACAAAATGGCGAAAAACTTTACCTGAGACTTGTTTTAGCATTTATTCTCAGTGGAGATATCAATAATCTCTCATGTGGTGAGAGATTCAATAACGCTTATTTATTTCCTTTTAATTCCAACATAATTAAATCCCCTTTTTCGAGCATTTCGGTCTAATGCTTAATGTAACGCTACTGTCACTGCTATAATAACACCATTAATTAAACGGTGCTAGTGTGACCCTTTTTAAGACGAGGGTATTATTAATGGAAAGACAATCTTTTCCCTGTATACTATATTTCCTACTGCATCTGAGTGACACTAACAACCACTAACTTGACGGTTACAAATAGCTTATATAAAAATTCCTTCGTTAAAAATACTAAGGCGGCCACCTCGAAAACAGTAAATTGACTGATGGTATAAGTTCCGATCTCTGTAAATAACTGAATCAGAAATGTGGTGTAAGTTACTTTTCGCTCTGTTACTCGATAACAGAGGAATGACTGGGATCCATATGTTATGCGAAATTTAAAGACTTCCATTAGTCACTCCTCGTGGTTTAGTACTGCATATGGTCAATTTATAAATCGTGTATCTTGAAGTTGAATAGATATTTTATACAAGGTGTCCTGAAATGTTTTCCTCATTTGTTTGTTGAATATCTGAGAAAGTGGTAGTGATAAATTTACGCGCGTATGTGTTTGTTACACACCACGCCTTAGAACTTCAGTTGCAATGGATCGTTTCACCGGAGAGCAACGTGCCATGTGTGTCAGAACGTTTAGGAGAACAATTCATCTCATTGATTGGTTGGTCGCCTATATCTAGCGCACTACCTCATTCACGACATTAATAAAGCCTTCAGCAAAACTAACCAAATCGTGGTCAATCGTCAAATTTGATACAGAAGGCACTACTATTAATAAAAATACAACAGGTTAACCCACAAAAGCAAGAAGTATCGAAAACGTCGAGCATATTCGTCTAGCACTGACACGTACAGCTCGCTGTTCTGTACCAAAACAGGCAGCCGCCTTAAATCCTTGGAAAACTACTGTCTACCACATCCTGGCTAAGGATTTGAACATTCATCTTTGCAAGAATCAACTGGTGCAAGCGTTAACGGTTGAAGATTATCCAATTCGGATCCCTTTTTGGAAAACTTTGAAAATTTTAATAACAGTTACCGACGAGGCAGATTTCCACTTACATGAATATGTAAATAAACAAAATTGTCGTTTCTGATCTATAGAAAACTCTCGAGAGAAGTACTAAAATCCCTTAAATTCTCTCAAATTAACGGTATGGGACAATGAATATATCCTGTGTAATTGGCCCTTACCCGTATGAAAATGCAATTGGTGTTGTATTCACCGTTATTTCTGTTCGTTATAGATATATGCTAGACTATAGCATGTACAATAATTCTTTAACAGCTAGAGAATTGTTTGGCACCAGAACTCCAATATTTTGCTGCACTTAATGAGGACACATCGTTTCACCAAAATGGGACATATACTGCAAATTTATCAATAGAAGCCGTTAGAGCAATGTTCCCTGGATAAGTGGTCTCTGAGCGAAGACATATTATTTGTCTATCCAGAAGTCCCGATTTAACGCCGCCAGATTTTTTCTTATGGGGTCATTTGAAAGCTAAGGTATACACTGGTGTGATGATCAGTTAAAAGTCAGAATTTGCGAGGAAATTCAGAGAATTGAACCAACATTATGTCGCAGTATGAAGGAAGGTACTCTGATGATGTTATTTTTTATGCATAACTTCTATATTGTAAATTTAAATAAAAAATAATTACTGTAAGTATCTTTTTCAATAATCGAGTTTTAATCAAAAAGAGGAAAATATTTCAGGACACCTGTTATAGTAACTACTTGTAAGTTTTGCAGGAATAAGGAACATATAATATAACAAACTAAAATTAGTAAGTGAAATATGTTGGAGGAAAGAAAACTGTATTAGTTTTCTAATTACCTACGTATTTATATAGCTAATTTGGCGATGTAAAATATTAATACAGGTATATATAGGGTGTTAATGGCATAATTTTAAGGGAAAATGTCACATACGTTCTAAATATCTAATTGTAAGTTTACGGTTATGTTTCTCTTTGTTTCCTTGTATAATTTTAAGAATACTCAATTCAAATTCACTAATATATTCACTATATCAACTCTACCTACTGATAAATAATAAAATAATAATGATCCAATAGGTACATGTCTTGTCCTTAGTATCAGCTACATCAATATGACGAGTTTCAGTCCTAACTCTTTGGTCAGTATGATTCCATCTGATTCCCTAAATCGCCAATATTAGTAATGCGAATAGCGGGCCTCGGTAATTTTAAATGTAAACTCGTTGTTATAGTAGCAACGTATATATTTTTTTATGTTCTACTTGGCACCGACTTCAAAATTATATAAGGCAATTAATAATAATTACATAATAAACAATAATTTCTTAATCACATTAAACGCAACAACATAATAATTATTAAATTGTTGTAGAAAACACTTAATTCTTGTTTTTTACTTAAGTTAAGTACTTTTTCTTTATTTAAGTCGGTTCTTCTACAACTTATTATTAGTTTAACTTTTTAACATTCAAACAATTGAATATTAATTTTTTTCTGAAGTAATTGTGAAAACCTGATATTATTCCCACAAACTGATTTTATTAATGACAACCTTTAATCGAAACAACCGTGGTAATGTACGGCTTCTTACGCTGTGTGGCAATTTTGTCAAATTTTATATTTCTTTTGGAGTATAAAATTTACCAGAAAAATTAATTTTACGCCAGATCGGCTAACGACCCACCTTTTGAAATTGTATGCAAATTAAGTACTGAAAAAATTTAAATACCGAAAATATTAATATACGCGACGGCGTACTTCAAAGCAGAAATCGTATAAAAGTGTAGAGTTTATAGAAAATTAACGTACATATTTACATACATTCCGACGAATCTGTAATTCAGCTTGGCTCGAGCAAACGGCGGCGGCGGTAATTCGTCAAATAATTTAGCAGCATTCAAGATCCTCGCAAGTTTGCAACTCAATTTATAAACTAAATGGAATCGTAAATGGTTCTTAAGTCCCAAGCGGTTGCTCTAAGTCACCGTGCCTCTTTGAAAACGTCAGCTTAATGTAGCCGTAATTACAAAGTTAGATGGGCGGAGTAGTGGCAGTAGCGCGTTTGGAAAAATTTTCTCGAAAAATTACGCTTAATTTAATTTCGTATATTTATATACTAGACGTAAGTATACGTGTGTTAAAGTACTACGTGCCGTGAAATAAATTGATGGTTAAGTTTGTTGACGTAAAGTCAAACCGCTAAACTATATATAGGGAGTGACAGTGGCGGCTCGTGGGGGTAGGCAAGGTAGGAGCCGCCTACCTTTAAAATTTTATGTCATTTCTCATAACAGCGCAATTACAATGAACTGTTAACGTCCCTGATAAACAGAAATATTTAATATAATTAATAATAACTACTTTATACTAATTAAATTATCTATCGCCGTCGGCGGCGCTGGTGCCGTAAACACCCTTTATATATACCACCGCACGGCGCCGCGCCACACCGAATTAAATCATTTTATTCCTAAACAGAACAACCAGACCAGGCTCGGTTCTCCATCCCACCGCCTGAAAATCGACAGCTACAGTCAACCAGATGTCGATAAGACGACAAACAGCGTTGTTGTAATGGCAAAATAATCGCAGCTCAGACGTCTGCAGCGAGTTATATTTTTTAAATAAAGCAGTTGGAGCCGGATGCATTCGGCGCCTGAAGTAGATCGGCGTTCTTCGGCAGATCCGAAGACGCCTTCGCATTGAATAAGCCGTGACATTACTGGGGATATTGGGTTATATATTGTGATGATCAATTTGAAACATTAAATATCGAGTGAATGTTGAAATATTTTGTGGAATATGAATTTCGAGAAATATTTCCAGAGGTTTTTAAACTTATTGTTTTAATTGCTACAATTCCAGCAACAATTACATCGGTTGAAAGACATTTTTCTTATTTAAAACGTAATAAAACGCATAGTCAGAACTCTATGAAGAATGAACGTTTATCGTCGCTTGCACTTATTTCAATTGAAAAGGAATTATTTAGCACACTTCAGAAATCTGATGACTTATAATCAACATAAAATATAATCAACAAATTTTCATTAATTAAAGATAGGCGCATTAATTTAAATTATAAAAAGTAGTAGGTATCCACTTTGTAATTGTCAGTCAATAATGGCGATGGTTAAGGAAGGCTGTGAGGGGAGGAGGAGGCCTATACCCTAAAGCGCCCTAAAATAATGTATTATTGCCAACCCAATTTACATAATATAGGTATAATACTCAATAAATATATTTCGCTTATTCCAATTTATTTATACCCACAATAACTATTATTATTCACGAATAACAAAGAGGTATCAAGTTTAAAAAATTCTTGTGAAAGTCTATATTTTTGTATAAATGAAATTCAATCATTGAAATTCTGAAAAACCAGGAAAACGCGTGACCTTTTAAAATTTTAAAAATTTTCGTCTGCGGCGCTATTTTTAAGGGTTGATGAAGCTCATACGCCGCTATCGCCTACCCTAATATGGATACCACGAGCCGCCACTGGGGAGTGAGTAAAAATTGGAACAAATTCAATAAAGTCGTTACCCGGTAAGCAGGAAGCAAATACTCGGTTGATTTTATTATTTAGAACCACTTTAGTGTGCCCATATTTTCTTTATATATTCATTACTATTGAGGTTATGATCAACAATTTATTTAAACAAAAATACCCTTATCTGATGACGTAACTAAATTATGTAAGAATACGATGAATATTGGATTAGGAAGCGAGCTATAAATGTGCAGCACGTTGCTCTGCGGCGACTACATGAATGGGTGACCTATCGTATTCTCCTATAAAGGTTGATCCGACAATGTCATTCATATTGGGGTCAGGGGTAGCGGACCGGGCCCAGTATTGGGGTGTCATTGCATACTTTTGTTCGAGTCCCAACCGAGGGAATCTGGCATCTGAGTATGGGTGTGTCTGTCCTCGTCTTTAAGTGTAACCTTCCTCTCCGCAGCCTCCTCAGGCTTTAGGGGAAGGAAGTCGATTTCTGTGTGTCCAAACTTTTTAAAAGAGAGTATATATTATATATGGTGTTTATATAAGCATATATTATATATATATATACATATATATATATATATATATATATATATATATATATATATATATATATATATATATATATATATATATATATATATATATTTGTATATGGTGCATCAAGTATTGTGGTAGCTCACACAAGAACTGTTCCTGATTCCAACATTGACTGTAAAAAATTTTTGTGAATTCTCCCTTTTGCTGTTGGTTTCTAAATTTTCTTATTATTTTCCAGCCCTTCTAAGACTGAACTATTTTCATAGTACTTGGATATTCACGTTTATTCTTTACACAATCATTTTACTCATCATTAGTTTTCAAGATGTGCGTTTATATAAATACAATAAAATCAAATTTTTTATGATGAGTAAATATGGAGACAGAGCGTTTACGCAATCAGAAGGTTGTGTGTTATTTAATAAGTTATCCTGAACGATTTATCACACGCTCAACTATAAGTAAAATAGAAACAAAGGCCATAGGACGATAAGCATAGTGAATCAGCCCCAGAATTTTTGAATATTTTTATATTTTAATAAAAAATTGTTTTCATATTATTGTTTTCAATATTTAATGTTATTTAACTAATAAATTAATCAAATAAGCTTCGTTTATGATATTTTAAAGGTAAAGATATGATATTTTTAAAATAAAAGGTTAAAATAAATCGATTTTTATATCAAAAAATTAGTTTTGATATAGTCAAAGATTATGAGCTGTTATTTTTCATTATGAGCTGTTTATGATTATGAGCTGTTATATTGAGTCGTTTTTTGAGAAAAAAATGATTTTCTAATTCTTAGTTTTCTTCAATTTATCAAAAATCAAAATAGATAGAGGTCCAAAACTTCATCATCCAAAGCAGCATCAACATATCTCATTAGTATCAACATACTCTCAAAGATGATCCAGATATCCCTCTGGGGCCGTTCACTATGCTTATTATCCTATGGTATTTTGAAATTTGGTTACTATAAATGATAATTGTACTAGAGGTAATAATGCTGTTCTGGAAGATATTTGTTTGTGTTATAAACTTTATTAGAAAATTCTCACCAACCAACTAGTGAAATTGCATTAAAACTTGGACAGTATGTCATCTGTTAAAATACAGAAAAAGAGCGTAAGTGACATCTATACAAAGAGCAATAAATTTACAAGCTTCTTGAAGGTATTTTCCACCTCAGAATAGATTTTTCTGAGATAATGACGGATCGATGTGATAATAATTCCCAATTTCCAAACCAAGTTGTTTTCTCTCACGAGGACAGAATATAATATGCTGAGTGAGTAAAGAAGAATTATAATAGGCTGACAATGAGTGTTTTTAGTTACTTGTATAGTGCTTGGGTATGCTAAGTAGACTTTCATATCTAGTCACATACAAATGAAATAAATGGCCATCCCATTTTAACATAAATATACAGGAAGTAGTTAAAATGTTTCCTTAGGTATTTCTACAATTTTAATTAAATCTAAGTTATATAATGTGTCTGAGGCTCTCTGGCAAATAAATACTCTATTTCTATATGTTAAAGAAGGTGGTGATACTATATGAAATGTGTGCATAAACAAAAGCATATTCAATAGCCTGATTTCACCTAAATAGTTTTAGTCATAAGTATTATTAGTTTAGTCATTTAGTAGTAAGTAGTAATCATTTGACGTGGAGCAAAGTATGCCTTTTTCATTAATTCCAAGTAAGTTAACTGTCCACTAAAGGTTTTTTACTAAGCCTTATAAATGCACATGCCCCAACCGAAGACAAAGATGAAAACAAAAAAGACAACTTCTATGAAGATCTGGCTAATGCATATGACAGCTGTGCTGTAAATGATATTAAGCTAATTATTGGGGACATGAATGCAAAGATTGGGAAAGAACCGTGTTACCAAGAGTATATTGGTAAATTTAGCCTCCATGATATAACAAATGATAATGGCACCAGACTTATTGACTTAGCAGCAGAAAAAAACATGGTGGTGGGAAGCACCCACTTTAGCCATAAGAATATCCATGAAATAACTTGGATATAACCAGATGGCCTTACGAAAAACCAAATTGATCATGTTTTAATTGATAGAAGACACTCTAGACCGATACCAACAGCACATAGAACTACACATAGAATCAATGTTGCAGCAGACTCAAGATGAAAACCAAACAACCACGGAAATGTGGAACAGATGCAAAGAAGTCCTGAAAACGGCAGCAGGAGAAGTGGTGGGAACAACAACAAACAAATCGTCAGGAATGGCGGAGGCCGCTTGAGAAGGTCGAGGCCCCTGCAGGGCTGTAGCACCAATGATGATGATGAAAGGTTTTTCTTATATAATGCCATATCATGTGGCGATTGTTTTTGTATTTCAAAGATTATGATCATTATTTTGTTGTCATTCAATATTTATTAATCCCTCTGCACCCACGTACTAATAAGTGTACCTGCACATAAATTTATTGTAATGATGTCTACAAATACATCTAGATAACCATTTGCTATGAAATTAGGTAAGCTATTTATATGAAACATAAACAGTGACGAACCCAGGATTGAACTCTGAAGAACTCATCATAGTACCCCAAATACGTATGTTAGAAATACTATGGGGAGGTAGTACTATATAGAGTACTATCTAACTAATGAATCGTCTACAAATGTTATAACTATGTATTTATTTTTAACGTTTCCATGTCTCTAGTATAAAATATGATTAGGATACACAAGGTTTATTTTTAGTTTTTTTCATTAAATGAAAAATGAAATGTACACCATATTATTTACCTTAATTTTCACTTTAAAAAGATATATTTATTTTAAATTAAAAATGTACACTGGTGATAATATACAAAGAAACCTACAAGAGAACTGGTATTTTGAAAATTAGCTATATAATAGTGATGAAATCCAATACACATGAAAATTATTGTCTTCACTTCTGAAGAACAGCTTAATTAGAGATCAGTATAAGAACTGGTTGCTGTTTTATGAACGTTTTAAAAAGTAGACAGTCATAGTTCTAGGGGCTACCAAACGTACTTTAACTTGAAACTAACCCTCTAGAATTCAATGCCATCAAAATATATCGCGACATTGAACATGCCCTTATGTTGGTGAGAAATTTGTGAAAGTTGATCTCCGATCGATAGCCATATTGGGACTGGTCTCATTGGTTTTACATAAAAAAATAGCCTAAATGGACGTCGAAGCTTTATAATAATTATAAGTAAATATTATTTAAATCAAAGAGTTTCGTTCGAAATTGGCCTTTATGTTTATGCGTTTTAAGAAAGAATTCTTGCAAACGTTTCTAATTCTACTTTTATATACATACTAATAAAAATGAGGTATACGAATCTAAGTTATATGTGTTGTTTATATTATTGTCTTAAAGAGGCTCATATCAAATAACTCACTGTTGATATTTATGTCATAAATTTCCACACAAATCACTTCAAATCTTCCAATTCTTCTTTTCGATTCTTTAAATAAACTACAGAAATAAGGAGTTTATACTCCAACCCATCTGCAAATGCCTTATATAATAAGGACTAAACAAATTAGGTCAAAACAGCTATTCTCCTGGCTATATGCCAAACGCCAAGCGCTGAATTATATGATAAAATTTGTATTTTTGTCTAACAGAATTAGCACTAATACAGTGACTGTTCCAAAACCACCAAGAAAGATGCAAAGTGTCACCTATCTCAGAATATCGTTAACTGCAGACCGGTTTCGACCTTTCTATCTTCGGTCTCGTCAGTGCAGTGTAAATGAATATACCTTCGACAGATCTAGTAGACGTTGCTGCGTTCCACCGCAGTAGAATGTACCAAACGCCACCTCGTGGTATTTTCGAATAATCTAAATCGAAGTAAAAACTTGAGATCATCAATATAATGCAAACTTTTACTACGCAGAGGGTAGTTTTCAAACTACCTCTGCTCTATTTGAATATTACCCTCTACGTAGTAAAACTTTGCATTATATTGACGATATTTAAATAAATATTATTCACATCTTTTAAATAATAGAAACAACATCAGAATGCGTTAGCTGGACTGTTACAATTAGAGATAAGTCCCTTCTAAAGCTGACCACACTAGCCACATTGTTTTATTTAATTTTATTCCACTGATTGATAATTTTAACCGAACAAAAATAGTTGGACGCCGCCACTGCCGAAATACACATGCATAAGTTCAAGCTGGAATATATCTTTGGTTTCTTCCTTTACATTGAGTACTCCATGGAGTGAATAAATCCTGTGATGTACTGACGAATAAGACACTTCAGAGACCTTAATAATCTACCAGCCAAATTGGGATTCCCCTTTGCCATTATCCCGGAGGTTACAGTTGTTTTAATGTTAATGTTCTAGCTACGCTTTCCGCCGTTTTTATACTACTTTGGAACGAATATTACAGCTACTTTATGGGGTGAATTTTGCGCCACGCATTTACATACTTTAAGGCCGTATCCTTTTATCTTTAGGAGGGTGTATTTTTAGAAATATTTAAAAGAAATTATACGTTTATCTCATAATTATTTTAAATGTATGTAATTAACGGTGATTTGGATCTCGGGTTATCCAAAAAGTGCGTTGGGTTTTTTCAGTATTAACATAATAGTAATTACTATTATTGACATAATAGTACTTACAAATTATTTTAATCAATAATATACGTTCTTCCATTTTCAATAACTTTCTCTCCCATCTCTCAGTAAGCTTCATAATACCATTTTCATAAAAATATTGCGGTTTGCTTCAAAAAACGTTTTTAAGTGATTTCTGACTTCCTCGTCAATGGCAAATGAGCAAACATTTCGTAAACTGTTATTCGTGGAGCGGAATAGGTGAAAATCCGAGGGTTCCAGGTCTGGAGAATACGGTGGATGGGGCAAAGCATCCCACTCTAACTCCAACAATTTCCTCCGGGTCTGTAGAGAAGTGTGAGGTCGAGCGTTGTCGTGGAAGACGACCTTCTTACGCTTACAAGTCCTGAGGGCTTTTCCTGCATAGGTTGGCTCAATTTCTGTAGTTGCTTGTAGTAAACGTTCGAATTTATTATTTCGTTCCACGGAAGTAGCTTAAAATAAATGATTCCTTTGAAATCCCAGAAGACGAACAAAAAAACCTTCCTGGGGTAAAGCCCTGCCTTTGATGTGGATTGAGAAGGTTCACCGGACTTTTCTCACGATTATTTCGACTGATATTGTCGTAAATTATTCAATTTTCATCTCCAGTAACGATATTTCTCAAGAAGGGATCGCTACATTGCGAATCCTCAACATATCGCAGATGTTGATGCGGTCCATTAAATTGGATTAGCTGGTTTCGTGAGGAACCCAAACATCGAGTATACTGACAAATTCATGTTGTTCAAGGTGATTCCGTACACTAGACTTTGACGTCCCGATTTTTTCTGCAAGCTCACGTATGGTTCGGCGAGGATTTGCCTCAACTAAGGCTTGAAAATTCTCGGGAACGACTTCTTTAGGTTGACCTGATCTTGGGGCGTCCGTGAGGGAAAAATCGCCAAATCGAAATTTCTTAAACCACTTTTGATACGTTCCATCTTGAAAAACATTTTGTCCATAACACAGAACATAATTTTCGGCAAGTTTCAGCGGTTCTTTTGCCCTTTTTTTTAAATAAAAAAGCATGACGTACTTAAAATGCTTGGTTTCACTCATTTTCAATTAAGCCACACACAATAATAATAAAACAAGTTCATGAGTATAACCGCAGTAAAGAACAGTTAGATATCAGAATTATATAGGGAGGAAAGCTTCAAGGATGCAGCTGTGCGCATGACATCATAGGCCATGACGTAAGTGGTTAACTCGGAAAATCTGAAAAACGAAACGACTTTTTGGATAACTCAATACAAAAGTAGATCGAAATCAATAGAGTGAATATGCCATAAATAATTATAATAGAGCTAGAAAAAGTCTAGAAACGGAAAAGTCCATAAAGGGGATATTCCTAATGTCAAATTATCTTTATATTTGTATAAAGAAATTATAACAATTGTAACCCAACTAAATAATTGACACAGTTGTGACAAAAAAGTTGTTATAGTTCTTTCTCGACAATTGTTCCCATTTAATTTATTTGGTGATTGCCTAATCAAATATATTACTTTTCAGCACTTAACTATACCATAGGGAAAAGTAAAGGAATCGTGTAAAGAAAAGTGGAAAAAAATATTTTTTTTGCGTTTATTTTTCATTTTTCGGCCAAAAAACCAAAAAAAAAGGTTTGCAAAAAATTTTGTCTATGTGTGTCGTTGTCGTTGTCGTTGTCGTCAGCATTTTTCTTGTTAGCATAGTAACTCAACTAAATCGTGTCGGATCGATCGGGATTTGACTGATTCTGATCGGGGACGTCTCCCAGACGACATCTATTGATTTTGAGGTGGATAGAACACACTCTACCATGTTCATGGGTCATGTGAAAGAACAGTGGTGGACTATTTGAGATTTTTTTTTTGTTAGCACGATCACTCAATTAAATCGTGTCGGATCGATCGGGTTTCAACTGATTCTGATTAGGGATGTCTATCAGACCACATCTATTGACTTTGAGGTGGATAGGACACACCCCACCCTGTCCATGGGTCATGAGAAAGCACGATGGCGGACTATTTGAAAAAAGTAAACCTGCCGCATAATACACATATTCTGCATTTATGTGTTGGTTTATTTTTTCTAGGCCACTCAATTTCGAGATAGAGATGTTCTACGTGAGGAAAAATCCATTTTAAGGTTTTAAAATTCTTCATTTTAATTAAAATTGAACTTATTAATTTAGATATTAGTAGGCTATAAAAATTACTTAGATACTCAGAAAAGGAAAGAACTACGTTTTCTTAGAACTAGTCGTTGGAAACGTGTAGATATGTTTAAAACGCAAAAAGTGAAATTTTAAATTGTGATTAACTCAGATTGTGATCAGACTTGCATTCCTGATGTACTACCACTACTAAGAGGTGTATGCCGTATTAAAAAAAACCTCATAAATGTTTCACTAAATGAGAGCTTTCACTCTCATATTTTAGTTTTAACAACCACCTTCAGGATACTACTCACTGCAAAAAAAATACCGAATCTACGAAATTACGATACTACAAATTGTCAAAGTGACAAATCTACAAAATTACGAAATTATAAATTAGTATAACTAATAAAACAAATTAAAATTAAAAAAAAAATTAAAATTGCCGAGTTTCCAAAACTAAAAAGAAACATGAATTTTCCCATAAATTTAAGAAATAGCGAATATAGAATTTGTTAACATACAAATCTATAAACGTACTTTATGACTAGAAAAAACTATATTCGCAAATTGTGAATTTAAGAATTAAGCAAATGCTGGAAACTATTTTCATTATTCTTTATAATAATTATTTATAAATGATATTTTAAAAAAAGAAGTGGTTGCAAACCATTTTAAGAAGTATTACCAGAACAGTATCTGATATGTATATTTCAGCCTACGAAGGATGAGTTAATACAATACAGAGACGTATTGAAATTACTGGGTCTTTATCAGATTCTTAATTATCGGTTTATCTGTTTTTCTCCTGCTAGAATAAACTGGGCAACGAATATACCCGCATTACCTGATCAGTTAGGGCAATTGAATTAAATTATTGATTTTATCGACATGTGATTAATTGCCTTGGGTAATAAACATAGTTTACATTTATTTACATGGCTACTTACTTTTATCATTACCGATGTCGATATATTCTCTGATTGTAATTTGATCATAACTTATTGCAGTATAATACAGTGTATTTTCTCGGTAGTACAAGACTTATTGCATTATTTAATTATCTGGCACATAAAATATCATCTGTGGTTACGCTATATAGTCTATATTACCTCAGATCAGTTAATAAGGATTAGGTACGCCTCTTGACAGACCAATTTATAACGAATAACCATCATACAAAAAAAATTGAAATGTAATGTCCCCTATCCTTAACATACTAAAGTCACTTAGTGAGTGCTGTTCAAAATACCCCCTTGGATATTTAGGATATAACATATAAGGTATTATCCATATGGCTAAAGATTAAAGAAATTAGAAGTCTGTAAGGAAGTTTTTATAGATTTTTTATGTGCATAATATACGGAAATTTTAAGATATATCTTGGTAAAATGTGGTTATAAAATGAAAAACATTGGTATTAGCTTATATTATCCTTTTTAAATAATTTGGTCAAAGTTATGTATCATACTAACATCTTTATTAGTATCATATCAGTATGTCATCATTAACGTGTAAATATGGTAGTACAGAGCGAAGATCAGTTGTTGACATCCATCCACCTCCGACCTTGAGCTTCAGACTCCCTTGTGGGTGAGTCTCAAGCTCAAGGTCGATGGTGGGGAGACCTACACAACAGAATTCAACCTGTGTTATGGTATTAGTTCTAGAGATAACATAATGAACTACAAGTTTTAAACTAAAAATTAAAGACTAGTAACGTTTTTATTATCAAAGAAATTCAATTGTAGTAACTTTGGAAATTTCCTCAGCCTTGTTCAGTTCACAAGTTTATGCGGTTCCTCATGCTAGCAAAAGTATTTTACGATATTTTTAGTTGCGAGAGTTTCTACAAATTAGTTACAGGAGTAATATAAGGCAGCATAAAATAGTCTGTGATGGTCAAACAAGGAGATCTGCAAGGCAACTCAACTTGTATATATATAAACTGATCAGGCCGTCAATAAAAAAAACGTAGAGAAAAGCTACATTGTCTCGTATAATACGATCTTGTTGCACTATCTTACTGGAAACAGTCAAGGCTATCATCATGTAGTTGTTGAACAAATTCAAGCAAAATATTGTTCCTGTACCCATTCTGCATTGACGGCGAAATAGACACAAAACAGACTCAGTTATTATTTGGCGAAAACCTACCTGACAAACATCAATATTGTGAGAATGTAGTATAAATTCAATAAAGGTACATATTTCAAGAATTGACTTGCCACGAAAGATGAAACAATGCTTCATCAAAAGAAACAATTAGCAGATCATTATTCATTAAATTATAACACACCACTGGTAGTGCTAGACGGTTGGAAGGTCCGTTGGCAAAAGACCTGGAAAAAGTACCTACCACCAACCCTGATTCTTCAAATTATGAAATTATGAAAATTGTGGAGGTATTGCTTTAATGGATATTGTTTACAAAATTATGACAATAACCATTAGATACGGATTAAATGAAGTCACTGAACAGGAAATAAGATAGTACCAATGTAGTTTTAAAAAGTATAGGTCAGGTATAGGAAAGAAATAATGAGCCAGGTTTTTATAATAAAACAAAGAATAGATAAATCAGATAGTATCAGATAGATAGTATAAATCAGAATTTGCGTCCTCATATGGCTTTTATTGATTTCAAATAGGCCGATGATGCAGTGAAGAGCGAAAAAGTATACCATTTTATGAAGGCCTTAGGTATATAAGAAAAAAATAGCTTGTGAAAATGAGTCTAACTGAGGCAGACTAGAAAATTTTTATCAATGGTCCTTCAATTTCAGATGAATTTTGTATTATTAGAGGTTTAAGACAAGGAGATCTATTGTCAACAATAGGTACTATTCAATGTCGGACTGGAAGTTGATGTCAACGTGAAATTAAAACTAAAGGCATGATTTATAACCAAATAAGGAATACTGGAAATAACAAAAAATAACTTAGTTGATGGAATATTAAAACTGAAAAGATCTAATAAATATAGAGTAATTATTATATGAAGCTAAAACTAAATATACGATAGACAATAAAGGACCTGATAACATATATAACTGGAAATTAAATATAATATAGAAGAATCGTAATAATGTTTGTAAGTCAAAGTTCAACTATTTAAGGGCAACAGTAATCCATAAGGGCGATCAAAAGAATGAAATACAAGAAAGGATAAGAAAAGGAATAAAATGTATGGGAGGTTTACATTATGTATTGAGATCCAAATAAGTATCTAGGAACTTAAAGGAGAATACATGAAACAATTATCAAACCAATAGTCATATTTGGTAGCCAATTATGGAAATTTAATAAAAAAAAAAGAAAAACCCCGCTGTAAATTTTTGAAAGGAAAATATTGAGAAAAATATGTAATTCAATATACGAGAAAAACATATGAGGAATTGTATCAATTATATAAAGAAACCTGCATGACAAGTGCAATCACAGTGCAACTATTGGGAATATCAGGTTACGTGATGTCGAAGATCAGGTTATGTGAAAAGTGAAGGATTGGAGGAGATTAGCAACAAACGAGTATTGAGGACAATGCAATCAACATAAATCCAGTGCGCATGTACGCATCTTGTGGTGAAGCCATACAGGGAAACAAACCACCCTCTATGTAACTTAACAGCGTGCCTAATGGCAGCATTTTCTGTACAGTAGAATAAGTTTGTAATTTAGTGTACATATTCTCTATAAATTAGTGAAATAGTGACCGGTGTAGTGAATCGTAACTCCTAATCCAAAGACACAACAATAATAATACAAAATAAAAAAATACAGTCCACAATTTAAAATACTTCAAAAATACATATAATTAAAACCGAATGTTAGCGATGTACAAAGGAATGCATCATTAACAACGAGAAAGAATATTCTTATTTTCTCATTCTTAGCTCACTGCGCTGTTATTATACTTATATAATATATGTTTTACAACGGAAAGTGAATAAAGCTGTAGCAGTATTGTACATACAGTTTAGATAAAGTAACATACCCGCATATTAGATTTTTTTTCACTCGTCCCTTATTAACCTCACAACCCCGGAAAGAAATTAGTATCGGGAATAATATATCATAATTTATTCACGATACATCTGCAGACGGGTTCCCTGGTACTTTTAACGTTTGCTAGACTGTAAATCGTATATGAAACACGCTAGTACGTACGGAATTATCATTCCGCACATTCGATGCAAGCCATTATTATGGTATTCTCCCGAGTTGGTCGTACATTTCTTGCTTGCAACCGAATACATACTACAATTACTATCTGCAAAACTAGATGGGATATAGGGTTGCGTACGTGACGGGTGTTCTACACGATTCTCCACAGGGGAGGCACAATTGGTCGACGATAGCATCGCCTGGATTTATGTGCTGGTCGCGCTGCCGTGTCGGGTCTCTCTGTGATTGTGTCAGCGGTTAATTAGAGGGGTCCCTTATCGTTCCGCGCTGCACTGTTTATTTCTATTCTCCACGACTATTTATCCGGGTACTGCATACACACTCTATTTCTGCATAAATCTGCAACTCTAGACTACCACGGGACTTAGATGTGCAATATATACCGAATATTTATGGGTTGCGTGGAAATATTGCATATTCCAGACGTACGTGTCAGCGACGTGCGAGAATTTATTTCAAGCCAAAGCTGTCTCTGACTATTTTACAAGATTAGCAGCTATAAATCACTGGATAGCAGTGGCGGCTATTCAGGTGAAGTAGGTGAAGTGATTCTTCACCAAAGAAATTGAGACTAGGGTTTCCTTTTTTATATTTTTGGGATATATAATCATGCCTTTAATATATACATTCAAATAATTTTTGTTATGAAAAACCTATTATATTCTTATGTCAAGCATAATATGCCGTTATGCTACTGAAACACTGTGTTTACATTGGAACGTCCTTTAAATATTCAATAGTCCATGCGCGCGTTATCTATAATATAAATAATCCGCAGGTGTAGAGACGAAAATCAAGTGCCCTCAAATATGCACTATTACAGTGGGTTGCCATAGTAACGTGACGTCACGCAATAGCCTACGTTCGATTAGTCCGTCTTCTCCCTCCATTTGGATGAAGAGTTTCCCGAGATTTTATAGGGTATCTGCACAGTGGACTTTATCTATTTAATGTACTGAAGCTGTTTTTGAATTTGAGCGATTCATTGAATTTGCGTTGTGTTTTCATCATTTTTAGACTTGCTTTATGATTTTAAGGTATTAAGTTAAGAACTGAGTGATCATATAATTGGTGATATTTCAACTTTGTTAGAGACAATATTAAATGAAACAATAATTTGCATTATTTATAATGAATCCAGCTAACGATATTATTTGTAATTTGTTGGAAATACCGTTCTGTCGCTAGAAAGATGAAGATAAAAGAGACGTTTTACTGGAAGAATACATACGACTGTTTTATCAATATTCGCCAAAAAAGAGATTAAGAAATCTGGTAAATCTTATAACGTAAATTTTAAATCTGCTTGGTTCACAAATTATAAATAGATATGTAGCAGCCCGATGTTAAAAAAGTATATTACTGGCCCTGTTTGCTAATAAACAATTGGTTTGGAACAGGAATGAGTGTAGATATTTTAAATATTACGAGGGCATTATATAAACATACCGATTGTGCCCAGATATTTTATATGATATCCTATAAAAAAAATCATTACATACTAATTTTTGCGTGCATCAAATAAAACAGACACGTGAAATATTGAACAAAAAGAGAAATGACGACTTTTTTTAAGACAATTGTTAATAAAGCAAGTAGAATAATGGAATTAGAAATTACAAAACGACAATACGCTGGTCCTACTAACGAAGCTATTAGTACAATACATAAGGCACCCTTTTAGAAATACTGGACCATATTTTAATGGAAATAGGCGTCAGGTTTCAGGACTGCGAAAAGTTGAAATTTGTTTGTCTCGCTGATACTGCAAAATTTTAACAACATAGCTCGTTTTTCCTTCTAATGCTTTTGAAAACTTGGAACAATTTTATGGAAAAATATTTAACAAACACCAACGACTTAAAAAACGAACTTTGCCTGTTATATAGTGATGAAAGTTACAGAACTATACCGCTGCATGAACTCCTCAAAAAACGGAATGAATACAAAGACATTTTTACAGAAGCTTACAAACTGTTTCGTATAATTTTATCTATTCCATCAACAAGTGCGTCAGTGGAAAGAGGTTTTTCGTGTCCTAAACGTATAAAGACGTATTCAAGAAATACCATTTCCCAAGAAGAAATTTTTAGCAATTGTTTCTATTGAGAAAAAATAGTTGCTAGAACTAAAGAAGGATCAGCCATTTTATGAAGATATAATAGATAACTACGCCTCACTAAATGATCGAAGAATTGATTCGGTGGACAAAAATTAGATAGCTATAAGTTTGGCTATAAGTAAGTCTTAAGAAAAATTAATCTGTTTTCCTAATTGTTTACACATCCTAACTCTTCACTTATTTTCTAATCTGCGAGCCGCCACTGCTCGATAAATACTTCACAACTGTCTTGGGCACAAAATTCGCACAAAAATTTGAAGAAATTATGGTCATTTCTTTAACTTTATCTACTGCTCGTCAAGAATAGGGACAAGTCTCAAAACAGCGATATTGGACCGCCCCCGCCCACGAGGTGTGCAGTAAATAGCCGAATTCTTCCCTCACTCCTTCTTCCACGCAATACATAGAGAATTCTCACACTTTTTTCTATTATTGGCGAGCAGCACGTAAACAGGAATAAGGTTGTACTTGGACCACTGCAAGGAATTCATTTCTATTAAAAAAAAACACAGGGTTGCAATCTCAAAAATACTACGATGACGTCACTACTATAGAAGGTTAATCCGCGAATCTAAGTGTTCAAGACGAAACACTCTTTTCACGACATTCGCCTGGCGCAACCGGTCTGTGAGATATGCTAGACACTTTTTTGTTTACCCTTTCGTGTATATTACGAATATTAACTCGAACTCTCTCATAGCTTCCTAACTCCAAACCACTCTTCTCGATATGGTGTTCATTTTTTTTAGTTCTGCATTCTCTGGCCTTGTATGGGCCGCCTGGATCTGTCAGATGCATTGCGCCTGATTATGTCATTATTTTTATTTTACATTTTGTTAGATTTCTGTTATTATTTAATTTAATAATATTTCTTGGGATCTCTACACTTACTTATTCTGACTTTTTATGGTATTATTCTTCAAAATTAACACATCTGGGTGTTAAATCATTGGTTTCTTCTAAATATCGTTACGGATAATGTGGCGTTTATTTTTGTTTCGAGCATGCTAAAATGATGAAGAGGATCTATAATTCTTTACACTTAAAATAGGCAGTTACTTATAACTTTTCTTTGTAACTCATGTACAATATTCTCTTATATATAACTTCATGACTTACATGAAAACATAGGTGGTTTGTTTTCTGTATTTAAAATATTGTTCGATATTGCTTTATATTTGTGCTTTGTCCTTAAAACAGAAAAAAAACTTGTCAATAGCTGGTTGCCCTGTAAAAATCTTTCAAATTTATTGTTTTACAACATTAAATGTAATTTAATTAAGCGTTTAATTAAGTCTTCACCTCATTAAATTGTGTAAGATTTGAGTATGGGATCTCTCAGATGTATTGCGCTCAAATGTGTTTGGATTCATACTGCGTTCGACGCTGACGGAAGGTTAATATAAGTTATTTATTAGTAAAACACGAAGAATATAAAATAATAATAATAGTGAAATTAATCTGACAAACCTGTGATCCGTTATACTCAAAAGTAACACAATTTTGATCGCTGTATTGACCATGCAACTGTAGACAATATGTGTGGTAATAACAGCGGACAAGGTTGAGATCAAGTTTCCAAGTCTAATCAATTTCGCATATCTTTTATGTTTTGGTCAAAATAATTCCTTTGTTAAAACTTCGGCAAGCATATGTTCATTGGGTAGATGTAGGAACTTCAAACCCTCACTCTGAATAGCGTTCCATACGAAATAATACTTAATATTGATATGCTTGTTCCCAGCCCAGAACACGGAAGTTTTAGAGTTTCAGTATTGTCGCTGAATAACTTCACATTTCCCAAAAAAATCCAAACCAAGTTCCTCCAAGAATATTAAGATATTAAAACCTCTAATACCTCTAAGCTCTCCTTCATTACTTCAGGCAGTTTCATATATTCTGCCCCTGTAGAGAACAGGGCAACTGTTTTTTGTTTTTTGAACACTCAGGATATTGATCCGTTGACTAGAATAAACGTAAATCCCATATAGGAACGTAGGTCTATTAAACAGCTAAATAAATTGGCATCGACGTACCTTCTCCCTCAATGGCTCTTTCGAAGATTTCAGAAGATGAGTTCCATAATTACATAAGCTTTCAGATATCTAAGAATACATTCCTAAGAAATTCAATGAACTCTCCTATGTCGAGAGTGACATGACTGTCCTCATAACCACAGCTCGTCAAGAATAGGAACTAGTCTCAAAAATGCGATATTGGACCGTCCACGAGGTGCGTAGTAAATAACCTGGTATTTATTCAGCCGCATCGAGTGAGTAAAGTGATGTAATGTGAATGTATAGAGAGTTCGATATGGCCACGTAAAGTACATCCTTTTACCTCCGAGTGCTGTCTCACTTATTCTTCAATCCAACATAGAGAATTTCACACTTTTACCTATCATTGACGAGCTGTACATTAGACTCTCAATAAGGCAAACATTTTCCTTTCGGGGCTTAGTTTTGATACAGCTTATCAAGTTTTACAATTTTTTGATACCATTTTGCCAGAAATCGTCGGGCCTGGACTTTAAGAAGTTTGTGAGCCAGTTTTCGAGGTTCTAATCGCTGTCGAAGCTTATGCCCCTCATTTGGTTAGACAGCGAGTGGCATAAATAATCCGTTGGAATAAGGTCAGAACAGTATAGTGAATGTTGGAGAACTTCCCATTCGAGGCCTTGGAGGGTAGCTTAGATGATTTTTGATGTGAGGGTGTACATTGCCGTGAAGTAGGATGACGTGGCTTTGTCGATTAGATCCTTTTTGTTGAGTAGCTTCGTTCATACGGTGCAGCTGGGCTATCGAGATGCTTTTATCGACTATCTTGTTCTTCTTGAGCATTTCCCAGTACACCAGACCTTTCCCGTCTCACCAAATGCATATCACGGTCTTCTTTGGATGGAGATATTGCTTTATTCGTATTTATTCGGCTTTTGCGTATTTCCTGCAGCCACACAGTCCTTTCTTTGCTTCATGTTGACGTGAAAGCACCATTTCTCGTTTCCCATGATGACTCTGTATAGGAATCGTTGCTTGTGGATACGTATTGCTCGGTATCTAGCGAAATTGAGCAGCCGTTTTTGCTTATTCATTTTGGTCAGTTTGTGAAAAGCCCAAGATTTGAGTTTTTAAATTAATTCCAAGAAGTGAAAATGGTTGACGACGGTTTCCTTTAGTCTATCTTCTCCGCCAATTTTTTTGAGGGTCACCCTCCTTTATCAATGGCTTAAGATGGTCTTCAAACCCTGATGGCCGACCAGAGCGGGACCTATCGTTCAGGTCGAAATTATGCATTTTTGAATTTTTTATGCTAATCCTAAGCAGTTATTGCAGCTATAGCATCAGCTTCATATACGCCGCAAGTGTCTCGAGCTACTTTTGTAGCTCCTTTGGCCATGATCAAAAGCAAAGTAGAGCAAGTCTATTATATATAATTAATAGGCTAGTCGAAAATGCAGTTTTTTTCTGTCTGAAGGGTCCATTATTATAGTTCAAAATCAAAGTAAAATTAGGTTACTCAGAAAAGTATGCCAACAGGTTTATAGAGCAAGATACATTCGAATATATATATCATTGGAAAGAGCTTTAGAGTGATACATTAAGATTGGAATTACAACAAATTAATCGCGGTAAAACATAAAAACAAATACTGTGGGAACTCACTACTTAAATTTAATACTGAACTAATACACAAATACATTGTATTCAATACTGAATAAATGTGAGTGAACTACATAATAATTAGTCTAGGTGTACTAGACGCTCCTGAATAAATAGTATAATTAGCATTTAAAAGACTTGCAAAAGTGTCATGTGCAAAGATGAATTGCAGGAAAATAGAGAATTTGCTAATGATAGAAGACGCAGATTCACATTCAACTCTAAAACTACAACTTTGTGCATGATGCCGTACTCATCACTCAACCTTTGTATCTCGAATCAGTGGTGTCTACTTTCTTGGTAACAATTTGCTCTAGTCTGTTCTCCATATACAACACAGCGACCCGTTTTTATGGTTCACCACTCTCGTTTTAAGTTATGGGAAACACAGCTGTTAACATGTCTTCACCACCAACTCAATATATTAATAATGCCCACTTATATTCGCAGTATTGTTTAAACTAGTCGTCGTAAAACCCATCGTAAAATATTCAACAGCAGATTAATTTTAATTCCCTCCTCCGCGAGGTATTCGGTATCTCTTCGCACGACAAGTGATATCAGGACGGTGATACGGGATACATAAAATTGGCCGTATAAAATTACAACTGCACACTCGATAGCAATGACAATAAAAATAACAATGTATTAAAGGGGAATGATAGATGCATTAAAATTAGAGAATTATATATTGACTAGTTTACCGGTTTCTGATTATTTTGCTTTGATTACCATCCAGAGATAACAGTTTACTTCAAAATAAAAGTGCCTTTATTTGATCTTAATTTGATGTAATTATATTGAATTATCACTGACGAAATGTTCTTTACTATAAACTAATCAGTAATCACAGCCTTAATCAGTAACATATTTATTTTTACCTAGACACATTCCTTGTCCAGAAAATGTTTCTATATTGTAATATTATAGGCTGCCATAATATCTAATCGAATATGTGCAGAGATCTATACAATATAGTAATCCATTAACAGAAAACTATTCTATCTTAAAAAATTTAAAGATATAGAATATACGTCACTCGACGCGGGATTTTCCGGACCGGAAATTTAAGCTAGCTCCAAGTGATTAGCATCATTACCCCAGAATACCCTCCGCAATGTAATTATGGGATAATTTATCCTCAGAAATTATACCTAAAGAGGCCTTTGTCAATTCAGATTCGAACCTAAAATCAAGTAGGCATGTGGAAAAATCTCGACCAATTATTGCCGCCGCTTGAAATGAAATCTGGCGTTCTTAATGTAAAAGGTCGAACAGTTTTCCATTACATCATGTGAGGGACATTTCATAAGTAGATTTGAGACAGAAACCAAGAAGAATATATCTCTAGAGTATGTTTTAGATATGTAAATGACATTTCTGTAGTTTAGTGTACCTATTACAGAAACAAAAATAGATAGGTTTCAAAATAGGCTTCGTATCGGTAATATCATGATTACGAAATTTAAAATAATTAACACGACCATTTTTTGATATACTAATCATTAGAAAAGGGGAAAATAAGCCAAAATTTGATACAAATAGGAAGAAAACTAGCACTATTAAATATATTCCTGAGCCCAATGTGAAAACAAATCCATTGTCTAACATTATGTCGAAAATAGTCGTGGAATATATTCTAATGACTCAAATTTAGTTTATTAGTTGGTACTCTTAGTTAATGAAAGTATAACTAATAACAGTTTGTTGGATCTTGAGAAGGAACTGGAAGCCTTGATCCAGCAACAAACACAACAACAAGAGACACAAATTACACGTTTATTGATACGCGTTTTGCCAACCAAGTTAGTATCATCGAGAGATGATTACAGATGACCACAGACAGACGTTCTTAATTAACTTTCGATGGTGCCAACTTGATTGACGAAACGCGCATCGAGAAACGTGTAATCTTTCGATATTCGTGAAAAACTTGTCACCTGTTTTTAGTTTGTTGGGTGATTTTGTACATAAATAAAATAATAGCGAGAACAAAGATAAGCGCCCTATATCTATTTAATCCGTTGTCTCAGTTGATGCTGTGATTGAGGACATTACTGAATTAGAAAACCCAAAGGTAAAATTTCATTATGGTGTACTAACCACGACCGAAAATAATTATAAGAGATAATTATTAGGTATTAAAAATAGTGATACAGTAAACCCAAACATATTATCTCCTCACTGTTCACTAACTATGAAAAAGATAGTTATAAAGAGTGAAGAGATTAGTTAACGGTTCACAACACAACAACAATGATTTGGAACACTTTAGTTAACCTAAACACAATGTAGGCATAAATACAGAGTAGAGACTGGTTAAAAGTAAGATTTAATCATCTTCTCGTGATGTCTATTTGATTGGCGAAACGCGCTTAATTATGCCGGGCTGGTTTATTTTTTTTGGAAGCTAATTAGATAAATAGTCTTAGTATTTTTTAAAATAATAAGAGGGTTAGGCATTACAAAGAAAAATAAAACAACAATTTCTATCGAAATTCTATTGCAGAAATAAAATTTACAATGATATTGGACATACATTTAGAAAACAACATCCTATTTGAGAGAAACAAAAATTAATTTTGCGATCATGACAATCTTAGTTACCGCATTTTACAAATTCTTAGATTAAACTTGAATTGTATAGTAAACAAAACGGTACAATTCTTCAAATAAGAAAATTGTTATCAATTTCGACGAAAACTAAAACAACTTTGGTTAACCGATTCAGTCAAAAAGTGGAGTTGGGGTACTACTCCTCTAAATTTGAAAACTATACTTCAAAAGGCAATCAAACGGCAGGCTGTTGCCATTTTCCGTTAATTCTCTCTGTAAGCCTAATTTATGAACTTCATTATAAATTATCCGGTTATGTTCCACAGACAAACCGATTGTTCGTCTCTAAAATACCATAAAGCAAAATATTCGCAATAAATAAACGCATCCTTTTATATTGGACTGCTTTATGTTCCATTTACCTGGGTCCGTTGAACCCGATTCTGTGTGTTATAATTCTCGAAAACTGCAATGTTTTTACTCCTTCAGTATTTTATATCTGACAGTAAGCGGTTTCGATGTCTTTTTTGCAGTACCCGCAAAGCAGTTTTGCTCTTAATCCGATCACGTTGGCCAGCCAGCTCCTATTACACTTTTTCTTTTTATCAGGAAACAAGCACTTGAATTATTTATTTTATAAACGGATACATTCATTCGTATTCCACACGACTATTATAAAAATATTTCCAGACTCTTTAAAACGAGTGGTCTTAAACCATGTGCGGATTCTTTTTATTATAAAATAATTCGAGTGGATTAGTTTTCATATTTCACAAGGCCTTGTATTACTTTAAAAAATTTGAACTTCCAATACGCCTTATCACAGAATCCTAAGTTATAGAAAACACAACTAAACGCAAAACCTCAATAGGATATTATAATATATATATAAATAACTCCGACATCAGTATTTCCAAAAAATACTCAGCTGTTGGATAAAATTACGCTCCAAGGAATTAGAGAGACACATAAATTTCATAATATTTCAGTATACTTTTTAGATATTAGATATTGTCTTACAAAATAACACTAAACTGTAAAATATTGTGTAGAATTTCGAACTAATCGGGGTATTAAATTGACAGGGATTACACCGACTTTGAGAAGGAACTGAAACCTTCGATGTAGCAATAAAAACAAGAGACCAGTTTTCCACAAACACCGAAAAATTATACGTTTCTCGACGTGTGTTTCGTCAACCAAGTTGACATCATTGGGAGCTGATCACAACTAATTTTAGGAATAACCCCCTGCATAATAGTTCTTAATAGTATTCCTGGAAATTACCACAATTTGATGGCCCGGATTGCACCATTTATAAAACACATTTTCCTATAAACCTTAATTACCTGTTTATTGTCATAACCCTTATTCTGTGTAATTGGATAGTATACCTGTATATTATAGGAACCGAATTTTTGTATTTTCTTCTTAGTTGAATCATAGTTTTGAAAATGACATAAAAGTATCGAAACTGTAGTCACGATTTTTGTGTAAATATAGTGGTATAAAACTTAGCAGTTGTTTTACTCAATTGCGTTGGTCCTGTACATTATTTCTTATGGAATATTAAGAATAAGGCAAATAGGCGCAAGTATAAGATTGTTTTTTATTTTTACAAAATACCTTATACAAAATTAAACATGAATGTATAAGTGACACAAGAAAATTTATCACTAAATAATAAGAGAAAAATCATAGCACCATTTACCTTTCGGGAATGATGTGTACAAAGAGCATTATTTATATTTTAAGCCTTGGCAACAGTAAGTGTTGTTAGACGCTATCTGACCTTTCCAATATGAAAGAATTCCAGAATTCACATTTCTGACCATAACCTTGTTCAAAACATTTTATCATTTAAGCGCGATTTGTGTTGTTTACAGTGATTTGAAAATTGTATCTCAGCGAAAAAATGAAATTAACTCGTGAAAACTTTCGTCCGATAATTTATTACGATTTTCGACGTGGATTATCAAGACAAGAGTGCATCGATCAACATACTTCCACTTTTGGCGATAAAGCCCTATTCCTTGCCACCATGAAACTCTGGTACGAGCTTAATCGTAGCCGTCATTAGTTCACTAACGAAAGTCGTGAAGGTCGTCCCAAATGAGTTTCTGTGCCAGAAAACATTGATGCTATGAAAAAAACTGATAATGCAAGATCGTCATGTGACATACTGTGAGATTGAGGCAACCTTAGGAATTAGTTTGACTAGCATATATAAAATATCGCATGATCATTTAGCTGTAAAAAAAGGTTCGTTCTCGTTGGATCCCACATAATTTGAAAAAATCTCAAAAAGATGCTCGTGTCGATTGGTACAAACAAGTGCTCAAGAAATACAATGGCGGTACTTCAAAAGACGTACATAACATTGTAACAGGTGACGAATCATGGATCTATACGTATGAGCCAGAAAGTAAAGAGCAATCGATTGTATGAGCGTTTCAAGATGAACCAAATCCAACAAAAGTTGTTCGCGCTCGAAGCATTTCGAAACAAATGGTCGTCTGTTTCTTCGGAAAAACTGGTCATGTGGCAACAGTGCCTTTAGAGGAGCGTAATACGGTCAATTCTGAACGGTACACAACCATTTGTTGGCCGGAAGTCTTCGGTGAAATAAGGAAAACAAACAAGCGCCGTCGGATCATTACTCATCATGACAATGTGAGCTCCCACACATCTCGTCTAACCATCGAATGTTTAAACATTCAAAAAATCGAATTAGTGGGTCATCCGCCGTATAGTTCTGATTGGGCACCCAATAACTTCAAATACCATGTTTTGGAGATATCTCAAGCGGAATAAGAAAATTCTGTGACAAATGCTTCGAACGCTTGCAAAAGTGTCATCATGGCTTGCAAGATCATGAAAGTGAATGTTTTGAAAAACGATCAAGTAATTTTCAATGACAAATTAATGTTTTTTTATTATTAAGCTAAAAATATAAACAGTGCCCCTCGTATTAGGGTAATTGTAAATGAAGGATGTTGCGGAAACAGGTTACGTCGCGGCAGCAACGAAAAATGAATCCGCAATTATCTGCATCATTTTCGGAATAATAGAGCTATTACCGTGATTACAAAGTGCTTCCACATCACTATCTGCAGGACCTTATTATCGCAGTGGTGCAACTTGGGAGCATAACCGGAGGCAGTAAACAGGAAAAGAGGTAATTTACACCCAATTAGTGACCCACAAATTGAATAACGAGTACCAGATTGCGTCTCTATATGGTAAAAGAATTCGAAAACTATCATTATATAGCGGGACTAGATAGGGCGAGACATTTGGCATTCAAATTACTAAGCGATGAATGCGCACAATTTTAGTATACTGAGATATTTTAGTCAAACTGTGCGTTGTTACGTAAACTACGCTTAAATAGGGTTCAAGAATTGTTTCTTTTATCGCCATTAGTCCGAAATATTTCTTTGTCTAATTTTACAGCATCAGCACTTCAACTCCAATGAAATCTAATGCGAAAACTCATCCATCCAAATGTAAATTAATACATTAATACAATAATCCACATTATAAAGTCTAATAACTATTATTTTTCTCATATATCTCGAAGATATAGAGCTTATCCAGTGCTTTCGTAATGTAATGAATAAATTTGGTAAAAATTTAAGGAATAACTTTTGAAAAAAAATCTCGAAAATAATTGTGCATTTTTTAAAACATAACTAATACATGCAGGATGACTCGTGTAGATATGACAGCATCGATATTTTTACTTTTCCGCACTCCACTATACGCGGAAAAGTAATGTAATCGTGTAAAGAAAAAGTGAAAAAATTAAATTTTGTTTGGGTTTATTTTTCGCTTTTCGGCCTAAAAACCAAAAAAAATTGTTTTTAAAAAATGTTGGCTGTGTGTCGTCGGTGTCGTCGGCATTTATTCTTGTTAGCACGATAACTCAACTAAATCGTGTCGGATCGATCGGGTTTTGACTGATTCTGATTGGGGAAGACTCCCAGGCGATATCTATTGAATTTGAGGTGGATAGCACACACCACCCCCTTCCTTGGGTCTATTTGAAAAATTATTTTGTTAGCACGATAACTCAATTAAATCGTGTCGGATCGATCGGGTCTTGACTAATTCTGATCGGGGACGTCTCCTAGAAGATATCTATTGATTTTGAGGTGGACAGGACACACCCCGCCCTACCCATGGGTCATGAGAAAGCACGATGGTGGACTATTTGAGAAATTTGTTTTGTTAATACGATAACTCAACTAAAGCGTACTATACACATATTGATCTTGAGGTGAATAAAACACATTGTACCATGTTCATGGGTCATCAGAAAGCACCATGGTGGACTATTTAAGATTTTTTTTTTGTTAGCACGATCACTCAATAAAATCGTGTCGTATCGATCAGGTTTCACCTGATTCTGATTAAGGACGTCTATCAGACGACATCTATTGATTTTGAGGTGGATAGGACACACCCCGCCCTGCCCATGGGTCATAATAAAACACGATGGTGGACTATTTGAAAAAAGTAAAACTGTCGCATAAAACACATATTCTGCATTTGTGTGTTGGTTTATTTTTTCTCAGCCACTCAATTTCGAGATAGAGATGTTCTACGCGCGGAAAAGTTCATTTTAAGGTTTTAAAACAATTTTTTTTTGTTTTCAGAACACAGATTTCTCAAAACCGATTCATTGCATTAACTTGAATCTTATACAGTCTGTGTACTATTCATTTCATCGCTATTTGCCAAATAAAAACTCTCTTATCTTGCCGATAAGTGGAATAGTCTACCTGAGCCTAACTATAAAAATAAGCCAAGGTTATGTTTTGAGATTTATTATTTAGCAAGTAGCGATGAAATAAACTATAACCATATAGAATACAAATTTACAGCTTGTAGTTTTTAAAAATATTACTCAAGACCTGGGAAAAAATGATAACCATTAAGAAATGAGGTATTTTACAGCTATGTATCACAGGCCAAAATCACTAAACCAGAATTTCAAAACATGTGTGTGTTAGTAGCCTATGTTACTGTTTTACAGAGGCTATGCTATACAAGATGAAAAAAGAATCAAGCAAAAATATTAATTAGAAGTTGAGAGAACGATTCCGAAATGGGATCACCTTTCCCATAAGGATAAAAACCACCGCCTCAAGAAAACCAAATGAACATGTTTGTCTTCTAAATTCATCAACCTTATATTTTATAAGTATGTAAGAGCTATTTAAATCGATTACATTTAAATTATCCCATGCTAATCTCCTCGTTGAAACCGGCGACTAGAAGAACATCCACCCACGATCGCTATTCTTACCGTAGTTATGACATAAAGGCAAATATAGTGTATTTACACAGAACCGGCGATACCATAAGCATTTGCAAATCATCACGCTATTACAGTATAAATGACAATCTTTACAAACAACTATGATTTACAAACGAGCGTTAATATAATGGGTAAATATATATCTCCGACTTAGTATAAACGGTGGGCATTTCGTGTCCGACAAGTGTAAATTGCGCCGGGACGGCCTTAACTCATGCACGCTGACGGAACGCGATGCCGCAGCTAGGATGTGCCAAAGTCAGCACTTTATGGTAATCGCCGAAGTCTAGGTGAAATATCGTCCGCGGAACAAGAATGTCGGTACGAACTGGGAATCGTTTTAGACGCACCCAACCACTCGCATATTATTTATTTTTGTCATATATTGCGGAGAGACGCAATAGCTAGGCTTATATGGCCGGCTGCTACATAGCTGAAACTGCAAGAAATACGGGTAAATTTGTCGTTTCGAAATTCCTCGCGAATTAAAAACTATGCTCTTACGGTCGAATAAGGTGTAAGTTTACGGCTCCATGTAACATACACTATGTATATAATTTTTTATGAACATCATCATTCCTAGACGTAATCTACTGGCATCTTTCAAAAATATTAATGGCGTTGCCTATAAAGATGTAAAAATCATATAGCGAGTATTAAAACCTTAAAACAGACTATTCCACACGTAGAACATCTCTATCTCGAAATTCAGTGGCCGAGAAAAAATAAATCAACACATAAATGCAGAATATGTGTTTTATGCGACAGTTTTATTTTTTTGAAATAGTCCACCATCGTGCTTTCTCATGACCGATGGACAGGATGGAGTTTGTCCTATCCACCTCAAAATCAATAGATGTCGTCTGGTAGACGTCCCTAATCAGAATCAGGTGAAACCCGATCGATTCTACACGATTTAATTGTTAACAAGAAAATTTAAAAAAAAATTCTCACATAGTCCACCATTGTGCTTTCTCATGATCTATGAACATGGTATAGTGTGTTTTATCCACCTCAAAATCAATAGTTGTCGTCCGGGAGACGTCCCCAATCAGAATCAGTTAAAACCCGATCGATCCGACACGATTTAGTTGAGTTATCAACTATTATGGTAACAAGAAATTTTATTAATGCCGACGACAACTACAACGACGACGACGACAACGACATACACACAGACACATACACAAAATTGTTTAAAAACCATTTTTTTCACCGTTTTCAGGTCGAAAACGAAAAATAAACGCTAGAAAAAAACATTTTTTTACACGATTATATTACTTTTCCGCGCATAGTGGAGTGCGGAAAAGTAAAAATAGTGGTTATAATTTGAGATTTGTTAGAGAATATATACAGTATGTCCCTAAGGTTTGGAGAAAACAGTAGACTAATAGTAAATTTAACATAATATATGAATTTGTCGATTCTTTAAACTCATAATGAAGATGAAACTAAAAGGTGTTATAATAAGAGCGCAATATGTAAATTTTAGATAGAACATGGTTTTCTGTAGTAAAGTATGGAAATATTTATTGATTTATAATGAAAATATTTGGGAATTATGTATGAAACAACACATCCGATAAATGGCCACCACGGCTTAGGTGGCACACGAGGTATTTCCCTGAGGGAGTGTTCAATTTCGGCATTCTATGTTTGAGTGGTCGTGGGTTTGTTGGCGTAAACATGAGACTTTAGATCGTGGCGGTTAACTCTAGTCAATGTTTCACGAGTGGTATGGCAAGTGGCACCGTTCAGCTGAAAATATCACAAAAAACACAAAAGGAAATTGTTTGAAGGGGTACAATTGGCATTTGTATTTTATATATTCCTATTGTATAGTTGTATTTATAGATTTCTATTGCTTCTAACCAATTGAGTTTTAAATATGTGCTGGAATAGTGTAGGATTTTCATATTATTAATATCTGAGAAATTATTTCCACTTTCTAAGATATGATTAGTAAAAGTAGAATCTGTTTTCTGCAACCTGCAGGATCTATTGTGATCAAGGTACCTAGTCTTAAATTTATGTCCCGTTTGTCCTATATATATATGCTATTGCACTCCTATCCTATATGAAAATCCTACACTATGCCAGCAAAGGTTTAAAACTTAATTGGTTAGAAGCAATAGAAATCTATAAATACAACCATAGTGATAATTTTAGCTTGTTAAATGATCAAGTAGATATACTATATTCTCCTCTTTTTACTGTTACCCAAATTAATTAACCCCCTGTATAAGAGTTCTTAATAATATTCGTGGAAAATCCCACAATTGGATGGTCGGGATTGCACCATTTATAAAACACGTTCTCTTGTAAACCTTAATTACCTGTTTATTGTCATAACACTTAGTCTCTGTATTTGGATAGCATATATTATAGGAACAGAATTTTTGTATTTTATTCTTAGTTGAATCATCGTTTTGAAAATGACATAAAATTGTCGAAACTGCAGTCACGTTTCTGTGTAAATATAGTGGTATAAAACTTAGTAGTTGTTTTACTCATTTCCGTTGTGAATTATGAACTACCACAGAGTATCAGCTTCCTCGATTAATTTCTTATAAAACTTCATATGTCAAGTTAAAGATTATCCAGTTAACGTATGTCTAATTACACTCTGTATATGTAGAAAGCTACTGGCCACTATTATTAGAAACATTTTCATATTATTTTACGCTTGATTTTTTCTTACTACGCAGGGTCAGCACAATATCGCCCAGAAATATTTTCTCTAATAAACGCATTGATTTATGTGTTGCGATATTTAAGTAAATTTATGGTGCCAGGGTAAGATCATGCAATCGCAGATTTACACCGCACGCATCGGCTGAACCACAGGAGGTGTTGGCTTTATGAGTATAGCATGTCACTTTTTATTAGGATCACCTCCATGAACAAAAAAGAGAGGCATTGTAAATCATTTACTTTATACTTTGCTTGGAACAAAGTTTAAATAAGATGCAACGCGAAGCGTCAGTTACTATTAGTTAGTAACACGCAAATTATCGGGAGTTCGATATTGAAAATATCCTCGACGTCTTTCTGGTTCTGAACTAGAAGTGGGGCGAAAATGGAAATTCGGGAAGTAGATGTTACAAAATATAACATATGTAGAAGATATATCTCCATATCTAAATTTTGGTGCTATCCCAAATGTTATATATAATTCATATTTCACTTGACATAACTCAAAGTTAAATTAAAGTCAAACGGATGTTTATTGTTAGTATATAAAAATAATCACCATAAAAATTGTACATAAGAACAAACTACATTTTTAGAAAGGACGTGCCCTCATAGTCATAATAATAATAATACCAGGTATGTAAATATGAATCAGGAATTTTTTCTATAGAAAATACACGTTTATTGTATGAAAATGATAAAAAATATTTTATTCGAAGTATGCCCGTTGATAGCTATAAAATTTTCCCATCTCTCTGACACTTTGTGGATTCCATACCCAAAAATTCTTGCTCTTTTTGAGGCAAACCAGTCATCAAGCCATTTTCGTATATTTTCGTAAGAAGTGAAGCTCTGCTCAGCAAGTGCGTGTCCCATCGATGCGAATAAGTAGTAATCAAACGAAGCCTAGTCTGGTGAGTAAGCCGCATGCGAAAGTATTTTTCAACTAAATGACTCAGTCGTTTCCTTGACCGGTCTTGCTGTGTGTGATGACGCATTATCATGAAGCAAAATCAGTTTGCGTTGCCTTTTTTGATATTCTGGTCGTTTATCATGCAAAGATTGATTCAAATCGACCATCTATTGTAGGTAGCGTTCAGTATTAACGGTTTACCAAGGTTCTAGCAGCTCATAATAGATCACACCCTTCTGATCCCACCAAATACAGGGAATTGTCTTCCGCCCATATAGATTTGGCCTTGAAGTCGATGGCGATGGTTCGCCTAGAGTTACCCATGATATTTTACGCTTAGGATTTTCGAAATATATCCGCTTTTCATCGCCAGTGACAATTCGATGGAAAAATGACTTTCTTTTGTATCTGGCGAGCAGCATTTTGCAAATGGTTTTTCGGTTTTCCTGCTGTATTTCCTGCCGTCCTACCGTCCTTTCCTACCGTCCTTTATTTCTCGCGTCAAAATTGTCACTTTTGAATTGTTTAAACCACTCAAAGCACTGTGATTTACCAAGAGCATGCCCACCGTTGGCTTCGACAAGCAATCGATGCGATTTTGCAGCAGTTTGCTTCAAATGGTAACATACAATTAATATTGTCCGCAAATCGTAGTTTCCAAGCACAAAATTCGACAATGCTATTAAAACAATGTTGTTCTATGAAACAAAAACCTTTACTAAACGTCAAAACAAGAAAATGGCCCCAATGACGTGGTATAACGGTAACTACATCAGCATCTAGGCCATCTATGGGCAAACTTCGGTCTCATATTTACATGCCGGGTACATTCATTGAAACGAAATGTACAAGAACATATTTCTCGGAGAAAAGAGTATCGACGCAGTTGATACCTCCCTAAGCAAAGTAATATAAAAGTGACATAATACTCCTTAACCATAGGTATGGATTAACATGTTTAATTGATTTTAAACATGCACACACGAAAACCTAAAATAAATAAACTGAAAAATAAGAATAAAACTTAAAATAGGTATAAGTCAAAATGTTGCAAATTTTATATGAGCAAATTCCGTTTTAATTTACTTACTTACTCTGACTTATCACCGACATATTGTGATATTCAGGAGGTAGGCTATTAATAACATACACTGTTATATACGAAAAAGAGGATTTAAACATTTCACTAGGACGGACGAGGTGATAGGGAAATTTTAGTTTTTATTTGTCTTAAATCCCTACTGTGAGTGTTAGTGTGTCATATAATTTATTACATAAATAGTTAAGCATATTGGTGTTTATAATATTTAAGATAAATCGTACAATATGTATAAATCTTCTTTAAGACATGTTCCACAAATTAGATGCACGCATGTGTGGAGAAACATGGTTGGTTTTATGGCTCGGTTGTAAAATATCTCACACAGGTATTCTGAATTTTTGGTAAATAATTTTTGTCCTCCCATATCAGGTAGGGTCCGAATACAATATCTGCACAATACAAATGAAACAAGACCATGGCCTCACTGAGAAAAAGTGTAATAATATTTATATTTAAAAAAATACAGCTGTTTTAATGAGAAAAACGTTTTCTTACATGTATTATTAGTAGGACTAGAAACTTTCAATGTACAATCAAACGAAAACCCGAGATTTTTTAAAACACTAGTTCAAGCGATTACTTCATCATTAACTTTAATATTTAATTCATCCGTGTTGTGAAGTTCATGTGGTATTGGTTCACCAATAACAATATTTTGGCTTTTATTGAAATTTATAATTAATGTACTTATTTCTAATGCCCAATCAAAAATAATTTTTAAATTGTTATTTATAATTTGAGAAACCGAGTACGAATTGGAACATAAACGATTATGAAAGAGCTGTATAGTATGAGCGTACGTATGTAGGTTACACTTTAAGCGATTTCTTAAGGATCTGCAAAAAATATTATATATAAACAAGAGTGGCCACAATACAGAATCTTGTGGCACTTCCGTTTGAATAATTTCTTGTACGGCACAAGTATCCAAGGCAGTTTTGAAACCAATAAAGCGTATTTTCGTAAATGCCGTAATGGAGTAAGTTTGCTCACAAACAACTAATACCTAAAGAATCAAATGTTTTTCATATTCAGTAAAGTTAAAGACCTGTTTAACTATCTAATATATTTTAACTGTGAACTATGAACTGTTGATAGACGTTAGGATGTCATCAGTTGCATTGATAAGAACAGTAGAGCTACTAAAGCCTTTTAGAAATCCTGACTGATTTGGGAGAAATAATTTATTTTCGGTAATATATTGAAAACTTGTTAAAACTATTTTTTTAGGTTAACACACGATACTTTCCATTAACGAGGTAACTGTTTTATTTCACAATGTATTAGTTATGAGCTAATGAAGCAGATGTCCATTGTAAAGAGAGTTGCAACACTTTTGCAGATAGTCCATTTTGGCCCATGGCATGTGGTATTTGTTTAATTATTATATCCTTAATTCTCTCGGTACTTACAGAGGTGTAAATGAATCTAATGTGAAATTCATTATTAAATTTAGATTCATAATATTTATGGTTATACTCATCATTAGCATTTATTTTATATATAGAATCTATAAAATAGTTGTTAATACTGGTAATAGGACCAGATGAGCCCTTAAGAAGACTTTGTGAATTATCTCTTTTTATTTCTAAAGTTATTTATGTTACAGGAATTAACACTGTTCACATATTTACATGAGTAATTTGAACTACAGAAATAAGGAGTTTATACTCCAACCCATCTGCAAATGGACTAAAACTAAACAAATTAGGTCAAAAGAGTTATTCTCCTGGCTATATGCCAAACGCCGAGCATTGAATTACATGACAAAATTTGTCGTATTTTTTCTTGGGTCTCGTCAGTACAGTGTAAACGAGTATACCTTTGACAGATAAAGCTCACATCCAGTAGACGTTGCTACGTTCCACCGCAGTAGAACGTACCAAACGCCATCTCTTGGTAGTTTCGAACAATCTAAATCGAACTAAAAACCTGAAAGAATAGCTGTTTTGGCCTAATTTGTTTAGTCCTTATTATATAAGGCATTTGCAGATGGGTTGGAGTATAAACTCCTTATTTCTGTAGTTTGAATATTACCCTCTGGTAGTAAAACTTTGCATTATATTGATGAGTCATTTGAAGTTTGTTTCACTAAAGTAGTGGTATTTTTTCACAAATACAGTTGCATTTTTGTATTCTGTTAATCCATTTTGTAGTTATATTTTTATTATAATTACCACAAAGGATATATGTATATACACAATATATTGAGTATATGTATATGCTATATCGTATGTCATACTATCATCAACTTAGTATTTTCTTAGTAGGATCTTAGTAGATCTTTTATTATAGTTTTTTGAATAGTTCTTTTTTAAATCGTATTGCTCAATACAAGACTTTCAGTTAAGTTCATTTATTTTTAATTGTAAGCTAATAGAAAAACATTTATATTTTATTTTCTGAAGAGCAGTGGAACGATTTTGACATTTTTGTTGTAATGTGACTCCCTTATCTTTGACATTTATTAATTAGATCAGAATTAATTTTTCTTTTCTAATTCATTCGAAAATAACTAAAACTAATTATATTAAAATAATTTCAGAGGCATTAATATTAAAACAATTTCATGTTTATGAAAGCATATTAGTGACTCAAATATAATAACAATATTTTTATATCTCTTAGTTTTATTTGATATCTAATAAATGTTTCTCACGAAAAAGGCTTTAAAACCACTGTTTATATATTTTGTTAAATTAATCAATTATTTTTTTACTGTGCTAAATATAGAAGAGAATATAAATCAAACTATCACATGTTATTTAATATATTCAGTTAAATCAATTTAATGTAGTAATATCGCTTTAATGAAGTGAATGTAATGAAGTATCGTGCGAAGTTAAACATTTATTCAATTGTGTAGAAACAAAATCTCTAGAATTTCTGTAACAATAATTTAAAGTCTTATTACATTCTCCTTCGTTGGCGACAACTAGTAATACATAATTCGACGTCAGGAATTTTGTTATTTTAACAAAAAAAAAAATCCACTGTTATTTCTCTTAAATAGCTTTATAACAGACATACTCCATTCATCTTACTATTACTCCGATTATCCGTAAATACCTTTAACATAAGAAATGTGTGAAAGTATGTGGTTTGAGACAGTCATTTATGCTATTCATCAGAGAGCACGACTTATTTTACCACATTCTGTCGGTTGAACAGTACTTTTCTTTTTATAACTTTTTTAGACATTTTACAAATGCATTTTTTTGTACAGGATGCGAGGGAATGCTATAAGAATATTGTTGGTGTTCATATCACACACCTCGAAAGGAACGTAGATATACTTTGTCATCAAAACAAAAAAAAATTATAAAACTCACTTTACATGATGTGTCACTTTAGTTTTTGAATATGAGATTTATAATACATTGTAAATTTCATATTAATGTGTAAATAAGGACAGTACACTGTTCTTATTCACACTTCACGATTAAATAGAATTTCTAAATTTATGAACTACTCTGGATTATGTATATACTGAATTACATTACCCCAGATCAAAATAATTGGACCATATTTCTTTGAAAATGAAGCTGGTAACCACAGTAAATGAGAAATGCTATCATGACATATTAAGCAATTTCTTTTCCTACCAAATTGGTGATTTAGATTGCAACAATATGTAGTTTAAGCAAGGCGGTGTCATACAGCACGTGTAAATCTTTGATTGAACACAAATGGCGTTCAATTCAAATCCTATAATTCCAATTTTATTCTCTAATTGCGATTATTTTACTCTCTAATATGCCATATATTGTCAAGTTGATTATATTGACTGTGATACGTCTTCGTCAGAGCTGTTCAACAAACAATAGACTAGAATATAGTTAGATTGTAATAGAAGATCGTTGGCAATTTCGACGTATTGTTGATTATTAGAAAACTGCTTGTAAGACTGAAAAGATATTGGCAAGCAGACTTAAATATAAACCGAGGTGACATCGTTGGATATTCACTTCTCCAAGTCATCATTGCACTGATGACTTGGAGAAGTGAATATCTGCACCTACTCCTGGTAAAAATTAACATATTAGCTTAAATGTTGTATTGTATCTGATTGCTAAAAAATTTAAAGCAATAACTTCCCAACATTTAGAATACGTTATGCTAATATACTCTAAAAATCATTAGTGTGCAGTGACATTTATTACTCTTATTATTTTGGGTCCTATAAAATCGACAATGAAAAGGTAGGTAACATATTGTTTCATGTAACATATCTTTATATGTATGTCAACTCGATCTGGCGCTTTTTTTAACGTCATGTAGAATTTACTCGCGGCCTTTAATAATTATTTAAAATAATGTATGTAATAATTCATTGACAATATTTATCCCCCTTCATGACTCAATTATTATTATGCCAATCCCCATTCTTATCACTACTTGTTATATTTAGTTTAGTATAAAATGGTTTTTAGATTTATTATTTCTATTCATAGAAGTACTAATTCAATAACTAGTTTTATTTTTCTGACTGTGACTAATAATAATGTTAGTTATTAAGAAAGAACCTGAAAACGCCACAGCTATTCTTAAATAATGTGGGATGTATGATGTTTGTCTGTAATTTAACATTTTAACTTTAACTTTTTGTACATTAACTTCATTTAAAAGTATGTTTTCAAGTTAATAGACATCCTGCATATTTAAAATGCCTACAATACAATTCTTAGACCGTATCTAATGTCTGTTCACTTAAATAAGTACTGGATGCTATAATGAAGACATATTATTTGCATTCTGTAAAGTCCCCATGTGGTGGATGTCGACATAAAAAGATATGAATGAAGATGTACCAATAAATGCGAGTAAAGATGAATATGAAGCAAGCAGTTGATATGCATAATGGATGTAGAGAAATCCATTTCGAACAACGATACCATAATTAGTTTCGGTTTCAGGTAGCAAATTGGACGTATCACTTTTAGCACACGCAGTATTTTAAAGTAAGCAGTCCGCTTTGAATACAGTCATCCCATTAATGCGGGTATTCGTTATAAATTCATCTGGTAATAGAACCGGCAAGACGGACGCAGCCTGCATTAGCATAGGTTGGTTTTCGATATCTTAACGCCATCTTGAATAATTCCACTTGTTCTGCTATCTGCTCTGATGATCTGTGACGATGGAAACCAATTGTATCACGTGTGTAGATCCACTAGCTACTAAATGGATATAGAGTGGGCTAGTTTATGCCTAAGGACAACTATAAAGAAGAGTGCGTCCGTGTTCTATTCAAGCCAATGAAACAATTACACAGATATTATCGTTGATTGTTTTTAAATGACGCGATCCAGTGTGAATAACCGTGTTGCCTCAGCTTGTTTGTTTAAAATCTTCTTTGTTTTGTCTTTTAGTCTTTCTTGTGCATTCAGAATCTGTGTTAGTACAATATATAATAATAATACCAACGCCTTTATTTATGAAATTATATTTCATTAAGGGCAAAGTTTGCAGATGATCGTAAACCACATTGTTACACTTAAGGTTCCCTTACTTCTTAGGATTGTACAATTATTTAATTCTACATTACATGCATTATATTTTATACACTCGTGGACAAAATTAACGTCCCAGCAAAAGATTTCATTATTTCCTATAATTCTTCGAAGTTCTAAATCCTTAAACATTCTACGTAGGTGGCCTAGGGTATACTTTGTCACTACTGATAAATAATTGCAATTGTTTAGTAGATGTAAAGTAACATTCTACAATAGTTTTTTAAAATACTAAATGTATTATTTGCGCTTTACGCTTTTGAAAGTCATTCATAAAAGGCAATGAATTCAGTTACGCTAGCATTTTTTTTAATTAATGTCATCAAGTGGGTGAAACACTCTGTTCAGTATTTTTAAAGTAGAATAAATGAATAGTTCACGGAACTTAAGAGATGATGAAAGCGGCAACTCTGGTTAACCAGGGACGTAGCCAACAATATGTGGTTAATTTGCTAATAGTTAGACAATCAACAATTAGTCAATAAGTTAAACGTTTCAATCAACTTATTATAGAATTCCAGGACAAGGCCGTAATAAGTCTACATATGTAACAGATAAGCGATATCTTATGTACTCGTAAATAGCCTTACGAAACAGGCATTCTGCCAGTTTAGAGCTAAGCAGAGCCCTAGCGGCAGCCCGAAATTAATTTCTGGACGAACGCGAACCGTGAGAAGAAGCCTTAGTGAAGCAGGATTGGACAGCAGAAGACCAGCTATTGCACCACTGCTCACCTTACTTACTTTAAAATTACTTTATTACTTTCTAAATGACTACATTTATATGATATAGTACGGTAATTCAAGTTCTATTGCGCGTCCTGGACACTTACACGTATAAACAAGAATTAAAATGCACACATATTCAAGTATGTCACATTGCATCAAACTTTATGCAGCCCCGGTATGGGCGAAAATCATGGAGAGGGACAAATGGAGAAATGAAGTCCTGAGAGTGCAGAGAAGAGCTGCTCTGCGGGTGATCAGCGCGCATCGAACGGTCTTGGGGGCAGCTGCACTGGTCATAGCCGGTATGCCTGCAATCGATCTCGTGGCGAGGGAGAGAGAGCAGGTATACCGGGGTTTGGAGAGAAAAGAGGCGAGCGAGAGGATGTGGGAAAGGTGGTAATTGAGATAGGAGTCTGAGATGAGAGCAAAATGGTCAAGGTCTATCATACCGTATGTTAGGCCTTGGGTAGAAAGGAGACATGGGGAGGTTGGGTATCATCTCACGCAGGTGCTCTCGGGTCACGGATGCTTCGGGGAGTACCTGCCAGGGATAGATAGTTGAGTCAGATGAGTGTGTTTTGTGGAGAAAGGGATCACCCCGAGCACACGTTGCTCAGATGCCCGAGATGGTCAGGCGAGGGGGAAGGATGTCTGGGGTGACCGGAGAGAGTGAAAGATCTTGTGGATGGGATGATTGAATGTGAGAGGAAGTGGGCGTATGGGGAGAGAATGATTGTTGGGATTATGAGGGGGAAGGAGGAGGAGGAAAGAGAGATTGGCCCGAACTCCTAATCGCGAGAGCGGAGGGGGGACGTGGGGTGAAGAACGAAACTGCTAACACCTAAAAAGAAAATTGACCCCTACCTCGAGGATAAGCGAGAGCGGTGCCGAGGTAGGTGGGACACTGATCTGGGGGGGCCACTTGTCCGGCTAGCGTAAGCACCGGCTACGTCCCCCATTAAAAAAAAAGTAATGTTTTGGGGAGCAATGTTTTGATGGTCACACCAATTTGGTTCCTATACGGGGGAGATGCATGAATGTATATTTCTACGTATTCCTAAACTTCGTAGATGAATGAATATGTGGATGCTATTTGACCAATCTGTTTGGGACAGTTTAATCTTTATGCAGGATCATGCGCAGCCTCACGTTGCTAGATAGGTACTGACTAGACTACCATCCATTTTTTGAATACTCGAACTATGAACTGGTTACCAGGAAGTCCAGATATGAACCCCGTAGAACATCTATGATGCATTAACACGATCAGCTAGGCGCCACATATCTGCCCCCTTAGAGAACTCGAACAAGTTGTTCTTGTCGAATGGCAGAATATTTCTCAGAAAACCATTCGCCACTTGATCAATAGCATGCCCAGATGAATGCAAGTAGTGATAAGAGAAGCAGTTGAGACAAGCAGTTATAATATCATGTAGGTATTATGATTTAAATCTTCGAGAAAATAATAAATATGGAAATTATTAAAGTGAAACTTTTTTTCCATCGCCTCAATTTTCTTCGTCCATCTATCGCATGTTGCATTACAGTTGGCCGCGGAGTAGAGGTAAAGTGAAAGGCGCTCGGCAGAGCAGCCAAGACCAATATGGAGGCACCTATGGCTAGCATCAGCTGACCGTGTAGCATTTATATTCTCACTCATTCGTGAAAGTGTTCCGCGGTATTTGTGTGTTTTGATCAGTGTATTGATGTAAATATTGTTGTTCACTTGATCGTAATGGACAACGATACAGCTAGTGAGTCAATTATATAGGTCCACGAGGGAAGAACCAAGAATAGTGCGAAAATATCCGACGATGAATTAATTTTATTATTAATTTTACGTAAATAACATGAGTGTTGGTCAAGCAACTACTTCTGAATCTGCTGTGGGAGATTTTTGTGCAGCTATTTGTCAACTTGATGACAACAGAGAACTTGTAATCGCGTCAATTTATATTAAAGTCAATCAAAGAATAGATGACATCATGGATTTTCTAGGTTTTCATCTAGCTCCATTTGCTACGTCTTCGGCACAAATTTTCCGTTCTCGAGAAATATATTCGCGTATGCCTGTTATTTTATCTGATGATTTCAATACAGATTTTAAGAAATCGGAATCTGCTCCACTTACTGAATACTTGAGAGAAGTATTTAATCTTGAAATGAAAAATGATAGAAATATACCAACCACGAGATATGGTACTACGATCGATGCGGTTTCTTCTGGATACATTGAAAAAATAGAATGTAAATAATTATTTACTTATTTTAGTTACCATAAAATATTAATTATATTTATAGACTGTGAGACTCAAGGCGAAGATGAAGTTATTGATAGAATAATTAAAGTTCAAAATGATTCAATGATTTAAATAAATATTGGTTTTAGTTTTTAACATACATCTATCATCTGAATGATTGTATTTATTATGTATTCCGTACTCTAATACGCATATTGAAATTAAAATTTATCTTGTCTACTATTGATTTCCCATTATCATTCCCATTTTCCAATTATTAAGTTAAGATTAAAAACGTAATTTTACTACCCTAAATCGAATAATTTTCCGAAAATTTTCAGTTAAATGCCTACAATCCGAAAAAAAGTTTCACTTGCATCGTGGTTTCATAAAACCACACAATGTTTTTTTTCTAAATGTTTCTGTGTTTCTGTATGGCATACTAGCCTGGTAAATTTTTGGGTGTGTCTATTATTACGTTTATGTATTTGATTCCTAGGTAAGATTGTAGTTTCAAGATGGCCAGGTGTTGTTGTTATGAGCAGTTTGCATACAAATGAAAGTAAGTGGTATTTGAATATATTTATTGTTCATATATAAACTGTTTAACTATTGATATTTTATTGAAATATAGTCAAACTTTCTCAGGCTTTGTAAGTGGGCAACATATGTTCCGTACTCTTTGAATTTGAGTTTTAGTTGTATAATCTAAACTTAGAGAAGGAATAATAGTCGCATATGAAAACATACATAACATTATTGTTTCATATAACTTTCTTTTGTTTTATAATTTAATATATTTTTATTTGAATATTATTTAATATATGTTTCTAGTCTTATTATATTCATTTTCATTAAGGTACTTCACATGTCTCTTAAATTTCATATCAGTTTCCATGATAACACCAATTTCTTTTTTATCAGCAAATAATTTGATTTGATTTTTGGCACTAAGTAGTGTAGAACATTCAACTTTAATTTGTTATAAACTTTTGTACAAAACTATTTGTTATAAACTAAAAACAATATATGTGCTATAAACACATAATGTATACAATTAAAATATATGTGGTATTTTCTGGATGTCCTCGTCCCTAGAACTATCCTATAAAAAATTAGTATAACGCAATTTGTCGCTACGAAAAACATATGTTACTCAACAAGATAAATTAACACGGCCTTAGTAAAGTCTGCGATGTAGTGCAAAATTCCCTAGAAGTATTGTATTGTGTCTGACATCTAAATTGGCAAAACATTACCTGTATTCTACTTATATAGGGTGTCTCTGTTCGAGCTATAGGATTTGAGTTGCATACCAATTGCTTTACGTCAAAGATAGGGCGTCAATATTTAACGACTGTCATCTATAAGACATACGACGTTAACATTCTGCGACCAACAATTCAACAATCGACAATTTGTATACAACTGTTTTATGAAAGTGCGCTATCACTTGCAGTTACATTAAAAAGAGTTCGTACAAAAATTACAACAAAATGAAGATCCTATATAGTCTACAGCTCGTAACTTAATCCAGAAATTTGAAGAGACGGGTTCTGTTATTAATAAAGCAATACCAATATGTCCTCGTCGTGGTTCGGTTAAATGATAATATTGCTCCAGTGAGAGAAAGTGGACGGAGTATCCAAACATATTAATCTGACGTCGTACACAACAATAAAATCTGTCAAGAGCCACCACTCATCAGATTTTAAAGAAACATCTGCATCTGTTAGCATAAAATTCAGTATGACACAACAACTAAAAGTAATAGACCATTTACAACGTCGAACATTTGTTAATTGGGTGTTAGAAAAGAAAGAAGGTGATTTTTGCTGATAAAATTTAGCGATGAAGCCCATTTTCATCTTCACGGATACGTCGGCAAAAAAATTATTGAATTTAGGGTGCTGAAAATGAACAAGCTGTTATACACAAGTTGTTGTATACAAGGAAATGCATCCACAGAGATGCATGGTTTGGTGCGCATTTTGGAGTGGTACTTCTTTGAAAATGAGGTTGGTAATGGTTATCACAATAAATGGAGAACGCTATCATGACATATTGACGTCGTATGGTTTGTAGTTGAAAGTTGTTAAATATTGAAGCCCTATCTTTGATGCAACACAAAATGGCGCGCAGTTCAAATCTTCTAATTTCAACTGAGACGCCCTATAGTAGATCGAGAAAAAATATGATAATCAGAATAGTCATTAACCCTCTACACCTCTATCTGTGTCTCTGTTTCATCACTATAACTTCTTCTTCTTCTTCCTTCTTCCTTCTTCTAAAGTAGGTCTATGACCTGTTCATCTTCGACGTATATCATCAGTACAATGCTGGATCTGTTTTTACAGAGGGTATACAGCTACTAACCTGGCCCTCTAACCCTCCTCTTTCTTCCGGGCTTGGGACTGGCAACAGTACTACTGGGCTACTCAATCCACCAAGCAGCACTGCAGGCTGAAACGGCAACGACCGCGGTGCTTTCAAGCGGTAACCCATCCAAGTGCTAACTGCGCCCGAGGTTGCTTGACATCGGTGATCGGACGAGGATCGATGTTCAACATGGGATGGCCACTGCTTTACTATAACTTACTAATAATAAAACATCCATTATTTAGTTTTCGAAATACTCATAAATAAAATGATAATTAAAGTGTATCAACTTTATAATAAACGATAAAAACAGAAGACCGGTTTTCCCCGAATACCGAAAGATTACACGTTTCTCAACTCTCGTTTCTCCAACCAAGTTGGCATCACCAGGAGATGATTAAAACTCAGTTTCAATCATTTACCGATTATGCCACCGTGGATAGCGAAACGAGAGTTGAGAGACGTGTAATATTTCGGTGTTGGTGGAAAAGTGGTGTTCTATGTTTGTTGCTGTATCGAAGATTTCAACCATTTTCCTGGAATAAACGATAAGTTCACAGAGACTCACGCACAGAGTTCACATAAATATACTACTGGTATACCAAATGTACTAAAACATACCAAAAAAAAAGTTTCTACTTAACTGCTACAATACACGATGTTGTTCTTGCATTGAATGCTTAATTAAATATAACACACAAAATATAGACTAGTCAGATATATAGACTAGTCAGATTAGAAAGATATTTCATAAATGAGCAAAAATTGCTTAGGGTTCCTTGAGTCTAGAACGTATTTGATTATATACATTTACATTTTTCATTTTCAATCTTAATAAATAGATATAAAAATTTTAAAATTGTATTTTCGCCATAAAAAGTGTACTTCATCCAAAAACTAACATGAGGTAACTATTACCTCACGGATATTGAAGTGGTAAGTGAAAAGTTCTAATATAATTTTAAACTAATATTATTTTATTAAAGGTATTAAAACTTCATTTATTTATTTGAAGATTTTATTTAAACATCGTAAAATATATAGAAAATCAATGTCTCCGTTGCTTGAAGACAACATTACATGCACGTATTCCAATACAATAAAAAAAGATTCAGAATTTTCAATACGAAATTTCAAGTTCATAATAACATCATTAACTAAATTAAAGTTCATTATTATACTGAATAGTAGACAATCTAACTTGTCAAACCATTTTGAATTTTTATACGACTTATTAACATAACTTAATCCTATAATATGCGTCATTTAATTTCTCCAATGCTATTATTTCTATTTACGATTACTATCCGTCATTATATAATTATAGCCATTTCGCTAGAAGTTACTAATGATTATTCCACTTAAATACACATAGTTTATCAACCCCTATATCTAAAGATGCATATTTGCATTGTCCCTTAATCATATCTTAATCACATCTTGTAATGAAGGCCCCCCGCATGTATTTCTTATACTTTTTTTAATATTCCATTATTAATGAAGCAAATTGGCCTACAACAACGTTTCGAAACATGCAAAACAGGTGCACTTTAGTTCAATTATCATCAAATGTATTTACGATGTGATTAAAATGATAAATATGGTGTACCCAAATAAAAATGTTAGCTTTTTAACCAGACCTAATTATACAAGTGTAAATGGGCAGTTGTAAGACTAATAAATACGAAGTCGTATATCTCCAACGTTATAAAACCATCGCGACCACAAAAATTTACATAGATTTGCACGGCAATGTACAGATCGTAATTCCAAAGCCCTGAACTTATATAAAGGAAGCTAATATTTTCAGTAGTCTCTTTTTTATATTGCAATAGTCAATTGAAGCTAATAATTTATTTTGAAAATAGAAAACTAAGTCGAGCCGGGAAAAAGTCAATTATTTTCACTAATTTCAATAATTCTGTACGAGCCGGGGGCATCCCCGAGTTGTATAGGTACCCAAAAGGAGACAAGAATTCTTGACAAGTGGGTTGGCAGTGATGTCCCTCTTCCGCTAGGTATGTTTACTAGACACTCTTCCTGCTCATTTGGCCAAGTATCGTTCATGTGAAACCATCGCAGCGAACAGAGTGATTTTTTTAAACCCCTTCCAACGATTTCGGCGATTTTGCAATGACAAACTTTAAGGAGCAACGTACCAACATGAAATTCTGTTTTTTTTGTTAAAGAAAACAACAGAATATACAATTCTAATGCTTCGAGAAGCCTTTGGGAAAGAAACTCTAAGTCAGGCAAGAATCTATAACTGGTTTTCCTGGTTCAGAAGTGGTCCAATGTCACTTGAAAGATGATTCCCGTTAAGATTGCCTCTCAACGTCGATAATAGATGAAAATGTTTAAAAAGTACGCGATGCCATCGTGATTGATCATCGACGAATTGAAGAAAATATTTGTAATTTCCTGGAGTTCATGCAAAAAATCCTAACTGAAAATTTGAAGATGAGACACGTCGCGTCAAAATTTGTGCTACGACTGATTTTCGATGACCAAAGAGAGAACCGATTGATACTGTGTCAGGAATTGAAAGAGCAGTTACAGTCAGTTAAGACTGACCCTGAGTTTTTTGTAAAAGGTCAATATAGCAGACGAATTATGATGTTACCATTATAATCTCAAAACAAAACAGCAGTCTAGTCAGTGGAAACACCTTCATCGCCTAGATAAAAAAAATTACGGCAAGTGAAATCAAATGTGAAGTCCATGATGGCTGATTGTTTCAACATTAAATGAGTATCTGTCAGTAACTTATAAGTCGGAAATCGAGAAAGGAACCACCAAGCCGCCAAGCGGTTATCAAAGTAGTTCCCGAATAGCAAAGCTATTACATAATCGCTCTAGGAAACAACTAATCGTCGGGCTAAAGCCCCGCCAGGCATTGAATTATACCCAAAAGCGATCCTCGACCCCTTTCTCGTGTTTCTGCACGATCAGATAAGGTTTCAAAAAATAAAACCCGCCACAGGTAGGATTCGACATTTATCCCGGATCGGAACCGAACGACATACAGCTGTTTCATATAATTCAATGCCTGGCGGGGCTTTAGCCCGAGAAGTAGTTGTTTCCTAGAGCGATTATGTAATAGCTTTGCTATTCGGGAACTACTTTGATAACCGCTTGGCGGCTTGGTGGTTCCTTTCTCGATTTCCGACTTATAAGTTACTGACAGAGATCGTATCGATAAAGATGTATAGGCCATAAAGTTCATTCGGCATTTGTCCTGAATCGGCGTACCGTATGCGGCACTGATGAGAACTAACAAGTTCGAAACAGCTGTATGTCTTTCGGTTCCGATCCGGGACAAATGTCGAATCCTACCTGTGGCGGGTTTTATTTATTGAAAATTAAATGAGTAGTTCACGTTTAATGTATTCCTCAGGGTACCACAATGAATCAAAATTACTATCTGGTTGTACTAAAGCGATTGCGGAAGACAGTGAAAAAAATACTATCAGTTTTTGACAAATCGACCCCGATGATCCCCATCGGAGGATTGGTTTCTTCATCAGAGCAACATGTGGGCAGGCAGATTCTGCCTGCCCACATGGTGATGAAAGTCAACCAGTTTCTGACAGAAAACAGTATGACAATGGTTTCATACTCCCTTACTCCCCCGACCCAGCCACTGCGACTATTTTATTCTAAATAATAAAGAAAAACCTCAAGATAAATCATTTCAGGACGTAGAAAAGATTGAGAAAACATCGTTGGAGGTACTTAAGGGGCTACATCTACCTAGAAACCACATGAAAAAGTAGTCGATTTTCGAGATGAACTTTCTTAGGAACTAATACTGATAAATAAACATTTTTTTTTAATTGAAGATACATTTATTGTAAACATGGTGAAAGAAACACAATTTAAGAATATATAAAATCGGAAGAGATATGCCCGCCGGAACTGGAGCGTCTATTTCATGACCCGGTTTGCGATGACACTTCTCCTGCTAAAACTGACCATCTGAAATCAAAAATAGTAAGCTATCATGAAGATAAGTGCAAACGAAACATGTTAACGATCGACGTTTCCAAAAATTATTCTTAAAAAGAGGGCACATGGAAGTGAAGGAAGAAAATTCGGTCAAAAACTCGATTCGGTAAATTTTGGTGTTATTTTTGAAAAATGCGATCGTTGTTCAGTTAACAATGGCCTAAAGAGTGACTGTGTGTGAAATTTCAAAAGAATCTGTCAATCAGTTCTCGAGATATGATGGGCACAGTTTCGAATTCACAGGACGATGGACTTTTTTTAGGATGATGAATTCGCGTGCTTGCTTCATTTTTCTTAGCGCGAGAAATTTTGTGCGTATACAATATTACGATATAGTAGGAAAAACAATGCATGAAAAAATGATTCCTCAAATTTGTCACTAATTAGTTAAGTCGATCATTGTTCCGCGCCCGAAGAGGGAATCACTGAGGGGCGTAGGTAGCAGTATTAGCCGCCCTCAACCGCGTGACTGTAATCTTTGTATCTTTGTAAGTTTTAAATATATCGACTTGATACTTTCAGAATATATTCTTAAGCCTTTATATTATAATAATATATAAAAAATTTATCAAAATTTTAGGTGAATGAAGCTCCTTAACAGCATTAGTTCAGAAGAATATAAAAAGTGTTTCGAACAGTGGAAAATCCCTTGGGAAGAAGAATGCGTATAATCTAATAAACAGTATTTCGAAGGATACTGATGTTTTTATGAAAGATGTTATCTGAAATTGAGTTGATACCTCCTCGTATATTATTTTATTCTTTTACGAAATTATTCCTTCAGTTCAAAATAAATTTATCTCGTCTATACTAACAACTGAGAAGCTATATTGGTATATTGACCCACGGAAGAGTGAACAATACATTTTTTTGCTTAAATGAAACGAGTGTGGTCTAGAGTGGCAACAGCAAATTATAAAAAAAACGACCAAGTGCTTGGTGAGAAATTCATTTAAGTATCTCAGACAATTGGAGATATCAATTGCCTCTAACACACTTTAATTCGTATTCAATTATCTAAAATCGATTCTCACATTAGGGAGCTGTGTATGTGTGTGTGATTAATGGTCGACCGCAAACCGGTAAAAATAAATTAGAATTCCATGAAAATTGAACTCAATTTTCGTTACAGTATGCACGGCCGAAATTTATCGAAAATATACTTTCAATCCGGCAGACCATTAGAAATTACTTCAGTCGGTTGATGTATTTAATACCGAATTTGCATTTATATATAATGAAGATCGATATGAAGAATACAAATATAGTGGAATTATTTTATGAAGACTAAGTCGGCAATAAATCATGCGACAAAGACAGATGCATGTCTGACTTTCTTCCATATCAATCCAATCTGAATAAGAGACACAGACCTGCCTATAAATCATTTGCGCGCGCCGCTTGTAATAGTATTACTGAATCAAATACACAAGTCTTACCTCTTGTACTGCTCTTCCCTATCTTTGACCAAAGCACAAATGGCGCGCAATTCAAATCTTATAGTTCCAACTGAGACTCTATATAATGTAAAAAATAAATGCATTAATGTAAAACACATTTGAAGTGAGAGCTGGCTACTGTGGACCCAGAGCTCGGGATGAATATGATACCAAACTGGAGAAATACAACACAGTATTCCAAGTGGAAGTCCACGCGATATTTTGTTGCGCGGAGGAACTTCTGGAAAGAAACAAGACAGGACAAACAATCTCGATGTGCTCGGACAGCCAGGCGGCACTAGCTGCCTTGGCTGCCGTACAGCATAACTTCAGATTAGTGGGGGAAATAAAGAACTACTTGATTAAGCTTTCCAGAAGAAAAAAACTCCACTTAACCTGGATACCTGGGCATTCCGGGTGGAAAGGGAATGAGAGAGTGAAAAGAGAATGAGAGAGCAGATATACTGGCTAAGACAGGAACCACACTATGTGGACCTATCAAAAAACTAGCTGGAATGCCTTACCAAGAAGGGTTAAACATGCTGAGATCTCACTATGAAACTCAACAAAGTAAGGAATGGCTGGAGACTCTCGGCTGCCGCACTTCCAAAGCTCTAATAGGGCTGGAAATAGGAAGATGGGCAGATGTGTTGCAAAAATTCAGTAAGGCCAAGACCAGGATTGCTGTAGGACTAATAACGGGACACGGCAACCTGCGACAGCAGAGACACAGGATGGGCAAACAGGAATCCGGCCGTTGTATCAGGTGTGACTTAGGGGAGGAGGAGACATCGATGCACTTCCTATGCGTGTATCCTGCCAGATCACCTTATAGGATGACATGCCTGGGCAAGCCGGAATTATTACCGGACGAAATCAGGGATCATCAGCTGTAGCATATCATTGGCTACTTAGCTGCGGGGTATTCTGCCGCACCCCGAGGAAGATAGTGTGATAGAGTACAAAAGCCAACGTATCCCAGCCAACTAAGTGCTCGTATCCGTAAAGGCTCGCTAGATTAATAAATGATAATAAATAAAAACACATTTTAAATAATTACGTATTTAAAACAAGTAACAATGTCAGTATATTGGACATATATAATGGTTTTTCTACTTATTCTATTTGTCATATTTTTTTTCAAGCACTTGAAAGTCGTGCCCATTACCAAACAATTATGTATAAGAGACAAAAGGTTTCAGATAATTTAAAAGCTTTAAAATTTATTCATTTCCTGAAATTTCTCTTCTCAGATATGCTAGAGCTACCTCTAAAGAATGCACAATAAAATTAAACTGTCAAGTGCACATTATACGAGGAAACAACACACTGCATGAATAAACCCAAACATGACGTTGTGTGTAAAGGACCTTACCTCGAGGCACGCAGTATTAACGATAAAAACAACCTTATTCATCTACATACGCAACTGATATAGAATTTTAAGAAACGTGAAAAATGTCTTCAGAGGCCAACAATCTTTCGTGAGAATTTGTATCTGCTTAATAATTCTAATAGTGTTCGGGTATTATGATTTGCATTTCAAGTTGTATTCTTACAGCAAAGTCCGGCGCGTCTTATAGAACATACGACCGATGATATATTCTTTTATCGCGACGTATCAGACTTGCGTGCACATAATTTATATCAGTTGTTGCACAAAACTGTGTTACTCAGAGAATATTCCCGACCACCGCTGCGTTCTCTATCGACACATTCTTACCGCTAACGGCTATATCTGACACAAGCGACGAATACCCAGGAGAAAAATTGAGTACGTTATAATAAATACCGAAGATATTTTCGATAAAACTGGTTTAATATACGTAATCATCGAATAAGATTAACTGATAATGGGCCGAATTCATAAAGAAAGATCCTTGTAAAAGAAAAGAAGACACTCACAGGAAAAGGAAACAAGAACACCCGACGACATCTCAAGTTACCAAGCAAAAAGAAAAGAAGTCCATAGAGAAATTAGGAAAGCTCAAAACGAGTACTGGGAGAAAATATGTGCCCAAGTAAATACGAACATAGGAAACACCAGAGCAAACAAAGCTTGGTAAGTAGTCAATGGTTTGAGAAAACAGAATAAAGACACAGCAGGAATCAGCCCAATTGGAATTCAGGAGTGGAAAGAATATTATAAAGACCTGCTGATAGAACAGAGACTCGACTACATAACGCAGGAAAGGGAACAACAAGAAATCAACGAGAGTCACACTGTACAGGAAATAACATCACATGAAGTAAGAGAAGCCGTGATACAGATGAAAAATGGGAAAACACCTGGCCCGGGGAACATAAGTGCGGAACTACTCAAAGCCGCCCGCGATATACTCATGGAGCTGCTAGCCTGTATATTTAAGAAGTGCCTAAGTGGAGACGCACCACCTCGAGAATGGGAAAGAGCAACAATTACATCTATATACAAGAAGGGAAGTAGACAAAAGTGTGCGAATTACCAAGGGATTAGTGTCATATGTACAGTGGCAAGACTGTATGGGCGCGTGCTAAAGCAGAGAATCGAAGACGAATTTAGTGAGTGCGAGGAACAAAGCGGATTTAGAGCAGGGCGCTCATGTATAGACGGCATATTCACTATTAAAAACGTCATAGATAAGAGAATGGAAAGGGGAAGAACGGTCCTCATGGCGCTTGTAGATCTCTAAAAGGCATACGACACCGTGCCATTAAATAAGTTATGGCCCTGTATGAAAAAAAGCAATATCTCCAGAGCCTATATTCATGCGGTGAAAAAACTATATTGCAGATGTACCAGTGCAGTGAAAGTTAATAGTGAAGTCTTCGAAGACTTTGAGGTATCCAAAGGCCTGAGACAAGGATGTACACTGGCTCCGCTATTATTCAAGATTTATTTGGAAGAAGCACTAAGGCATTGGAAGCGAAAATGTGGCAGTATGGGTATACCCATCGGTGACGAAGTGCTATACACTTTATTGTTCGCTGATGATTAAGTAGTGATGGCTACAGATAGAGAAGATGTAGGCTATATGCTGCGCAAACTAAAAGAGGAGTATGAGAAGTGGGGCCTCATCATAAATACTGAAAAAACAGAATATATGATAGCAGGCAAAGAAAATGATCAAAGCAACCTAAATCTAGATAACTGCATGATAAGACATTGCTCCTCATTTAAATATTTAGGTGTAACTCTCTCCTCAAACGGAAGAAGCAGCGAGGATATTTCAAATAAAATAGGACAAGGAAGAAGAGCAATCCGGCAACTAAACTGTTGTGGAGTAAAAATGTTAACAAGAAAACTAAAACCACCTTGTATAAAACTATTGTGCAGAGTATTTCTACATATGGCTCCGAAATATGGGAATTGAACAAAAGAGACCGCCAGAAATTACTATCCCTCGAAATGGACTTCTGGAGAAGAAGTGCAAGGATCTCCAAATTAGACCACGTTAGGAATGAAAGAATACGGGAGATCATGAATGTGAATGAAAATATATTGGACATAATTGGAACAAAACAACTAATATGGTATGGACACCTTCAACGCATGGAAAACAATAGATGGCCCAAAAAAGTGTGGAGCTGGATCCGCCAGAACGCAGAAAAAGAGGAAGACCACCTAGAAATTGGAAAGAGGATGTAGAAGAAGTTTTGGAGGCCAAAGGACTTCGGGCTAGAAGTTTTCAGTGAGGAAATGAGACAGTATTAAAAGTCATTAAGCCAATTTAAGGATTTATTCTCGGAAAATTTGCTGAAGAGGTGCTTGGAAGCATACGCAAAATAACAACGAGTCAGTAAATGCGATGATTTAGAGCATGGTGCCCAAATATCAGCATTCTGGCTTCATTGCTATTGAGACAGCGACTCAATTAGCTGCAATGATATTTAACGAGGGCGCCTCAGTACTTTTACGAGTGTTGAATATCATCGTGGTGTCGCCGTTGAGACCTATGCCGGAACCCACGATAAGCCGCGCATTAACGACGTTGAGCGCACGGTTTCGAACGCTGTGAAAAGGGCCACAAGCGAACAAAGGGAGCAAGTAGCAGCGCAGTTGGAGAGTTATAAAGAAGAGGAGGGACAATTGGCGACCTGGGCAATACCCAGGCATTGAGGATTAATAGTAGATTTACTTGCCTTTGAGTAATTAGCATTCAAAACTTTAAATGCGTTTTTCTCGAAAAAACGGTTTTCAAAACGGTCAGCAATCTTTTTCTAAAGCCAATTGAGGTGAAATTTCGTACCCAAGTTCCTTAAACAATTGATTATAGTACAAAGAGAACTTTGTTTTGAAAAAAAATTGTACAACTTTTATTACCAATAACAGTCGAAGAAGCGGATGGAAAACCGTGTTTTTTTTAAAGTTCACGATATTGTTAATTTTCCGAATTTTGGAAACAATTCCCGTGACACGATAATCAATTGGATACTAATTTATTTCCAAAAAACCTTCTTTAATTCAGATGAACTGGGCGGCCGGAAACATGCTCACCGGACCACCATGGTCCACCAATTTATTTATTGGTGAAGATAATATAGTCATCGAATTACATATATAGAATTTGCGTATGATGTAAATTCCTTCAATTCATTTCTTTTTCTTTAAATCACGTAAATATAAACTGACTACAAGGATGTATTACATAGAAATTTGATCATTCCACCAATGAGCTGACTTGTAGCTACCAAATGATTGCATAATGTATATGTTACGGTAAAAGTAACACGGTGAATGTGTACATTGTCCGGTCAAAGTGAACATCATCCAAATCGACAAAGCAGGCAAAAGTATACATTTTCCGGTGAATGTGTACATTTGCCGTTATACGTACTCTTACCGTAACATATACATAACATATGTAACAAGTCTGGCTACTCTATTCTTCATTCTTATACGCGTTACCACGCATCTTTATTTGTATATTATCACTTGAACGATGACGGGTTAAATATGAATACAGACATTATGTATGTACATTTTAAATCGAATCCATGACAAATGAAGAGTAATAGTACTGTCACAGCTTCAGTATTGATTCTCTATAGTAAAACGTATTCACTTGTGGACAGACTACGTGATGGAACTTAATACGACGATGTTGGATACACTAAGGCTACAGATATTTCGCAGAGTGTGAATATTAATAATTGGTGTATAGGTGCAGTACTGTAATGCCACCAATTTATCAAGTTGAGCGCGAAATGGCTATTTAGATAATAGCCATTCCCGGTATGGGAGAGAATACATAACGTTCTGAAAGGGACATATTGCTAATAATGAAAACATCGTATGTCGATAGGTCCTGCATATAACCTTCCTTCAGTTATGAAGTACTCACATTTGTTAGAAGATTCATAAGATTGTAGTTACATACATAACTAATACTGTCTATTCTTCTCCAGCTAAATTTATCTAGGAATTAAAACTGATCCCATTGGCTTCACTATGCGTATATACACAAGGCGCCCCAAATGTCCCAAAGATAAGTAAAAATAGTAAGTATGAAAACAAGTCAGTTACTCAATTTAAAAAAAACAAAGATGCATGTTCTTTATAAATTTGGTAGGATTATAACGGTATCTATACCTTTTAAAATGTTACACATTCTTAACATACGTATATCTACAGTTCCTTTATCTTGCGACTTATGCAGTTCCTGCCACTGCAAGTTGTTTATCCCGAAGGTAATCATCAAGCCACTCGCGAAGTACATGCCATGTTGGATAATTTTATCTACCCACCATGCAAATCATCACAAAGAAGTCGAGTTTAACCGAAGCCACCCCTTGATTTGTACCCCATATTACGAAACATTCTATATTGTATTTGTTAGAAAATAACACTGGTAACGTTTTCCAACTCCCGTCTTAATGTTATTTACCTGGACATCAAACTAGACCAGAAAACAAACTAATGAACACTAGTAACTGTTCTTTATTTTGTACTGATCGTCAGAACAGCAGTGTAGGCATCTCCACATCGTGTAGAAAAAACACAATGGAAGGTGGCTGAAATAATTCTTATTAAAAAGGCAAGGCAAACCCCCAAATCAATCGGAATCATACCGACCTATCAGTCTTTTGCCAATATTATCAAAGGTTCTAGAGAAATTGTTGGCCAAGAGATTAATCGATATAGTTTCAGCAAAAACATTTATCCCAGACCACCAACTTGGGTCTGCATTCCACCATTGAACAAATTCATGCGATTATGAACCACATAAATGAAACTTTCGAAAAGAATAGCTACTGTACAGTAACCTTACTTGACATTAACCAGGCTTTTGATAAGGTGTGGCCCCAGGGAATACCTTATAAGCTAAAACAAAACATACTTTTTGTTTATTCTCCTTAAGTCATACTTAGAAGACAGATTCTTTAGAGTAAGATACGAATCGGAAATAACACAGCTTCATCCAATAAGATCTGGTGTCCCCCAAGGAAGTATTTTGGGTCTATCTTATATTATTTGATTTTCACTGCAGACCTAACAACTAGTCAAAATATCCTCACACCAACTTTTGCAGATGATACAGGGATTCTAGGTAAAAACTCAGACCCAAGAATAGCAGCAATGAATCTACGAGCTGAAGTCACAACATATAGTATTTACCAAATGTCACAGAGTCGCCACACGTAAAAATTAACTATAAAACCATCACTACTACAGACTACCTTAAATATTTGGGCCTACGTATAGATAATAAACTCACATGGAAGGAATATATATATGGATGAAGAGAAAAAAATTAAACACCAAATTTCGTACGCACTATTACTTGATGGGAAGAAATTCACAACTTTCACTTCGAAACAAGCTCCTAATTTATAATATCATCTTAAACCCATTTGGATTTACGGCATATAGCTTTGGGGAACGGCTACTAAATCCAACATTGCCATCCTTGAGAGATTTGAAGCAAATGGTTTACGCTAAATAGTTGATGCTCCATATTTCGTTACAAATAAGGACCTAGAGATGCTTACACTAAGAGAAACAACTGTTGCAAGTAGTGACAAATACATAAAGTGTTTATAGTGTAACCTAATTGCCCTCGCATTAAATCTATTGGACAAATACTGCACAAACGAGAAGACTCAAATGCGAGACGCAACTGGATTTATCATTTAAAAACTGAAAAGAAATATTTTCAGTTACTTCAAGATAAGAACTTTATTCAAGAGTTTTATTCATTGGAAAAATCCCCTATCGTGGTACTTGCTTTAAATCAACATATATGCTTATTGTTTACTCTTTGTAATTTTATAGACAGATTGCATAATAAACGTCAAACAAAAAAATCATCATGAAGAACTCGAGTCCTGCCGAAGCTACCCCTTGATTTGTACCCCGTATTACGAAACCCCGTATATATGATATTTGTTAAAGAAGGAACACTGGTGACGTTTTCCAAATCCCCTTTTGGTGTTATTTGCCTTGATATCAAACTAGACTAGAATACAAACCAATAAACACTAGCCAACTGTTCGTTATTGTGTACTGATCGTCATAACATCGTCTCCGCATCGTGTAGAAAGAACAAAGTGGGGGCGGCCAGCCGCCCACAACATTCCGCGGGGCGCGTGTACCCATCAATAGCGCACTCCAGGAGACGAGACTCCGCGACACCTCTGCGAACTTCGGATTCATCACTCACGGAGACGGCGCGAGAACTACAACAGCGACATCTATTTCCAGCATGTTCACACTAAAGTACCTGGGAGTTCTGACGGATCGAGCCGTTGGGAGTGCCCGACACATTCCTTTACTCGGAAAAGAGCAGAAAATGATATAAGGAACGAGCCGGGATGTTTGAAAAACCGTATTTCGAGTCCGAGGCATATAAATAATCGAGTCGACGTAGCCATCTACTTTGCCGTGCCTCCTCTGCAAACTCGTTACTTTTGATGAAAACTAATCTAGCGATATCTCACACAATCTAGGCAAACAATAAACAAGTCACTCCAAGAAACACGAACTTTTTCGACGGTTTTCATACATTGCATTTCAACTCAGTGTTCAATAGGGGATGCTTGGCCAGAAAATAAACAAACTGTCAAGTAAACACCCATGGCTTTGGAGACTATTTTGATTCTTAAAGAACTCCAATTTTATGAGATTAATTTTTAATTAAAAATTAGATATGTGACTATCATGAGTTACAGAACAATAGATCAAATTAAAAATATTAAGTCTATGTAAAAAAAAGTTTGCAGTGCGCATATATCAAAAAGAAAGTGAGCTTCAAAAATGTACCGGGGCAATCAATGTCCTTAAAGAAGACTTCGTTAACTATAGGAAGTTAGGAGATTCATACAAATGAACTCCCCTTCCCGTCTTTCATCTTGTTTATCGATGGAAATTCAATGGTGACAATTAGAATTGGCTATCTCTTTTCGCTTTCGAGCTATAAGCAAAAATTTTTTTTCAAGCTTTTGATATATGGGAATAACACTGTTCTTTATGGAATTAGGGAAGAGTTCTTTGATTATTAAGAGATATTTTTAAGTAAGTTTTTTCAGAAGTTTTTTAATACTTGTATTTTCTTTCGAGTTATAACGTAAACTTTTATTTTTAAATATAGGCCACGGTTCGCTATGATTTCGATAAAAAGAGAACATTTTCCTGCATATATGTTTGTAGTATATAGGGTAATCTTAAATTAGTGTTCCAATTTTAATAAAAATGAATATTTTTTAAGTAAAGGTATTTTGTGATTATTGCATAGTAGACGTCTGTTAACATTATTTAGTTAACATTTAAGAATATTAAGGTATTTAGTTATACTATTATACCTCCATTATTCTCATATGACTTGAATACCACTAATATTTAAAGACAAAGAAAAATACATGCATACATACATAATTCTAGATGGGTATTTACAATAAATTTCCAAATTTTTGTCCATTATTTGCAACACATAATCAACATGAACATTAGAAATTAATAATGCCTGAAAGATTTCTTGTAGTTCATTCGTAGTGTTTTTAATTCTTTTATAGAAATTACCTTTAATGATTCTCAACAAAAAAAAGAAGAAGAAATCCAGCTATAAGATATCCGGAAATATCAGCACCGGAGATCCGATAACAACTACCTTACTGATGAATTAATTTCTATCCAGTTGTCTCCAAACTTGGTAGTCAACAATTCGGAGATAATTCTAATGTAATGAGATGGTGTCATATCTTGTTGAAAAGCATTAGTTTGTCTCCCATTGAGCGGAAGGCTGTCTAGAAATTTCTGGATTATGTGATGGCTCATAATTTTAAAATAACGCTGACTATTTGGCGTTATTACATAAACTTGATATGCTAAAACACAACTACTAGACAGAACAGTCTCAAATACTAAAACAAAAGCGTCCTTGATATGGAACATGAACGATGGTGAATAACATCTAACCAAAATTGCTTGTTATATTGGTTCAAAATTACGGCAGTTCTTATACATGTTTCGTTCCTTCAAATTATATTTCTAAAGAATAATGAATAATCTGTAATTTGTCGTCGAAAATTCAAGTTGCAAAAATATTGGGGTCGTTCAGGATCAATTGGTTGGAATTGTTGTGGTGTTTCTTATCGCATACGGTACTAAATTTGTGTGTTTTTTTTTTAATTGGCAATGCTCATCGTGGTAGTATGCCGAATTTGGCTTCAATTTTATGAGTTTAAATAAAAACGAACTGCCGACTTAAAAAATAAAAATGGCCGTTGGAAGTCTTGCAACATTTAGATGAGTTCCTTCAGATATATCAGATTAAAAGCCGTTCACTGCTACTATATTCGGATCTATTTTTTATATACTACTCAACCCATCATAGAAGGACTCCATTTACATTGACATCCAAGTCTATGAAGAAGTACACCATAATATACTTTACCAAATCTCTAGATGAAATCATTCTAAATAACATCTATTATATGTCTAGCCTCCGAACTGTTATATATAAACACTACGAATGAGTTATCCGAATGAATTCGATTGGTTTACTCTGTAGAAAATCATGTTATGAAATAATAAGGTTTCTATCATAATCATAAAAATTTAATTGTACCTTAAAGTTTTCTGCAAAACTTCTTGCATTGTGCCTTAGAGTTTCCTTGGCTTGTGTACTAATGCTCGTTTAGTAGGGTATTATTTAGTGCGATGAGGATCAGACTCATAGAAGACTTTTACTAATTTGCCTTGGGTCTGGTACCTCTGAACTTGTATATAGAGGATTATATCTCCAAAATACAGACTTCAGACTACATATGAAAAGTCTATAGAGAATAACCGGGTTGTTTGACACACACACTCGCATTCTAAAGGAGGAAAATAAGCAATTTCGTCTTCTAAAGGCGAGTGTATATCAGATTTCTCCCGTTATTCTAGTGGAAGGAAATAGCAGGTTATATGGCATTTCGATGACTCCCTGAATTTGGGCATTTCGGCTTACGCAGATGGTTCAAAAATGCCGAGGTCTGGATATGGAATATTCTCTGAAAACCAAATCTCCGAAGCACTTTGCGATCTTTCTCAAAATTCTATGATAAAAATTTACACATTTAAGCGACAAAAAGACCGATGGTCCAAAATCAGTAGTTATAGCAATAAAATTAGTAACTACACCTTGAAACAAACTAGCTAACTGCTGCTTGAAAATAACACTCAAATTGACTGAAATTGCCATTAACAATAAACAAACTAAGATGGTTATGGTAAAACCAGGGTATACACGACTTTAATTTACACAAAAGTGTGAATTTAAAGCAGCTGACCGTGATTGTTCTTCAAGGATCACAAGACAGATCAGCAAATACTATTTCTGATGTTAATTCAATACGGAATTTCAGTTTTGCGCACACCCCTATCGTGTTTCGTGCCACAGATATTGATATATTCAAGATAAGACAGTTCCGCGGAAAGTTCCACGTATTCGGCCGCAAATAAAACTATCCGTCGAACGAACTGAAGATAATCGCGGCGACCATTACCAAGAAGGCCGACCTAACAAGCCCCAATGAATAAATTAATTCGGCCCGTTGAGAATTTGAACTTTATCATTGTTCCAAGACAAAAACAAGATTTCCATTAAATAAGTAAATGAAATCTCGTTATGTGACGGTAAGGACTTGGCGAGATTTCTGTTTGGTGAGGCCTGGGACCGGCGCTGCGCACAATACGACACCCCGCTGACAATCTAATAACTCCGGCCTGTCAAGGTCGCCACCACCGGCAGTTTCTTAATTGACTTTTGGAACTGCATCGCACCTCTGGTACGCCGCGGTCAGAGGCGCATCACACGTTTTTAGCCCAAATGAAACGTCAGTCGTTACTTAAATATACTGAGTGTAGAAAATATTCCGAAACGCCAAAAATCTTAAAATATGTGCGCCCAAAAAATCAAAATACTACATTTTTTTAATTTAAGGGGGTTACTGAAATAAAGAATAAAAAAATCTATTTTTTAGTATAATTCAGAGAATTGGCAGTTACCTTTACCCATCCCCGTGCAAAACTTTTTCGCACGTTTGGAAACATTGGAACAATTTGGAGCCTAAATTATTATACACAAGCTCGACTTAACTAGAGAATCTTTAATTTATACAACGAACTAGTATAAATTAAAGATTCACAGAACCACAGTAAAATCTCAGAAGGAAAAAGGGGGGAATTTCGGTTTTTACCTTCTCCTGAAAAGTTGTTTTGACCCAGCCCATTCCTTTCTACTAATTGCATCTTCTTCTTTTAGTTTGTTAGTAATATGATAATGAACAAGCGCTATTGAGAGTTTTTAAATATATCTCATATTTACTAACAAAGAAATTTCCAAAATGAAAATAACTTTCAGTTTTATTTGAGAGGTTAAGTTGTTTGTTATAAAAAAATTTAATACCATACATTTATTAATTAAGTGCCTTTAAGCGATTTCCTAGAAAAAGGGACATAAAAGTGACTTTCTTAAACGTTGAGGACTTAGTGACCTTCACTTGGATATTAGGGTCAAATTGAGAAATAATTACAAGAGGACATTAAACGTCTTAAAAAATAAATTCATATATTGCCACTTGGAGTCGAAATAACAGGGTAGAAATAGCTTTAGTCAAAACACATTCTTCCATTTTATATAATACTGCTACAAAACTGACACTGTTGACAACTATGGGGGCGACACTCAGCTTGAGAAAATATGTCGAGATCAATTAAGTTCAAATAAAACCTCTTACATAGTGTGCCACACTTTCACTCATGTATTTGGAGTCAGGAACTCCATGTATTTGTGTTCTGATAAGTCCAGGAACAGAAAAGTATTCGGGTGCGACTTTTATTCAAAAATCATCAAATCCTCAAAATCATTAATTAATTATTTATATAACTATTTTTTTATTAATAAACCACCTTGCCTAGCTGCTAATTTAGCTACCGTCACACCGCGTCATTGGTGCCATTTTCTTGTTTTGACATTTGATAGAGGTTTTTATCTCACAACAATACAAGTTTCATACAACAACATCGTTCTTAATAGCGTTTAACATGTCCGAATTTTGTGCCTGGAAACTACGATTTGCGGACAGCATTGATTTTCTGTTACCATACAAGAAACCTGCTGCAGAATCGCATCCAATGCTTGTCGAAGCCTACGGTGAGCATGCTTTTGGTAAATCACAGTGCTTTGAGTGGTTTAAAAAAATTCAAAAGTGGCAATTTTGACGTGAGAAACGAAGAACGTGGAAGACAAACGAACAAATTTGAAGATAGCGAATTGCAAGCATTATTGGATGAGAATGACGCTCAAACGCAACAAGAACTTGCGGATAAATTAAATGTGACACGAGAAGCCGTTGCTATACGTTTGACAGCCATGGGAAAGATCCAGAAGGTGGGAAAATGGGTGCCACATGAACTGAATGAAAGACAGCAGAAAAACCGAAAAACCGTTTGCGAAATACTGCTTACCAAGTACAAAAGAAAGTAATTTCTCCATCGAAGAATTGTGACTATGAAAAGTGGATATATTTCGAGAATTCTAAGCGTAAAATATCATAGGTAACTCCAGCCGAACCATCGAGATTGACTGCAAGGCCAAATTGCCATGGGTGGAAGACAATGCTCTGTGTTTGGTGGGATCAGAAGGGTGTGATCTATTATGAGCTGCTAAAATCTGGCCAAACCGTTATTACTGAATGCTACCGATAACAAGTGATCGCTCTGAATCAAGCTTTGCATGAAAAATGACCAGAGTATCAAAAAATGCAACACAAAGTGATTTTGCTTCATGATAATGCGCCATCACACACAGTAAAACCGGTCAAGGAAATAATTGCGGCGTTTAGTTGGGAAATACTTTCGCATGCGGCTTACTCGTCAGACTTAGCTCCATCCAATTACTACTTATTCGCATCAATGGGACACGCACTTGCTGAGCAGGGTTTCACTTGTTACAAAAATGTACGAAAATGGCTCCATGACTAGTTTGCCTCAAAAAAGCAAGGATTATTTTGGCATGGAATCTACAAAGATGGAAAAAATGTACAGATAGCAATGGACAATACTTATAATAAATTTTTTTTTATTAAACGTGTATGAAAATGATAACAGGAATTTTATATACAAAAAATTCCTGTCTCATATTTATGTACATACGTGGTAGATGCATCCAAAGTTTTCTTTGCTCAGTAACTCTTTTATCAAATTTGTTCTAATTGTGTACACACTGTATATATTAGAACTTTTTATTGAATATTATGGAAAGTTATCGTTCCTTATACATATATGCACATAAATAACGACTGATCACCTTCATCTACATGTATGTTTGTTATTATTAAATTATTTCTAAAATTCAATAATTCTAGAGCTCCAATAAAACGTTTAAATTAAAATATCAGAAAGTAAATTCTTGTACAAAATAATGGCTTTCAAGGGGTATTTACGTGCAACAGACATAGAAGACACGCACACGCCATTATCACCAGTTTATTGTGCTATTGTCACCATCTGTCTAATTTTCAGTGCTGTGTAACAGATGAGGCGGCAATGCGGCTAGACATTAATTATTTCAGCACTATTACGTATCTTCTCTGAGGCATCATAAATTCGTGTTACGCTACTGACCGCATTCGGTCTTTGCAATTAAAATAACATCCATCCGAAGCCAACTCTTACCGACGACGGTGATAAATGCGATTGTTTTTCAAACACCACGCGAAATTACTTACTTGATAATGAAGTGTAATTACCACCAGTTTGTCTTCCAAATCGTCCCTCCTAACTGAGACGTAATATCATATTATTTATGAAGGATTGTGCCGTGATACCTAATAGTGAAATACATATGAGGTTGGTGCTATACTAAAATTCCTATTTAAAAAGTTGCTAACGTTATTAACATGGCTTCAAATGATTGAATAACTTACAAAAGTAAATTTATTCATACGTGCTCATGTATAAAGGTGACTCGCCTTTTAATATATTAGGTATCAGGATAGACCACTACCAGGATAGCAGTACCAGGGGTAGTGGTAAAATGTTCTGCTAAGCATCCTTGGCATGCAACCTGTTAAGTACACACCAGTACGCACTGATGTGTACTTAACAGGTATTTAGGTTACATAAGGAAACCTACTTTCATCCGAAAGACATAATCCAACAAAGATACACAGATGTGACGTGACAAAAACAGAATCTTATTTTTATAAAACAGTTTTTATTAAGAAAATATTAACGATATCGACGTGAAACACTGAAGGAGGACGAAAGTTCGGTGTCTTTACACAGATCCCTGAAAAATAACATGCTTTATTTTGGTTAGCAATCGAAAAGGACATGCCACAAATTCCTCATCGACAAAAGACTAGAACTTAATTAAGTTCACGTTAATCCTCTCGATGGATTTTAATTGCGCTCTAGCGTACTGGCATCAATAGGGTGAGGGGCTGAAAGGAACTACTTAATAAAAATATAACTTTCGTGAAAGAAAACAGTATTACGTAAACATAGGATAAATAAAATATAATATCAATAATAATTTAATGTTTGTCTAATTATATAATGATATTTTTTTACATAATGAAAATTATTTACATGTTATTCTTTTTCATAAAATTATTAAAAATAAACAGTTTTTAAACTTTAAAACGGACTTTTCCGCACGTAGAACATCTCTATCTCGAAACTGACTGGCCGAGAAAAAATAAACCAACATATATAAGTGTTTTATGCGACAGTTTTACTTTTTTCAATTTTTCTCAAATAATCCACCATCGTGCTTTCTCATGACCCATGGATAGGTCATGACCCATGCCATGATCCTCATGACCCATGGACCCTATCCACCTCAAAATCCGTCTGGTAGTTCCTAATCAGACTCAGTCGAAACCCGATCGATCCGCCACGATTTAATTGAGTGATCGTACTAACAAAAAAATTTCTCAAATAGTCCACTATTGTACTTTCTCATGACCCATGTACATGGTAGAGTGTGTTATATCCACTTAAACATCAATAGGTGTCGTCTGGGAAACGCCCCCAATCAGAATCAGTCAAAACCCAACAGATCCGACACGATTTAGTTGAGTTATCGTGCTAACAAGAATAAATGCCGACGACAGCGCCAACGACGACAACGCCAACGACGTCAACGATGCCAATGACAACGACACACACACACAGCAAAATTTTTTTAAAAAACTACATTTTTTTTGTTTTTAGGCCGAGAAACGAAAAATAAACCCAAACAAAATTTTTCAATATTTCTTTACACTATTTCTTTAAATCTACTATAAATAAAACAAAGGCTGAAGGAGACTAGAGCACCGTCACTTTAAAGCTAGCTGACCTTTGCCCTCTTTTGCAACTAATATATAAAATAATGCAGCAATTAATGTAAAGATATTATTGAAGATCATAGTAGCAAGTTGAAAATGACTAGCAATCAGTTCCAGCTAAAAACTAAATCAGATCTGATTTTGTTGTTCTCTTGAGAGGTTATAGCTTTGTATGTAATATATTGTATTTGAGGAACTACAGTCCTTAGGTCTTATATTATATTAACTGGGCCTTTATTTGGAAGCATACACTATAATTTAAAATTTAATAAATCTTGTGTGATATTAATTTTTTCTAGTTTCATCTTTTCTCTCTCATATATTGAAATTATTATTTCCATTACTTTGATTACTTTTTACATAACTGACATACATTATGAAGTGCAGCGTTATTTATTACGTTGATACAAGGCAGCTCAACATCAGTACAAATGCGATAGTGGGGGAATTAAACAACTCAAATTAGGCATTTGAAATTGCATATCATATTATGAATTACAAGTATATTTATCTATTTCAATACAATTATGAAAAAGAATAAAATATAGTGAATCAAATTTCATTGAAATCTTTTTTCTTTTTGTTGTGACACGAATAAAAAATAACCTAAGTTATTAAAAATCTGAAGGATGAAATGTCCTTATTGTATTGCATGTACTTACTGTACCCATTAGCAATTCTGTGGAATATGCCATAAATACTTTATAAAATTTTAATTATCAATTAAATAGCTAAATAATAATTTTTATTAGCAAAGTAAAGTATAAATAAATACCATTTATTTATGTAGAAAACAGGGTAATTCATAACACCATGGGATAAGACACTTTTAATATTAATAACGTATCTGCCATCTAGGCCTTATTTCTTTATTTATTGCTGAATTTATTTCTCTGTTTGGTTTATATATGATTTTAATAATAATTCCTGCAATAACGTAGTCGTCCATTCTGTATAAATTATTTCTGTCCCTTAATAAAAAGCCCAGATAAGTCAGAGTCACGACATTATCTTTGTACCTTTAAACGCGAAACACAGTCAAACTGGAATAGATCATAAATAAATTTATTTAGGCTACTTGATATGTCAAATATTAATCAATAGATTTATATTAGAGATAACATGTATTTTACGTATTGCCTGACAGTGTGTTAAACTTATTTTAAACCTAGTAAATAAGAATATTAAATTTTATTTTTTTCATCGGGGTTTGCTAACCCATTCGAAGATATTATTTATTTAGGAGAAAATTTTTCACAGGAAAGTTATCTCAAGAAAGGACAAGAAAACTTTTGTTAAAAAATAGTTTTGGCAAGAAGATTGTTAACTAATAATCTAAAAATTATACTTTATAAATGTACGATGTGGAGTAATCCGGGAGTAGGTTCGATTCCTACAGTAGTCGATTGGGATTGTTTGTGTACGTCCGTGTAAATAGACGTGGGTTCACTGGAAGAATAGCATCAAGAAAAACTACGCCCCCCATAAAAATAAAGGCACATAAATAAATAAAAAAACATATATTGCTATGAACTTACTTGGGCGAGAGCAACGTCACGGGAATATATTTTATTGTCGAAAAATGTCTACCAAACCTCGAAACTTCTACTCTATCAAATGTAATGTCCGACAATTAAGAATGGTCATTTCTTTCCTAATTAAAATAGTACCTTAAATGCGTATCGAGATAAAAGTCTTAAATGTCCATACTATTATATTCTGGCCTATTTAACGAAGACAAGCAATTAAAGAGGTAATTTTTGAGAACAGATAAGAGGATCCTCAACAATCTTGTTACCATTATAACGTACCCTCTCCTTAAACTTTGGTCAGCATAAATCCTCTTAAATACCTTGTTCTCGATATCTCCCTTATCTGAGTACCCATGTACGCATTTTTACGATAGCATCGTAAAGTGATACGTTTCAGAAAGACCGTAGGAAGCACAGATCGACGATCTAAGTACAACAATTTTATATACTTTTAGGTTCATTTTATTAGATTTCTTATTTACATAATGTTGTTTTTATGGCACTAATGTTTTATTGTGATTACCCCGTGTGTTTTTCACAAAGGCGAGATTCTGAGTTATAAAAATATTTCGGAATAAAAAATTAAATAAAAAAAAGTACTTGGGCAGGTTCCACTCGTGAATCGATTTAAAGTAAATAGTTTGAATAGTTGCTACTTCAATAACAGAATAAGGGTGCGATAAAATAATTAACTGCTATTTTATTAGTCTGGTTAGTACAAGTGTCACTCAAACTTATCTTGACATTTATATGTAGAAACCCCTTATTTCGTCTTGGTACTTAAAATGATCGTAAAATTGCCACTAATGACGAACTATTTTCGATAAAACGTTACCAGCCATAAATCACGATTAACAGATACATAGCTACGTAATTAGTGATACATATGTAGTTCTAAACAATTAAAATGCATACAGTGTGTCCCTGAAGTTTGGAATAAAATTCATCTAACTGAATTGAATGTTTTTTGGAGAAATTCCTCGGATATGTCGATTTTATTTTCAAAACAATACCTTGAGAGGTTGCTTTCAACTCTTCATCATTAACTCTCTAAACTGCAATCCCAATTGGGATAACAATCCCAACTTTAACATATCAAATATGAGTATACCCTTGTGATAGCTCGTTTTAAAGTATTTATTATGGGGAATTAAAAAAAAATTAAAAAAACAATAAAATTTCAATAATAAAAAATATTCGAAATATTCTACAACATGGAAATCTTATCTTTAATGACAAACGAAACTGAACAAAATTTAATAAAGCCTTATTTCTAATGTGCACTTTTCCAATGCTTCCTGGGTGATTCACGTAAACCATACATTTTAGGTTATTCCATGACTAAAATTCTAAATCAGTCATGTCGGGAGATCTTGGGACCTATGTTACTGCTCTTACACTGTCTACCCATCTATTTCTAAATGTTTCGTTTAAAATTATATGCAAGAACACCATCGTGTTGGAACTAGATACCTTCATGAACCGAATGCGGTAATCAAGAAGGAATATAGTCGTAAATTATTCCCGTCCAAACACTTACTTTTGGTGGCATTTACTAACTGGGTTTTTTGAATAAAGAACTGTATATTTTCAATCCAATGAGGATTTGTCTGTATATATACCATTCCAGTGTTTTGTTTGTATACACTGCCTTTAAGGTAAAATATAGCTTCGTCTGATAAAAGTTATTATGTAAGAAATGTTGGTTACCATTGCAGTATCTTTCAGCAACGTAAGGCCTCCTGAACCTGAACTTCAAATGGCGATCATTTTTGTTTATTTACGTACGTTCTGAGTTGTTGATTCGACTTAATTTGACTCTCTCTTAAATCAACCATTGTGCTATATCAAATAATCAATTAATTTATTGGGCGACCTCACGTTTGTCCGTCTTTTACAGAACCCGTTTGTCAAAATTTGTGGTAAGTTTTCTTCACGGTTGCAATTACTTTTTTCCAACGTAAGATACTAGATACTGAAGCTGCGTTGATAATAAATGAATTTATTAGAAATCTAAAACTTAAATGCCAACAAAGACATTATAGAAGAATAATCAGCGGCTAGAGCAATTCCAATGATTATATTTGTTTATTATATTTTTTGGAACTTATTTTCAGAAGTTAAACCAGAATAAATGAGTGTGTTAATGGAAATAGTCTACATCGAAGTATTCTAACGGGTATCCCAGCGAGAGGTGGTGGATTTAAACTTGCTGTCATTACTCTTGCGGCAGATTTTAGAAGTTGATGCTTCGTAGTTAATACGTGGAGAGTTTGCCATTACAAAATGGAGCGCTATACTGTTCAGCAAAGCATATTTATTGTCAAAGTGTACTACGAAAATAATGGTTCAATTGTAGGCAATGAAAGAAAATTATGTGCAATTATGGGTCATCGTGAAGCACCTGCCAAGCGTTTAAGAGATCCCATAAGACCATAAGACCCCATTAGACTTTTTCCTGTGGGGCTACGTTAAAGGAAAAATCTATGCCAATAATCCCGTTACGATTGAACAGCTGAAAAATAACATTAATTATTGCGGACATACGACCACAGCGATACCGTGAAGTGATGGAAAACTTCATCAAAAGAATCCACTGCTGCCAGAGAAGCAGAGGCGGCCACTCACAAGATATTGTATTCCATATTTAACCCAAAATTATTGCAGAAATGTTATTTATTTGCCCAATAATTACAAACATAATCGGCTACCTCTCGCTGGGATACCCTATAGTATTCAGTTACTGAGCACAATACCACCGAACAAATATTAAAAAAAATAAATAAATAAATAAACGCAACGTAATGCAAGTTATTTTCGTTAACGATCCCATAAGTGCAAGCAGTGGCTTTCCCATACATTTATCCGAACAGGTTCGATAAATCTCGCGACACAATTAAAAATTTAACACCTGCGAAAAACAGTTCCCGCCAATAATGTCGCATAAATCTTAATTACATAAATAACGAACTGGCTCATTTTATATTTAACCATTAAATTTTCAAGTAACATTTTGCGCCGAAATATCGCCTTTCCAGATCGAAGCGCGATACAATCTCGAGTGACCAAAATTCTTTGGCAGCAAACACAATTATCGTAAATTGATTTTTCGACGTCCGATTTTAATTTCGGAATAAATAAATTGCATTGTGAAGTGATAAACATCGCGCCATTGCCGGTCTAGCGACTTTTGGTGTCTCGGCCTTTTGAAGAGGCCGCCCGAATTCGTATTACTGAAATCGCCAGGCTCTCAAATGTTAATGATTATTTTTTATTTCGGCTCTTAATGACCGCTAAATAATGAAACTGAGCTCTTGTAGGAAAATAATAATTTAAAATATTTAGTTCTAATTTTCAGAATCGCTACGCAAATTGCATCATTATCACCTGAGTCAGTCGTTGCATGATATCCGCATAAATTATAATTATGCATAATCGCTGAATTTACAATTTACTACTTCTTTTTATATTGTATAAAGAGAAGTACTATATTGTATATATAAAATATACTTTCTTAAAGAGTCTACTTAAATGGTATACACTCTTTATATTGTATATATGTATAAAGAGAAGTAGTATAATATCACTATATTAATAATTTCTGAAGAAAAATCCGCTAACAATGTGTTTCAGAATTTCCTTTACAAACTTTCCTTTACAAGTCTCTATATTTGAAAATATAAAATAAAACCCTTTTTGAAAGATAGAAAACATTTTCTGAATGAATATTTTGAACAGCGCTGAAACCTGCATATCCTTAACCACTCATTTGAAGACAACAATGTCTTCAAATGAGTACAGTTATAATTGTGTCATGCTTATTAAAATATTTTATTGGACACCAGTTATTTTCAATCACTGTACAGCTTTTATAGAATTATAAAAATCGTACACGAATTCACTGAGAGCTTGTTAGGGTTTTTACTGTATACGCATGTTATTAAATAAAAACAACAGAAGTAATAACCTTCTCCCATATTATTTATCATTTCCTTGCAGATTCTTGTATGGCATACCATACAAGACCATACCAAGAACCGTCTTGATACTCGTAGTATCGGTGAAATGTAGCGCTGACGCCGAGGAGACAGGCGGTGTTTTCTCAAAAATTTACCTTTAATTTCAGCGTGTCGAAGAGCAAAGAAGTTATAATATTATCGATATTATATGTCGATTCCTCAAATAATCTTGTGTGAAAACCCAGAGAACTGTCTTGATAGTTCCGATCTATTAAATGTAGCGTTGAGGAGACACAGATGATGTTTTCTAAAAAATATACCCTTAAATTCAACATGGCGTCAAATTGAAACCAAAGAAGTTATAATATTCACGATTCCAGTTATCGTTTTATCACATTATCTTGCATATAAAACCAAGGAATCATATTAATAGTTTCAATCGGTGAAATGTACCGCTGAGGAGAGACAGGTGGTGTTTTCTCAAAAATCTGCACCTAAGTTCATCGTGTCGCCATCGTATAACAAAATATGTTATAATCTTCTTGATATCATTTAGCGTTTCCTCACATACTCTTGTGTGAGAAAGGAAAGAACCATCTTGACAGCTGTAATTTGTGAAACATAGCGCTGGAGAGAGGCAAACTATGTTTTCTAAACAATTTACCCTTAAATTCAGCGTATCGCCAAATGAAAACCAACGAAGTTATAATCTTATCGATATTATTTAAAGTTTCCATACATATTCTTGTATTGAATACCAAATAACCATCTTGATTATTGTAGAGGATTAAACGTAACGCTGAGGCGAACAGGCGATGTTTTTTTATAAATTTACTCTTAAATTCAGCGTGTCGTCAAATTAAAAGAAAAGAAATCATAATCTTCTAGATATGATTTATCGTTTCCTCACATAGACTTGTGTAAGAAAATCAAACAACAGTCGTGATAGTTGCAATCGCTGAAATGTAGTGGTGCGGAGAGACAGGCAGTGTTTTCTAAAAAAATTACCCTTGAATTCAGCGTATCACCAAACGAAATGTAAAGTTATAAACTTCTCGATACAATTTATCGTTTCTTCACATATTCTTGTGTAGAAAATCAAGAAAGCCTCTTGATAGTTACAATCTTTGAAGATTGTAGTATTCTTGAGAGAGACAAATGATGTTTTTTAAAAAATTTACCCTTAAATTCAATGTATTGTCAAAAGAAAGCCAAAGAAGTTATAATCTTCTCGATATCATTTAACGTTTCCTCACATACTCTTGCATAGAAAAAGGTATTTAGATAGAAAATTTGTATCTAAACTAAATGATGGTGATGGTGAAAAGTGTAACATAGTAAATGCTTGTTACCTGCAGGCTGTATATAAACTTTATATCGTCGCAGCTTAAATCATAATTATAGTCTGAACACTTACTGTAAATTTACTTATTTACAATTCGGACACTGCTCAGTACATTGTAACTCAATTAGAAATTTGTTTCTTATTATATTTATAATTGTGTATTTATACACAACTTTTATGACGTCGAAAGCAACTTTTGTTTAGAAGATGCAAAATTCTTTCTCTACGATATCTACATCAAATCTACGATATCTATATTTACATCAAATCTACATTGTCTAGAATCGTATGGGGTGAATATGAATATGAATGGGGTCATCTATATCACGTCTTATGGTGTTAAGTTTCCCGGTCATTGGTATGAATTTTAACACTATTGTAAATGGAAAAATTTTGTTAAAATTATTTCGTTTAGATTTATTGAAGACCAAAACAAAAAATAATTTATGTGGCACTTACTACCACGAAAATAACTCTTAAATCAGAAGAACTATTTTACGCTACGATTTATTTTTCTACATTATAGTATCCGCCTTGATTTTGTACATCATAATCTCCCCCACATGTTTCCCATCGAGTTAGGAGTTCTTTTATGCCATCATTGTAAAAAAAGAGAGGGCGGGTTAATTGCCTCCACCCCGGTTTCGCCGCTGAAGCGCTGCCCTCCTCTGACCGTCATTGAAATCCGTTTTAACGGCGCAAACACTGTAAAGGTCACACAGCGATAGGTCCGGACTATATGCTGGATGATCAAACATTTCCCTGAAGATGTCCCTCATTTTCTGACGTATTTGGTTTGCTGTATGGGGCCTGGCATTGTTCTGAAGCAAAATGACGTTCCTGGCGGGTTGTCTTCACCTTTTTTTCCGATAAACAGCATTCACTTAAGTCAAGAGAGTGTAGTAATAAGCAGTATTAATTGTTTTCTGATCCTAAAGGAAATCTACGTCCACGTAAAATAACGTCATTTGAATCCATGGGAAAACCGCCGAGAGAACTATTCTCACTGAGAAATGCGTTTCGGCCTTCTTCAGGATGAACTCTTTGTTTTCGCCGTTCTTTGCTCGCCTGAATACTGTCGGGAATGTCACGATGCCCTAGGCTTCGTCACACGTGACAATGTGACTAAGAAAAGGATCTCTCTCAGTCCGATAACGAACGAGAATCTGTTGAAAGGTGTCAACACGAACGTTTTTGTTCCTCTGAAAGAAGGCGTGGCCAACGAACGAACCAAATCATCCAACGAACCAAAATGAAATGGTGTTCTCCATAAACTATTTTCGCAATCTTCACAAAATTTCAGCTAGACGGACCGCCACCTGTGCCAATAATTGAGTAATGATTCGTTGCCCAACAGACGAGTGTACATTGCTCTAGATTATCTTTGCTACTGCTACACTAAAGTTCCCAGGGCTGCGTTGGCGATAATTCTCGCGTGTCATTACCCCCTCCTACATTTCAACCAGTACCCAACCCAACCCTGCTTCTTCCAAGACTGCCCGCTTAAAATTCTCGTTTATAAATCAACGTACCTCGTATTTACAAAATACATATATTTTTTTTTTACTTTTGAATGTTAATATCTCCAGAATAGACTCTATAATATATATAGAGTCTATATAATATATAAATATTTTGTAAGTCGTCCTCATTTGATTGTACAATACGTGAATGACGTTACGTTGTAACTACTTCAGGTTTCTAAGTAGACTAGCCTCTTTCTTTCCTTACAATTCAATATATTTCAGACATTGTTAATTAGTCATATTCATACAGCTTACTTTAGAGCCTACGATATTTAAGTACGTCATTTGTAACAAAATGTGCATTAATTGGTTCTTAAGTACCTGTAACTTTCATCAATAAATATATATTCGTCTATTTATGTCCATAATTAGTTATCTGAAAGGTTCGAATGCTATCTAACACAGCAACAACTGGGATGTTTATTTAAGCAAGAGTTTTTTTATATGCCGTAAGAAAGAAGTTTTCTTTATGTACGCATAATAGATTTAAGAATATTTAACAATATAGTACAAATATAATCACGAATTGATCAACACCATGGCCTCTTTTGAAGATGTTGAAATAATTTTGTTATTGTGAATCCATATATGCTGTACTTAGCAAAGCATCGAATAAATTATGCGTTAATTTAATATTAATTATATATATTCGTTCATTAAAACATAATTTTATGTTTGTTTTGTTGAAGTAAAGAGGATTATAATTCTAACTTAGACTGGCGTTTATTTGTTCTAGTAATACAATATAAATATTATTTTATATGTTTTAAAATAAGTAATAATGTATATTTTAATAATAAAATGCAAGGAACATTGATTCTTAAGGGACCCGCGTTGGCGCTTTGTCTCTAACGTTAAAAACAGGCTGTAAATAAAATATTGGATTGGAAATGGATTGTCTTTGTTAATATTGTAATGTCATATTTCTGATAAAATATAAGTTATCGGAGTAAGTAAACCTTTAAAATTAGACCAATACTATTACCATATTTCCAGCTCTGGATAAGGTTGTGTCATCCATATGGTCACAACTGGACTTCCATATGGTCGGCACCTTCCTTGATATTGAAGCCTTCAACTATAAATTCAGGGAGGTGATTAGCGGAGCACTAGGCAGATGTTACACCCCCAAAATAATCGCTGAATGGATAGACCATATGTTGGGAAACAGACAGATTATTACTAACAAGGGCGAGACTATCATCGAGGGCCGGGTCGACTCGGGCTGTCCACAGGGGTATTGTCCCCCCTGTCTGTGGTGCCTAGTAATAGATGAGTTGCTTGAAACGTTAAAGGATTACCAAGTAATTGGCTATTGACCTTTCCTGGAGACGATTCTCAATATAATGCAGGGAGCATTAAACAAGGTTGGGAATTGGTGCAGGGATAGGGAGCTTTCAGTCAATCCCTCTAAGACGGAGGTGATTGATGGTGTTCATTAAGAAATATAAGTGGAACAGAACATGTTCGATGAAACTTGATGGCCAAGAACTAAGTTATATACTTAGGAGTAATTCTGGACGGGAAACTGTCATAGGAAAAACAGCTAAGTCACATATGTTCTAAGATCACAGTAACACTTTGGCAACTGAGGAGGGCCATTGATAATAGCTGTGGCTTGAAATCGGATACCATGAAATGGATGTATGAGGCAATTCTCAAACTCAGACTAGTGAGGAGTCGGAAGCCAACCGACTTAACAAGCTAAGAGGATTTATTCTAAGAAGTATAACCGGAGCCCCAAGATCAACACCGATTGAGACGATAGGGATACTGACAGAGATACCACCTCTTGATGTCACCCTGAAAGCGGAAGCCGTAAATGCAATGCACAGGGTGGGAAACATGAATAGAAAGGTAAGGGACCTGAATAGACTCTCAAGAGAGCTAGCTGAGGAGGGATTCCTATGGATGCCCTCAGAGAGTATGGGTGCCCACTTCCTGTTTGATAAGAAATATAAAATCACCCTCACCAGTAAGACCGACTGGATGGAGGATCGAGCTGGATTACCGCTCAATGAAGACATCTGGTACACGGATGGAACCACGAGTGGGAACAGAGTGGGTGCGGAGGTGTATAGGCGACGCGATAGGATAGGTAAAACCTTCCTCCTGGGCAAATACACTACCGCACTCCGGGTTAGTTGCAATTGCATACGGTGTCCTGGTGGCCGACCAAAGTCATACCTGGGCATAATGGCATTAAGGGAAACCTAATTGCAGATGACCCTGCCAGACTAGGGACCAAGGAAAATCTCTATGGACCAGAACCTGCAGTGGGAATAAGTCGGAATCTGATCAGAGACTGCATAAAGGATGGGCAAGAGACCAGCACAATAAAAGATGGAGAGGAGTAACAGGTTGTCGAATAACCAAACGAATCATCGAATACTCAGAGATTGAGAAATGGACCCAAGAATTCATTAAATTGAACAGGCACAAAGCCAGAATTCTGGTGGGAATCATTACGAGCCACCATAGTAGCCTGAATGCATATAAGCACAATCTGAGGCTGACTGATAACCCGGCCTGCAGATGCTGTAAAGAAGACGAGGAAACCTCGATTTATCTTCCTTACACCTGCCCCGCACTAAAGGAGAAGAGGTACCTTATATTAGGGACCCCTGTTATCCAAGAGGAGGCGAGGCTTAGGGCAGGGGACATGCCTGAATTGATCCTTTTATGGGATAGCATTTTTGGGTAATGACCCGTTTAAGAGGGGATCACCAAGGGACTACCCATGCGATGAGTGACTGATGAGGCCCAAACCCCCATAATAATTACCATATCTCACGAATTGTAAGATATGATAATAGGAATATTTTTTAGATTCCAAAAGTATGTTATGCCAAATTGAAATATGATAAATGGTAATAGATCAGTTGATGATAGATTTTCCTAGGGAGAATAGGAGAAGTCGTTTTGATCTTCGTCAGTAGATAGAAAATAATGTATAAATATGTTTTGAAGATTTATAAACTACACTGCGTCAATAGATATATTTTATATTTTATAACATGCACTGAAAAATATTACCTAATAACTGAAGGAAGTACTCTTGGGGGAGTTATAAATTCATTAGTGCAAGAGTTCGCTTCGTATTTGAACGTAATAGCGAATACTCGTAATAGCGAATTATGACTAATTTGCATTCGGCACACTACCGAAATATAACTCTTGTAACCGACCATTTATGGTTGCATATTGAGACTGTCAGCGGCGTGTAAAATAAATTTTATTTATTTATGCGCTCTATATACCGTGCGTGTACGCCTGAATAAAACATATATCATATCCGTGGCAGCTCATAAAGAATAACAAGCCCTACTGAAATTATAACTTGTTTAATTACAATAACATAAGCCGTGCTCTCATTTTTCTACATTGAAAAGCTACTGATCTGCGACAATACCAATAAATTACTTGCAATTGATAGCCTGAATTCCGCGTAACAAATATAAGACAACTATAATCATATTTCTTGTACCAGAATACCACTGCGTTATTCTACAGCAGTCTAGCAAGCTTTGGAACATGAGGCGTTTTATGCATTAGATAAAATTACCCGTCTCTTTCTTCAGTGTATTATTGCCAAGCGTGGGCAAGAGAGAACGTGGAATAGACGTAAACCGACGGTGTAGCTTCGGTTACTCTAAGAGAAAAAGCGAAAATGTATAAGATACAAATCAAACAGTTGTCCGGCATAAAGCAGAAACCATATCAGTCGTTTATGGTAGTCGCAAAAGCACAAAACGTCAATAAAAAAATGATCCACATCGAACAGAAACTTACTATGAATTTCAAGGAACTTTTAATTAATAAATTCCTTTGCGTCAACTGCAATGGTCTAACAAGATTTTATGTCAACTTGGTTTATTACTCCTATATTCCACTAGAAAATTTATAAGCAAATAAACGATGCACATCTCATTACAAGTTATATTAAATAAATTGATATACACTAGGATGTTCTTTTATTAATACATATTACAATGCTTAATATAATTCAACATCAAGAAGGAACTAGCCGAAGCAAATTAAAAATATAACGATAGCAGTTAATCCATAGTAGAAGACTGGAGATCATTAAAAAAGGAAAGAAACAGATTATACGGGGTAATAATAACATTGATTGATGGTACTATCATACGATAACTTTAAATATGAGAACGATATTTATAATACCATGTTAAATGACAAATGTGCACATGAGCAACATTGAATTTGCCTAGATTATTTTGTAGGTCATAACTTATGTGAATATTGCGAATATCGTGATAATTTATTCTTCGATGTCGGCCTTTCCCATCGTTCCATTAAAGTTGGAAAAAAATAATCTAAAGTCAGAAAAAAATGAACTAAAATATTAGAAGGACTTTGTATTCTAAATTATTGCAACATTATTTACTCTTCCTTCTTCTATAATCGTACAAAACGACATCAAATGTTGAAAATAGCTGTTGCAAATTTGTTTATAAGTTAAATAATACGGCCACACATCAGAAAGAATTAGTGAATTTAACTGACATAAAATGCATAATTTATATAAATATAATATGAGTATTTGTCCACACTTTACTTCAAACTTAAAACAGTAAATACACTTTAAATAGATTCCGAAAAAAAAAAAACGTAAAACTATTTTTATAAATTAACGATAACCCTTAGGTTGTTATGTTAATAATTTAGGTTGTTATGTTAAAGGATAATATTATGTTATTAACATAACAGTTAATCCTTTATTCTAGATTAACTCTGTTTACTATCATTCTAGCTTTAATTGATAAATATAATTCGTAAGATGTGCGCAGGAGCGGCTGGTGTATAGGTGCTGCAGAGCTGCAGAACTGCCAAAAAAATTAAATATTTGTATATGTTCGCGACATAATAATTACTAAAATTTATTAATAAAATAATTTGGTTAGTTGGTGGAGCTAACCAAATTATTGCGTTAAAGTCGCATTCTGCCCGCCGTCCTCTATTGAGTAGTAGACCAGATGCATTATCTGGGTCTCTACGCGAGCGCGTCGCGGTACATTGAACTGGGCCTCACGAGGTAGTTCCACAGCACGGTTCGGCACACCCGTCCTCCCCCTCAACTCCCGCGACAATCCACACTTGGTGCTCGTAAATGCGCGAATTTACACAGTCAGTGAATGTTTACTCCTTCCTACTCCTCGAGCCTATCGTACCTATTTCGTATTTCGTGTTAATTTGAGATTTTAAATACTGTTTTGTGAATTTGTGTAGTGATTTATTGTACTAATTATTAATATTTATATACTGTGATAGTGACAATGGATTTAGTTTTTAATTTAGCTCATGTGAAGCGATTTTTTAAATACTCTTATGAAGAAAAAATTGATTTAAAAAACAATGGTAGGCCATTGCTCGATATTGTTATTGAGACTGCAGGTGTAAGCCGCGGAAAAGCATATAAACGTCAATTTAATAGAGACATTTATTCGAAGAACAATTGGATTTGTGGGTGCAACAAAAAAAAATGCGTTATTTTGTATTCCTTGTTTACTTTTTGGCGGTGATAAAGCATGGACGGAGGTAGAGGTGACAGATTTGGTGCACTTAAGTGAAAAAATAAAAAGCACGACAACTCCAAAAGCCATCTACATAATACAATGGAATTAGCTTTATTAGGAACAACTAATATTAAAGAGCAGCTAGATTCAGCTAATTGGATAAATGTGCAAAAGCATAATGATAATGTGACAAAAAAGATACGTTTTGTCAAAAATTATAAACTGCATAAAGTTTTGTGGGGCCTTTGAACTGGCGCTGCGAGGACATGACGAAGCTGAAACCTCTCAAAACCCGGGGATATTTCGTGGTTTGATAAATTTTTCTGCTGAGCTTGATGTAACTTTAAGCGAGCATCTACAAAATGCTTCAGTATTTAAAGGAACCTCTAAAGAAATACAAAATGATCTTTTAGACTGTAGGTATATTAAAAGTATGTCATGAAGAAATAATTAAAGAAATTAACAAACCTTCATTTTTGGCAGTTATGGCAGACGAAACAACTGATGTATCTACAAAAACTCAGTTAGTGGTAGTTTTAAGATATATTCTAGATGGTGAACCGATTGAACGTTTTTGGACATACCTGAAACCTACAGAATGTGACGCTGAAACTCTTTCGGAAAATATTTTAAGTGTTATAGACCCTCTAGTAGAAAAGAAAATTCACCATACAAGCCTTTTCTCTTAACCAAAGAATATGACGGTAAACATGAATGTTCTTCAAAAAGGTATTAAATTCCAAAAATGTTTCTTGTGAAAGTCTATATTTTTGTATAAACGGATTTTACATAAAAATTCTGAAGTATCAGGAAAACTCGTGACCTTGAAAATTTTCGCCTGCGGCACAATTTTTTTACGGTCTCTACGGCGCCAGTAGTTTGGATACGTGTGAAATTTGCAGGCGAGCGGCCAATGCCCTAGGATTGACCCTGTGCAGAACACCCGTTTCATTTCATCACGAGCCGCCACCGGATGTGCGTAAATATACATATTTTTTCCAATTTTAACAACTGTATCAAATTACTAAATTATTATAACTTATAATTTTGTATATTAATAATATTTAATTGGCAATCAAATAGGATGATATGTGTGTGTATCCCTTTCTCCACAGTCGCAAAAGGTACTGTTCCTAATTCCACTTTTATGTATAATACAACCAGAGTATGGTTAAACCTGATCCTATTTATTTCATGTCTTTATATAATACATCAAGGCAATTTTAGACGTAAATGCTCAATATATGTAGCACACTCCTTCGTTAATCTCAATACCGTTTGTGGCATCCTAGATGTTTAATATTTTCTGCATGATTATATCCATGAGCTAATCAAATATGCACGTATCAAATTATTGTTGCCAACTACTTGGCTTATAACTCCGCAGAAGCTCTCCAACTATCTTTATTAACTATTTAAATAAGCCGTCAGAGCTTCAGGTAAATTAACGCTATAAAATATGCAATATCTCGTTTGGCCGGCTCAGCATAAAAGTAAAAAAGCTCTTTACCGACAGAAAATTAAAAATTCACATGGGTTTGTTATTATCAAATGTTCAAGTCATGCAAATATGTTTACACGATTGTAATAAACCAATTAGACAGTAATTGTAATGAAGCAATTAGCAAGCCGTAAAGTTGGCATGAGAATGCAGTACCGTATTCAAGCATCACATCTTGGGCTGTACTCGAGCGCTTGCTTATCCATCAAATGTCCGACAATTGACATATATCTTGAAATCAGAATTTCAGGTCTTAATCCAGAGTGACTTTTTCGCAATTCAAATTTATAAAAAATAGTACCTTTTAATTAATTAATAATATTAATAGATTGCAAAATACCAGAGGCGACCTAAAGATGTGTATGTGTGTGAACTGTCAATATCAACGTACAGTCTATTCGCGTTGTAAAAAAGCCAGGAGCCTAGCCAATGCATGACATATTGGCACCGAACAGAACCTAAGACTAGAAGGTTTACTCTAAGTTTCCCTCCTTACCTCGTTCCATCGCACAGTGGTCCAGGATCCCCTAGAAGCTGGCCAAAAGTCCGAAAATCAATTTCGCGTTTTAAGCTTTGCAGAGGCATGGTATATTACTTTGATAAATGAGGAATTTTATGCACCTGTCGGAACATGCCCCAGTCCACACCTTCGAGCAGGGAGCCTCACGAAATACGACAATAGTGGACCACCAGGAACCCTAAAAGTATACTTTATCTTTTGAAAATTTTTTTCTTGATTTTATCCAAAAGAATGAACCCAAAAAAAGGAAAGTCATTTTCTTAAATGTTAAGTTTACATACTTGATGATTGTTTTTCGCGACTGGGCTACACCGGGCCCCGTAGCTGTACAGAAGTATGAAGGGGGATACCGAGGGATGTATAAAATACCTAACTAGGTGAGAATATCGAACACCGCAAAATGTGCACGTACGTCATTAGTAACGTAACTATCCTTTTTACATCGCGAACTGACTGTATATACGTTTATAATCCATTTTATACGTTTACCACTTCGTAATATCCAAAAGATCGTATAATATATAATTTTATATCACTATGTGTATCTTAACGTATCTTCTTCATACGTTTATTTTTTTATAATATTCAAGAGATCGTATAAGATATATTTTTATATCACTACGTTTCAAACTGCGTTGCGTTTAGCTGCACATTACTTATTACAACATATTATCGGTAACAATTAAAAATTTTTAATTTTTCATTTATTACGACTATCAAATATCCTTTTGAGCGTAGACAATACAAAATATGTGGATGTCAGTGGAGAATATTTGATACACTTAAATACCTAAAATCAATGTTCGAAATTTTAAAGTTTGGACACAAGAATTCGACGTCCTATCCCGGAAGCCTTAGACTATGGAAGTAAAGGTTATTGACAAAGACGAAAACAAACCTCGCCGTAAGCATGGATGTGTTGGAGCCGCTTCTTGAGTTTTGACCCCAAGCATACATTGACACCCCCAATACTGGGCTCTGTTCGCTACCGAAGACCACAATAAGAATGAAACTTTCCAACCATATTTATGGGAGATTTTCCATCAATCCATATTGTGAACGTGAACCAAATTTCTGCTCTTTTATTAGCTCCATGTCGGGTAACTGACGCGAATTCCCATGGTATTCTATTTTATTATTTTTTTTTTTTGCAGAAGGAACCCACCTTGAAAAACTTCCTTTAACAATGTTCCCTGGTTTGTTCTTATGGGTTCTTGCGAAAGCAAAAATAGATAAACAATTTGCCTTATACTGTAGATCCTTAATAACAATGATGGTTTATAAAAAATATGTATGTCTTATGTTGGAGATCAACTCAGTTGCATTTGAAGAGCGTCTCATACTCTTTATGCAATTTTATGTGAGATTCTTTCCACACATGTCAATTGTTAAGTGTAGCACTTTTCTATATCTTTCCTGCAATATTATTCTTGCTCCATTCGTATATAGGGTGACATCATTTATGTATAGCTAGTGTTGTTGCAAGGAGAAATTTTTGCAGTTATTATAGTTTCCAGAATACCGCTTTAATGTATCTATTGTCTTGTTCTCTTAGAAAATTATGAATTATTCATATTATTACATACAGTGCTATTCAAAAGTCCCCTCCCCCCCTCTTATCTTTGGAACGATTATACATAAACTAGTGAAATTTGGTAACTGAATATTAAGGGTTGTAAACTTCCCTACTAGTGATGATAGATGACGTATACGTCAAAGATGACGTCACAAGGTCATTGTGACCAATAATTTTAAATGGAACCCTATGGCAAGCGACACCTCTTTTAAAAGGTATCGAAAAAACCTATTCAATGATACTAATATTGTGTCTGTTTACGGCAGTTTTGACAACTGGCTTTCAAAAACCGCAAAGCTGTGATGAATTAAATCAGTTAATAATAAAATTTAAAATTCAAGCTCCGCCACTGGATAGTTGGATAGTAAATAATCTGACGTTTTTGCAAGTCTCCCCAATTTGATGTTTTCTTAGCTGTCAAAGTTTTTATACATTTAATAATTTGTGTATTGTTGATCGAACGTTTAACTGTTTTAGTACCTTGTGGTAATTTTAAAATATTTGTACATTCAATAATTTGTTAAACTGTTGTGAGCTGACCGTTTAATTGCTTCAAGAAGAGAAATGGTACGTGTTTTAGGCGATAAAGTAGCAGCGATCCTAATACTTGGTGAAACTGGAGAAAATATTCATGCAGCAGAACGCATTTTTAATGAAAGGTTTCCCGATCGCCCAGTTTCGAGGACTTATTTGAGAGAGCTTCTTCGTAAGTTTAAAACAACGGGTAGTATTAATGATGCAAAACGATCTGGCAGACAACAAATTTCTGATGAGAAAAAAATTTATATACTGGCAGAAGTAATAGTAAATCCTACTTCTTCAACAACTCAAGTTGCATCAACCTGTGAAGTCAGTCGAAGTACAGTGCACAGGGTGTTGAAAAAAAAAAAACAAATTTCACCCATACAAATTAAAAATGGTTCATCAACTCTCAGACGACGATCCAGACCGAAGACTGCAATTTTGTGAAAATATGGAGACTAAAATTAACCAACAGCCAGACTATGTCAAAACAATTTGTTTTAGTGACGAAAGTACTTTCTATCTAAATGGAAATGTAAATACACAAAACGTGAGATATTGGAGTGACGCAAATCCTCACATGTTTCGTGAAACACATAGTCAGTATCCCGAGAAGGTCAATGTTTGGGCAGGTATACTGGGAAACCACATCGTTGGGCCTGTTTTTTTAAATACTAACTTGACCGGTGAGGTGTATCTGCAGATGTTGCAAAATGCAATAGAACCGTTAATCCTTGAAATTTTGGAAGATAATCAAGATGAATTCGACATTTTGGAAATAACATTCCAACAGGATGGTGCTCCTCCACACTATTACGGTGCAGTAAGACGGCATTTGGATGAAGAATATCCTGGTAGATGGATTGGACGACGATGTTCAATGGAATGGCCGCCTCGATCACAGGACCTCACACCTTTAGATTTTTTTCTGTGGGGGTATCTTAAATCGAAGGTTTACGCTACTCAGCCTGACAATATTGATGTTTTAAAACAACGTATTGTTACAGAATGTAGGGCTATTTCCGCACACATTTGAAAAAGTACGAGAATAGTTTCGCAATAGGATGTTTTACTGTCAGGAAGTAGATGGAGCTCACTTCGAACAATTACTATAAGTAGGTACTGATTCTTGAATCTGTAATTAAAATTATTATCCAAGTTTACTGATTACTGATTTAATCCATCAAAACTACCATAAATACAAACAATATTAGTATCATTGAATAGGTTTTTCGATACCTTTTAAAAGAGGTGTCGCTTGCCATAGGGTTCCATTTAAAATTATTGGTCACAATGACCTTGTGACGTCATCTTTGACGCATACGTCATCTATCATCACTAGTAGGGAAGTTTACAACCCTTAATATTCAGTTACCAAATTTCACTAGTTTATGTATAATCATTAAAAAGATAAGAGGGGGGGAGGGGACTTTTGAATAACACTGTATATCAGCACTGGACCCCCGAATTGTAGAACACTTAAAAAGATATAACGTTCTTGTCACCGGTACTAACAACAATAAGATACAGTAATAGGAATATTCACTAAAATATTTATCAAATCCGATGATTCAGAATATATACGCTAACATTTATATAAGCGTGTATGAAACCCTATTATTGACGCCAGCGGCTACCACACAAAACTCCAGGCTTGATAACAGAATCATTTAAGAAGGAAATCGGAACAACAAATTTGAAAACGAAACATTCCTTCATTTGGAGTAGGTATACTACATGTGAAACTTTTGCAATTTTTTCGATCACCCTGTGTATAAAAGTAATCCTAAACTATAAACCTAAAATTCATGTCATCAATTTAGTAAACTAATTATTTTTATTTTGATTCACCAATACAAGCAAGTTTTATTTTTGCCTATACTTCCGAAAAACAATTGTACTCTTGAAATATTTGATAGGCATGGAATAACCACATATTCCCTAACAACATTCACTCATGAAATTTAAAAAAATGTATTCAAATTGTGGAGATAACATAATTTTACTGATCATGTGCGACGGAAATATCAATTCTCGAGCAAGATACAAACCTTTTGATATTTTATGGGAATACGAGTGAGATTATATTTCTGGTAGATATTATGTGTTCTATAGATACGTATATATACATAGTATTAAGGCATATACATTAAAAGCTGTTTAGTAACTGATAAGAATACACTTGCATTAGAAGAAGGCCTCATACTCTTAAGCAATTTTATGTGTAAAATATTTTAAAAACATGTTAAGTGTACCACGTTCATATATCTATCCTGTAATATTATTCTTGCTCGGTTTTTGTATAGGATGGCATCAGTTATGTATAGCTACTGTTGCAAAGAGAAATATTTGCAATTATGTATAGGTTCCTTAATGTCTCTTTCATGATATTGTTTTGTTCTCTTAAACATGAATATATTATTCATATTATTAGATATTTCGCCATTAGGTCTTTAAATTGTAAAACGCTCAGGTTGTTTGATTTTTCTAAAGTACGATCTTTAGCAGCATGTCATGAACTATATAGGTACATAAAATATTTCTGTTAAGATTTTATTCTTTTAATGATTTGAAAAATTATATTCGCAGTATAAATCTTCTGATAATGGGAACAGAGTATATTCTCGCAGAAATCCACATGTATTGCGATAAATACTATTTACATAAAATTTACGTAATTCTGCATAAAATAGTTTGGACATACATAAATTGACTTCTTTCCCACAAAACTGTACACAGAGACAAGTATGAACACACACATGACCAAGAAGAAGTGGATAACTCTGGACGGACTCGAACCTTAGCTTCAAACGACATCCTCAATACTGGGTCTAGTCCGCGATCCCAGACTTCAGTATGAATAAAATTGTTGTGTTATCTACATATAAAATATAGATAAATACGATAAGTCACTCATCCATGTTTTAGGAACACAGTGCCGAATATTTATTAACTTAAACTAAAAAGAAATTACATTTTTGAAAAACACAAACTATTGCACTCCTCATCAACCAAACACATATATTTTGTTATAAGTGAATAGAATCAGGTGAGTTAAAAAACCACAACATTCATGCATTTATATATAATATATTTCATGTTCAAAAATCATTTACATTGTTGAGGTACTGATTTTGAACGACTAAAGGAAAAATATACAAGATATGACATTTCCGTCATCAGTACTAATAACAAGAAGGTCTACTCCTCTCTTGCTTTACAGTTTTATGAAATTCAATTATTCTGATTACATATATTAACGTTTATATAAGCATGTGTGAGACCGTATTATTGAGTCGAACGATCACCACATAAGACCACAGTTTTAATAATAAAACTGCTTACGAACGAAATCGGGACCAGAAACTTAAATGTGAAACATTCATTTGAATTATTCATTCATTTAATGCATACTCCTTGACAAATTCTTGCTATGTTTTTTCGACCACCCAGTATATAAAAATAAATTTAAAATATTAACCTAAGATACATCAATCCAAGCCATCAATTTAATGAACTATTTTATTTTAATGCACCAACACAAACAAGTTTTACTTTTGCCTATAGCTCTGGAAATAGGTTAAAGTGTTGAAATATTTGATAAGGGTTGAATACATAAATATTCTCTAACAACACTGACTTAAGAAGTTTTAAAGAAACTATGTAAACTATGAAGCTATCACAATTTTATCGATCATATGCGACGGAAATATCAATGCTCGATCACAATACGAACCTTTATTTTATGAGGGGATATTTTATGAGAGTACAACTGGAACTATATTTTCGGTAGAGATTATGTGGTTTAGATACAAGTATATACTGGTAGAGTTAAGACACATATATAAAGAGCTGTCTTGTCAGTGATTATAAGTCAGTTGCATTAGAAGTAGGTCTCATACACTATACAATTTTATGTAAGGTATTTACTTGCCAAACATGTTAAGTGTAGTACTTTTATATATCTTCTTTACATATTGCGACATATACGACATCTAATTTTTATCAACAACTCGAGGATTTGAAAAATCATTTTCGCAACATGAAACTTATGATATGGGAACAGAAGAGATTTATTCTCGTAGTAATCCGCGTGTATTCCGATAAATACTTTATATACAAAATTTACAAAAGGGAGTTTGGACATACACAAATTAGCTTCTTTCACTTAATTACTGTACATAGAAACAAGGATGGACACACCCATGACCAAAAAGTTCTAAGCGTGGGGGACCCGCAAATACTTTTTATATAAAATTTATATCTTTCTGAACAATAGAGTTTGGACATATATAAATTGACTTCACTCCTGTAGAACTTCCAAGCTACAGAGGCGGAGATTATACATAGACAATTATAAATACACTCATGCCCAAAAAAAAGTATGTCTAACTACGGGAAACTTGAGACCTAGCATTCAATAACATCCCCAATACTGGGTTCAGTCCTCCACTCCAGACAGCACCTTGAACAACATCGGTTTGTCCATCTTTCTAGAAAAATACTGAACTACTTATCAATCAAACACATGCCCTTTGTTATAAGTGAGTGAGGCTAGAATAAGGTACATTCAAACAGCACTGCATGCATGCATGATAGATAATAAATTTTATTCTCAAGAGTCATTTACATCGTGGCGATACTGATTTTGAACGATTAATGGAAACATGTATAAGATATAGGTTACATTTATGTAACCATTACTAACAACAAGAAGGTATACTCATCTCTTTCTTTACAGTTTTATCAAATGCAGTTATTCTGAATATATATATACATATATATATATATATATATATATATATATATATATATATATATATATATATATATATATATATATATATATATATATATATATATATTAAATTTTATATAAGCGTGTAGTCGGTCCAATAATGGCGTCTTACATTATTGGACCGACCGATTACCACACAAGACCATAGTTTTGACGATGAAACCGTTTAAAAAGGAAATTGGTGTCAAAAATTTTAAAATGACACATGTTCGTTCATTTGATGTATACTTCACGTAAAATGTTTACAATGTTTTTCAGTCACCTTGTATATAAAAATAAACTTAAAATATAAAATAATACTACACCAGTTTAAGTAATCGATATAGAGGTTTAATTAATTTTATTTCGATTCACCGATACAAATAAGTTTTACTTTTAGCTATAGCTCCGGAGAGAAGCTATCCTGTTGAAATATTTCATAAGGGTTGAATACCTACATATTCCCTAAAAACAAGGAATTTAAAAAAAGTATATGCAAATTATGGAGATAACTTAATTTTACTGATCAGGTGTGACAGAAATATCAATGCTCGGTCAAGATACAAACCTTTTGATATCTTATGAGAGTACAACTGGGACTATATTTTCTGTAGAAACTATGTGCTCTATATATAAGTATATATCGCTAGCAAATACAATAAAGTAAGACACATACAATAAGTCCGGTCTAGTCAGTGATTAGAAGTCAGGTGCATTAGAACAACACCTTACTTTTAATGCAATTTTATATACCTAAGATATTTTCCAAACATAGAATGCATTATTCATTTTATTCGATATCTCGACATTGGGCCTCTAAACTGTTGAAGGCTTGGATTATTTAATTATTATTCTAAAGTATTGGAGCACGTCGTGAACTACATCCAACTTCTGTTGAATGGAGTTTACATTTGGAGTTCATTACATTTGTCTTACGTGTGTACATAGTGCGATATATACGACCACTATATTATCAACAAAGCTAAAATTTGATATCTTGGTGGGTTTTCAGCATTATCATAAATTCGATTATTCTGAGTATACACGAGCCCAGGCTCATAACAGTACGCCCAGGAATAATTTTACAACTAATATATTTAAATAAAAGTAATAACACTCTCAAAACTATTTTATTAAAGAAAAATATTGGTAACAGAAACAAAGTGTAAACTTTTAACTTAAATGCAATGAAATATTACTACGTTATGATGTGTCAGTGACAAAATGATTTTGCGTCACTATGATGTGTCAGTGATTAGTTGTAAATTTATACCTGGCCGAATAATTATGAGCCTGGGCTCGTATGTTAATATTTATATAAGTACGAGATCCTATTATTGAACCAAGAGACTGCCACATAAGATAACAGTCTTGATGACAAAACCGTGTAAGAATGAAATAGAAACCAAAAATTTTAAAATAAAACATATTCGTTCATTTGATGTATACATCATATCAAACATGTACAATGATTCCTTAGCTCACCCTGCGTATAAAAATACACTAAAAATATAAATCTAAAATATAACAATCCAAGCCATCGATTTTACAACAAGTTTTACTTCTGTCTATAGTTCCAGAAAGAAGTTATACTGCTGAAATATTTGATAAGGATCTAATACCTTAATATTCGCTAATAAGATTTACTAAAGGAATTTTAAACAAATGCTGCAAATTATGGAGCTAACATAGTTTTAGTGAGCATATGCGCCGGAGATGTCAATGCTCGATCAAGATAGAAACCTTGTGATACTTTTTTAAAAGTGCAACTGGAAGTATATTTTCTATAGAGATATATATGCTCTATAGATACGTATATATATATATATATATATATATATATATATATATATATATATATATATATATATATATATATATATATATATATATATATATATATATATAGTATTAAGGAATATCCATGAAGAGCTGTCTAATGAGTGATTAAGATTGTTTTAGCATGACCTAGAAAAATTTGAGGTATATATTGCGATATTAAATATAACAGCCAATGGAGCTACAAATATTTGAAGGCAATACCTTAATAATAAATTGGGAATCTGATCGAAACATACCGTTGTTTTATTTGATTTTTTTAATTATATAAAGCTTTAAGGACCTCACGTTCATTAGATGAAATAATTTAGGGTCTCTCAATAAGGACGCTCGAAATTTGTTAGGTTATATAGGCCACGTTGTTAAAGCAACATCTGTCAAATTTATTGTGAATTATTCAGAAGCGTATGGAAACTCACCACAGAAGGTTATAGTGTTCAATAACATGCGCAATTCATCATATTTTATTTTCAAATCCAGTGCTCCGTTCGAGAAACGATTCGCGCATTACGTGATTTTTATCGTCGCCACAATCTACGGGTCGACTATTCGACGTTTGGTGGCCAAATTCAAGTCAACCGGTTTGATAAATAATTAACCAACACACGTACGTTGCCGAAATGCAAAGTTTAATGAAAACATCGCTGCTATGCGTAAGAGTGTACGGGAAAACCCGAGACAGTCAATTTATCCTCGTTCATAAGAATTTGGCATTTATGCGACTTCAACTTGGCGAACTTTGCGGTGGCACTTAATGACAGGAACTTGTCTGACTGACTCAGGAACTTAATGTAAACGACAATAGACAACGCCGTGCGTTCGCTGATTGGGCTCTGGAGCAGTTGGAAGTTGACACAAATTTCACCAAAAAAAAATCATCTTTAGCGACGAGGCCTATTTATGGATGAATGGATATGTTAAGAAGCTAAATTGTTAGATTTGGGACGATACCAATCCATGCGAGATACACCGGCACCAAATTCATTCCAAGAAAGTCACTGTCTGATGCCGACTTTGGTCTGGCGAAATTACGGGTCCATACTTCTTCCAACACGAAACTGGCATTGCCATAACCATCAACAGAGATCGACGATAAATAACTTCTTGTAACCTACTGAATAATATGCATACCGACGATTCGGTTGGACACGATGGACATTTTGCACGAGCAATTTGAGGGCATGGTAATCTTGAGCAGCGGCGACGTGAACAGGCCATCGAGACTGTGCGATTTAACGTCTTTAGACTTCTTCCTTTGCGGCTATCTTAAATTGCATATCCTGCATATCCATGCAAATAAACCGCAAACAGCTGATGCCCTCAAAGTTAAGATGACGGATGGCATCCAGCAAATTCAGCCAGATTTATGGGACGAAGTCATCGAAAATTGGACCTCCCGGATACGTGCCACTAAGTAAAGGAAACTTGAACGACGTTATATTGCATACTTAATGCCATAAAATGTTATTTCAAATAAAGAAAACATTGAGTGGATGTGTCACACAAAACTTGTTTTATTAACATTTAAAAATCAAGCGTCCTTATTGAAACATCTTTTAAAATACCGCAACCATACAGTGAGCGTTTTGCAAGTTAAAGTTCTTTAAGTAAATTAAAGCATTATGATACATACTTCATATAATATAATTATAGGTTCTAGTGGTGTGCAGTAGGTGACGATTACAGAACACGGTCCCATAAGAAAATAGTGGACAAGGAGCTCGTCAAAGCGCCCATCGACCATATAAAACTTAACACCGAAAAGAATTCTTTCATCGGGCTACGCGGCTACTTTACGAGTCCGAGGAACGCCTCGGTCATGAATCAATATTTTTAAATTAACCAATTTATTGATAGTGATCTGCAGGTACAGATGGCCTGCTATCATCGCATTGTTTATGTAGTTGCGCATCGTATCTAGACACGCATCGGTCTGGAACTTTGGAAACAAAAACTTGTCGTTCGATAACGGCTCGCCAAAGTAAAAACTAGCTCCACGCATCCACCCTGGAAATCAGTATTGCAACTGCCGATGTGCGGGTCAGTGGCGTACGCTAAGAGATCAATACAAGTGAAAGTGCTTATGGAGAAGTAGGTACTAACATATACGTCGATGTATCCAGCAGCATCCAATTAATAATCAAATCCAATTCATAGGAGAACTTTTAATTTGTTCGATGAATATTTCATACATCAACAATTAATATACCACTAAATGTTATTTCAAGATTTTTCTTACTTAGTTTATAAAATCTCCATCATTTTATTCGAAAGTCTAGTATGTGATGAAACTGTAATAAAATGTGTAATAAAATTGGTACACTCTTTTATATTTCTGAACCACATGTTGCAATTTCAAGCGGAATTCGCCATTTATCTGACACACTGAGGCGTGGCTAACGCAGGACAGTGTGTATCTAGGAAACAATGCCAAAAGGGCGCGATTTTATCAACATACATACAGTGAGTCAAAAAAGTATTGACACACTTCAGTTTTTTCTTAAAACTCAAAAATATAAAGGTGAATTGTTTGGTACTAAATTTATTTAAAAACTAGCACCCAATTATTGATTTTTGGTGGCAATAGATTATGCGAATTAAAAGTAAATAAGTATATGAATCTCAAGGGTTAAAAAAGTATTGCCACAATAAACATTTTTATTTAAACAAGTGTTTAAAAAATATTTACACTTTAATATTTTGTTACCTACCATACCATTTGCATCAATTACGGCCTGAATCTTTGCTGCGTCCACGATACAAGATTCTGGGTTATTTCAGGTCCTATTTGATCCCATTATTGTAATAAAACCGTTTGTAGCTGCTGTTTTGAAGAAATATTATTTTTTCAGAATTCTCAAGTGCAGTGTTTGGTCTCTCCTTTCGCAAGTTTAAAATATTCGGCTCTGATGGTCGAAAATATGTATGCATGGAGAAAACTAAATGCTGCATTTGAAATGAGTCATGTCAGGCCAACAGTGAAACACGGTGACGGGAACGCTTTAAGGGGGAAACACACATACCTGACGCAACCCAACGCGATGCGACTCAACGCCACACGTGCCACTACTTTTTTGACCCTTAAAATTCATATTCTTATTCATTTATTCTTATCTTATCTTTAATTCGCTGAATACTATTTCCACCAAAAATTAATAGTTGAATGCTACTTTTTAAATAAATTTAGTATCAAACAATTCACCATTATATTTTTTAGAGATTTAGGGAAAAAATGGGGTGTGCCAATACTTTTTTGACCCACTGTAGACACCAAAATATATATGTATATGTTGATGAAATATGTATGCATTTGTCACACAAAACGGTTACCTATTATATGGTATTCTAAGCTATTTTCGAAATCAGTTGTATCAATTTAATGGGACAATAATCTGAAAGTGATTTAATAATTCGAAACGTTGGGAAATATTCAATACTGGTTTATTAAGCTGACAATATCGATTGATTAGTTCTACTTAAATTGAGATGTGCAAAGAGTTTAACGTAAATTCTGTGAAATTCCCAAAACATATGGTTAGAGGCATTCAATCAAAATTAGAGGTGTATTCAGTCGTCTAAATATACTAGCTACCATGAACCAGTTCCACTTAATATGAAAATAAATGAAAACTTTAGGATATCAAATTAAATACATATATACTTACACCATTTCTAATAACTCATGTGCATACAACAGGACACTAGTATTCTATAAACACTAATATCACTTAATCATCAGTAGATAATTAAAAATAATTTCTAAACTGCATCTAATCGTTATTTATATCTAAGCTTTCTTCAGATTCCCTATAACTATCTCTCTTTCTGGTTCGTGACCTGCGAAGATAATATAATTTGTTTGCCATTGCTCCTAACAACGAATTTCTAAAAAACAGTCTTCTTCACTCCAAAATTTGAGACGCAAAGCTAGAGTGACGTCAGTTTTTCGAACAGTATCAAAAATAGCAACGCTACCGTTGGCAATTACGACCTCGATTGACATACTAATCCTAGATAGGAGAATCCAGGAGATCTAGCAAGCATGTAAACCAAACAAGGAAAGAAAAAATGAAGAAAAGAAAGTGACAGTCAAATATATCTACGCGTTGGATAGACAAACTAATATTGGATGTAGCGCAAAGCTGTAATCGAACACTTAGAAAAATGGGATACCACCTAACACGAGCTTTAATTAGCCATGAATGCTTTAACAGACATTTAAAATAGGAAGAATGCAAAAGTGCAAAATAATTCAAAATGTCTCCAATACCGTCACGGCCTGGATGACGTAAAATATACCATCTTCAACTGTACTACTACAGAGAGGGAAAGAAAGGAATTAATTAACAAAATCAGGGAGTACGTCCGAGGGGACAATCTGGTTCCTTTAATTGTCTCCAATTATATCACTACTGTTGCTAAGAAGAAAAGGAGAATGGAGCAAATAGAAGACCAGAACGGAGAGAGTCTAGTCCCTGAACTCACAAGGGACGGAGCGTGCAAGGAAATGGTTAAATGGACTCCACCACGAAGTAACATGAAAACAATTCTGGAATGGTGATTTGGTGTCAGAGAGCCACTTGTGGTTAGCGTGTTACTTCTATATCCCCAAAGAAACAAAAGAAAAGGGAATCTATGCAATTTAATAAAAAACGTACCGGCTCTATAAATGGAACTAAATTCAGCTGAAGTGAATTGATTTACAACTGCCTATGCAAATAGATTAAGCAAACTAATGCCTTAAAAAAATGTTTTCCTAATTTCAATTATGGATTTATTTTAACGATTTGTTTCAACTATATCTTCATTTGTTTCAACTAATCTTCTATTGTTGTTTTTTTACTTAAGTCAAGGCACAATATAATTATGTTGAAAATTAACTCTGTAGGTATGAGATAAGATTTGTGAATATTTACTATTCTATGTACAATATCTTAATGTATTTAATATATTTATTTAATACCAATTCTCATTAAATACTTTCCACTAAAAATATAATCAACAAAACTGAACACATGAACTCGACTACTACTGTACGCCTTAACTCAAATTACTTGTGGCATTCTTTAACTGATAGATGATGAAGATTTAGTCTACCCATCCCGATGGTATGATGTTGCCATATACAAACATGATACGTCGACTAGCATCTATAGCGACTTCGCCTTTTGTAAACGCATAACAAATTTATAGAGGCTTTGAAGCAAACGTTTTCATTTCATGTACAGAATAAATAATCAGGTACATACCAGAGTAACAAGCAACCGTGACGATATTCAATGAATTTGGTATATTCTTTTCAATGTGATGAACTTCATACCTGAAATAAAAATACACGTTTAATATAGCAATTTCAAATAATCGTACTACAACAAAGATTATCATTATGACGATTTAATAAAGATATAAATATGTTATTTATATATTCAGAATGTTACTTATGGCAGTAAATTTGCCCAACTGGGAACATACGACCTTAAGTTACAAGAATTAATCGACTCTATCGACCTAGTACATCTAATAAGACTTTAATTCGTATCAATTGCTCGATTCTCACAAAAAATAAGATTGTAATGTTACTAAAATTATTATAAATTGAGTACAAATATATAACTGCAGGTTTATGATAGGGTCTAACAATCTACCAAATAACACCAAATCCATAAAAACTCCTTTTATTCAGGGGATTTGTAATTCCACCAAATTGCAACCAATTCAATTTATCGCCCTACTGCACATCTGAATATGCTTCGAATTATGTTTTTAGAAAAACGACACTACAAAAACTGTACAAAAAACGTTGCCTATATTTGTTTCTAACAGACATTTGACATTACATGTCTTACATTACATCTAATATTAAATGTCCTACAATAAATCCCCTTATATTTAAAGGGAAGGTACTGAATAATACTGGAGAACAGTCAATTTGTTGCCAGGAATTTAAAAGTCGATTGTGAGTACATTACTGCCCCTGATGCTGAAAATGGCATTACTCTTTCTTGATTGGCTCTAGTTTCTAAAATAAACATACACGATAAATATTACTACAAAGTATGTGAAACTAGTTCTTGGTAGTTACTCGCCTTGTTATTGTCCAAAACATTTTGAATTACCGATACATAACTAAACCATGTTTCAGATTCTACAACGGTCATACGTCTGTTAAAATCTTTTACTAGTTTAGAAATTTGTGGACGATCAAAAAGCCTTGCTTTTAATGTTTCCATACTCAATGCTGAAAATACTTGGAAAATGTATTAAAAACAATTATCTCACTTGCCCAGTGCTTTTCAAACTGTTTCATTAATCCCAGTTAGATATGAAGAGGTGGCAATATTATTGTTTCATTCTTTATGAATGGATAGTGAACAATGTTGGCTTTTTCCAACAGTCCTTAAGTACTCAGAAACCGATCTTAAATTTGTGGCAATACAAACATTTGTTTTTGTTCCCTAGTTCAATAATAGTTCATTATTATTAAATAAACGAATCAAAACAAATACTCTTGAATATTAACAAATAATAACATTTCGATCAATGATAGATATAATGTACCCAAACTAATTACTTTAATGGTGCGGGTTGGCATGTATGTGGCGTGTAGTTTTGTCTATCGGTTAAACCAAAAAATATGCGGTATATTTAATGCAAATAATAATATTTAATATCAAGTATCACTAAAGTGTTAAGGATTTTTGTTTTCTATAGGTAAATGATTGTATCGATCAGTTAGCTTCAAGAATAAATCAATCATAGACTTTTTATACTTGTTTTACATATACAATATTAATATTTGTTCTAGTATTATAGTTATGAATCTCATTGTTGAATATAATAAACTCGTTAAAATACTTAGGCATTAGATTCTTCCGAATTTTATAGATAAATATCATAGCACTATAATATAACTTATCTGAAACATTTATCCATTGTAAAGCAGACAGAATGGTACTTATGGGGGTGTATCTGTGATATTTTAAAATTAATCGCATGTCTCTATTTTGCAACGTGCAATTTTGCTATTTCATTTAAGTTGAGGGAAAACAGAATGCACAATAATCAAAATAAGGTGTTATAATAGTATCTTATACTGTGATTGTTGCCTCAGTTGATAGGTTTCAAGAAATTTTTGAGAAGAAATATAGTTCCCTTGTGATTTTTTATATGTATATAATAGCTCACATCAAAATGATTTCTAGATGACAAGTATTATCTATAATGAAACCTAAATATTTTATGTTAGTATCAGTTTCAATATTTCTATTGATATTGCTAAATTAACCGAATTTATATTAATTTTATTATTCATATATTTAGTAATGAATATCATAATGTTAATTATAAATATTAACATTAAGTTTTAGTTTATTTATTGTGAGAGTTGTGAGATATTTTCTAGAACAATATTTATTTAATAAATCGTTTTGTGTAACTTTTGACTACTATATGTTATGTAACAATAAATCATCAGCAAATAAATTAATAAACTGATAATTTTCATGTGACCTGATAAATGACCTAAACTTGTTTAATTTAGGTCATTTATGTAAATAATAAAAATGTGGACTACTACAAATAGGTTTTAGAAATTAAATATTACACATAATTAACACAAAAGTCTGAATAAATTTAATATTTTCGATAATATATATTACAGAGGAATATCCTCAGACATATCAATTTTATTTATCTGTTGAGCACATTTTGATGTATGAATACCGTATATCTATATCTCTCTCTAAACTCTATCAAACTAAACAACAACAATATATTTTCCAGTATAATCTTGTAGATAAGTCTTTGTGATTATGGAAAGACCACACTTTAGTATTAATTTTGCAAATACTGGTTACAAACAAATATTTAAAGATGAAAATTTTATTCACACTTTTCTAACACATTGTATAAAACTGTAATTAAACAGAGATGGTATGTAAATTATCGTCGTATTAATAATTATGTCATCAAATAAATCGGTTTTAATTAACGCTTCACATTCATGCGTCTTCTATTTATGGCAAGAAAAAAATGTATGTGGCTCTTACAGAATTTTAATATAATCACCGAAAATAAAAAATCATAATAATGGTACATAGAAATAACTCCGATGCGTCATTTAAATATGTTGATGTTGTCAGCTTACTAAATTCTCATAATAGTTTATAACTGGATATTGAGGAACTAGTTATAAAGGGTGATTCAGCTAATTTCTTTTAAATGTGGGAGGAGAAGTAATTAAATTAAAAACGTTATGTATTTATATTTGGAGAGGTATCGTCCTATTTTTTTATCATTATAATTTATTATAATTAGGCTAGTCATATCAGTCACATCGTCGGGCGTATTAGCTTTACTATTATTTTAGAACAACTAATTATTTAAGACAGTGGATATAATTGTATCTGACGAATAGTGAAATTTAATTTCTTTATTAATACTTTATATTTATGTTGTGTAATACATCGTTAATATTTAAATTGGTTAATAAATATGCAATTATTAGCAATTTTATTTCGAGTTGGTATCATTTATTTATTTGATTAACAGCATGTACAGTATATTATACAAAGAGAAAAAAATGTATAGCGTCAACTCTAAATATACAGTGTGTGTGTAAAGTCTCTTATCCTTATCTTAACAGAGATACTTGAAAGAAGTAAAACTGACATACATACCTTAAAGTGTAAAAATGTTTTAGTTAATTGATAGTGATATAAACATCAAAGATGGAATTGAGGCGCCATTTTGAAAATTATTTTTAAATAGCGACAGTGTGCGAGTAACTTTCATTTGGAAACTGCTTTACTTGCCAATATAAACGTTGTAACACATACTTAGTTTCCATGAAATACCAAAACACTACACTCGACGCGTGTTTTGCCAAGAAAGTTGGCATCATCTGGAGATGATTAAAACTGGTTTAAATCATGATTAAAATCAGTTTTAATCATCTCCAAATGCAAAATTTGTTGGCGAAAAGCACGTCGAGTGTAGTGTATAGTGTTTTGTGGAGAACTAAGTCAGTTTTATCTTCATACTAAAGGTTCCAACTCCATAACATAAACGTTGTGTTTATTTTGGCTTATGTATTTTAAATTTTGTAATTTGAATCAATCTCTTTTCTCATCCGTTTGAGTATTTTTGGAGAAATTAACCTACATTGTTCGGTAATTCTCTACTTCAGAACATCAATGTTAGCAGGTTACGTAGAGTATACTTTATATTTTAAGTAACTTCATAAAAAATAAATCAAATGGCGTTATATCGGGAGGCCAAGTAGGCAACTCTATTATATTCCTGCATTCAAGATATCTATTGAGACAGATAGATTGGACTGTTCGTTGAGATAAAGTCCTATTGCGTCATAATAATGTCCAAGATCCCTGCCCATACGTTAACATTTTCTGAAAATTGTGCTATCACTCCAGTAGCTTATATAATCAGCACTAACGTTATTATTTAGGGGAAATGTGGACTCATCGATAAAATAAATTGTTGTTGAATCGATCATTGAACATTTTCTGACATCATTCCACAAAATTGAAGTCTGCGATCGAGATAATCTTGTGATAGCTGGTGAACCATTTGTAATTTATAGAGGTGAGAGAGGTTTTGTGGAGGTGTTTAGGTGAATAAAAATTATATAACATTTCTTTATTTTAATATATCTCGAACTTAGGTGGAAATAATATTTTATAGAAATTCTAATAAGTAAGGCATTTAAAGTAAAATACACAGACCTTTCTTCAGATATATCATCAAGTCCGGGATCAGATTTGTTCTCGTTACACATATTCAAATTTTACTTAAAAATAAAATTAATATATTCGTTATTGACGAACCACGAAGAATGTGTGTCAGAGTTAAGAATTTAATTTCGAACGAATTGTTTACAAGACTTTAATATTAAACATCTCGGCAAAAAGTAAAGTTTACATCATTACATGAAGTGTGATGTTAATTTTAGAATTGCCACAGCGATATTTTTATTCTTCTCACATGTAGCGGTCAACAATATGCGAAAAGAATTCCTTCAGCCCAAACAAAATAAAATCGAATGTAGTAATTTACATTTACTTTTTGGCAGTATAAATGTAATTGTCCGACGTATTTATGGACGCGAGAAATTTCAGCTCTCAGGTTCTCCCTACTTAACACTAATCTAAATTCAATCTCGGTATCAATCGCCTTTAAACACAGTGCGATTATACATATAACTAACAATATGTATGCAAATTACTAAACTATTTACAGCCATTTTAAATAGCAGTCTGATAGGTAACAACGCTATACTTATTTATACACGTAATAGTAATAATAATAATAATGGATTTATTGGCCAACGGAATTAATTCCAGTTATAGGACAAAATAAATGGAAACTAAAGAATACACTCTCACATAAATAGCATACGTATAAACATATACTTTACTACAATAATAATATGTAACAATATACGAGGAGCATCGTTTATATTTTGAACTTAATAATAAAAAGCATTAATTTGTCATGGAAAATTACTTTATTGGTTTTCAAAATATTCTACTTCATGATCTATGTATACATGTTTGCATGCGCTCGAACCATTTTGCAAATCATTTCTTCCATTCCGCTTGAGATATCTCCAAGACATGGTTTTTTAACGCATCAACGGTTCTTCTGCCGACGAAAAACTTTATCTACGAAATCTATTTTTCACGTTCGTGTACCAAAAGAAGTCACTGAATGCAAAATCAGGACTGTACGATGGATAACACGTTAATTCGATTCTATGGAGTGTTCGAGCGTTCAAATATTTGGTTGTAAGACGAGATGTGTGAGAGCTCGCATTATCATAATGAAGAATGATCCGACGGCGCTTGTTTGTTTTCCTTACTTCACCGAAGATACAAACAAATGGTTGTGTACCATTCAGAATAGACCGTTTTACGTTCCTCTAAAGGCACTGTTGCCATATGATTAGTTTTTCCAAAAAGACAGGTGACCATTTGTTTCGAAGTGATTTGAGCGCGAACAACTCTTGTTGGATTCGGTTCGTGTGGAAATACCCATACAGTCGACTCGATTGCTGTTTACTTTCCGGCTCATATGGATAGATCAATGACCCGTCATCTGTTATTATAATGTTATATACGTCTTTTGAAACACCGCCAATGTATTTATTGAGCATTTGTTTGCACCAATCGACACGAGCATCTTTTTGAGATGTTTTCAAATTATGTGGGGAACTAATGCCTAAGGTTGCCTGAATCTCACAGTATGACACATGACGATCTTGTATAACACAGATTTTGCACAGCATCAATGTTTTCTGGTACAACAACTGACTTTGGACGACCTTCACGACTTTCGTCGGTGAGCCAATGGTGGCCACGATTAAACTCGTTATACTAGGGTTTCACTGTGGAAAAGGATGAGGTTTCATCGCCCAAAGTGGAAATAGGTTGATCGATGCACTCTTGTCTTGAAAATTATCTGACATTATATGCACTGGAGACTTTAATATTACATCCGTTCTTGTATTCTGACAATAAAGCGCGGTGGCCACGAGAGAACCAAGTCTAAGAACACGTGTATTAAACATACTTATTGTTAATAAGTATGTTTAATCTATAAGTACTTTAGATTAATATACGTTGTTATGAAATAGCTTAAATAAAAAGGTTACGCTAGTAGACACCCTTCTAGTATTCAACGATTGCATGTCACATCTGTGTAGAAGTAATATTTGGTCAAAACCTTTTGTTGGGTGAATATGGTGAATACAAACTGCTGAAAATTTAAGGATGCGGAATATCCTCAAGTTAGTTAACATGTATTTGATATTAAGAATTATCAGACAATATTACAATATTCCAGCTTCCAGCGCACTAATGAGAAGTATGAGCTTTTTAAAACGGCAACGTTAGAAAAAGATATTGTATTTCCAATTACGAAACCTAATATGTTATGTTTATTCATAATTATTTGATTAACATGGTCAAAGAAGGAAACGTGGTTATCAAAAAGAACACCTAGATCTTTAACGTTTTTGGAGGGTGTTAAAACTGCAATATTAAGAAAATAATCATATAATATTGCTTTTTAGAGCAAACGAACAAAATTTACACTTATTACATTTATTGAAAGCTTATCTACCTACACACCAAGTCGACATAATGTCGATGAGTCTTTGTAAAATTAAAGAGTTATTAATGCAAGTGATACTGACATTCAATATATCTATAACCCAAAGTTTCCAGATGGTAGTTTTATAAACAGTTGCAAAGTGTAGGTTTATACTCCGGCCCATCTGTTCTTTAAACATTAAGGATTGAAACAAATTAAGCTAAAATAGCTTCCACATTGCGACAGTTTGTGACATTCAATAATAATTTTAGGTCATCAGCAAAAGAAAATGTGATTCAATAGTAGTTATAGACAAGTGATGAATGAATAAATTGAACAATAGTGGGTCCAAATCGAGCATTAGGACACACCACAATCGGCGATGAATGTTTTTGATTCAAAACCACTATGCGAAACAAACAGTCGCGATAAATATGACTGCAGTAACATCATACACATAAATCACTACGAAATCCAAACAATTCCAATTTATAAAACAAAATGTTGTGATTCCTTTTGTTAAACGCTTTCGATAAATTCGTATACACTACATGGACTTCTCTTTTCGACATGATTTGCAACAAATTGTGTGAATTCTGAGAAATCCGTAACAGTTGAATGCTTTCCCACAAATCCAATTTGGTATTGGGATATAAAATGTTTAACACTTTGATAAACATAATATGTATACAAGGAAACTTCGAAAACTCTTGCAATATTTAATAATATTATAATAGGGTGATAGTTTTTTACATTAAAATGATTACCACATTATAAGATACTACAGACCCCTGCTATTTTCCACGCATAGATAAATGTATGTATAGTAAATATAAGATTAAATAATATGAGTGGCTTCGATAATTCTGCCACAACACTAACAATGTCGGCAGGTGTTATTTTTGCTTTTTTCCATTGTCAATCTCCTTCCCAAGTAACTTCGGCTTTGGATTTGGTAGACTGTCTGGTTTATGTTAAATATTTATTTTGAGATAAAATATATAGAGTATAAACTACAGAAATAAGGAGATTATACTCCAACCCATCTGCAAATACCTTATATAATAAGGACTAAACAAATTTGGTCATTTGGTCAAAACAGCTATTCTCCTGGCTACACTCCAAACGCCAAGCGCTGAATTATATGACAAAATTTGCCGCATTTTGTCTAACAGAGTTAGCACTAAAATACAGTGATTAAAATTTTTCCAAAACCACAAGGAAAATGCAAAGTGTCACCTATCTCAGGATATCGCTAACTGCAGACCGGTTTCGACCTCATCTTGGGTCTCGTCGGTGCAGTATAAACGAGTATACCTTCGACAGATGAAGCTCATATCTAGTAGACGTTCCACCGCAGTAGAACGTACCAAACGCCATCTCTTGGTAATTTAGAGAACAATCTAAATCGTAGTAAAAACTTGAGATCATCAGTATAATGCAAAGTTTTACTCTGCAGAGGGTAATATTCAAACTACAAAAATAAGAAGATTATACTCCAACCCATCTGCAAATAAGGCATTTGCAAGCAACACTGTATAGTTGTGAAAAAGATGCCAAATATGGAATATTACATTATAAACTCTTCATTACTCTAGACATTTTTTTGCGTTTTACGTTAGATATTTAAATCAAGGCGTGGACGAACAGCATCATACATTGTCTTACACTTAAATATCCGTGATATTTTCTGTCGCAACGGGTTAAAGTGCCATTGATTTATGGTCGTTTACATTGTATTCATATTTTTCATAGTAAATAATTACATACTGTAGTATCCTGTTTATTATTAAACATAATGAATGGCCTATTTAAACTGAACTAGCTTATTAGAGGTTTGGTACTATCTATTAGGGCTATTGTTGATTTTTGTTTTTTATAAAGACAAACCATTGTGCCTATATAATACTGCGAGGAAAACCTTTATATATTCATTGAAAAAATTATATGCATGTCAGCTAACAAGCATGAAATAATGTAACACGTATTTATGCACACGATTATTAGAGTTCGATGGGTGTAATGTAAAAAAAATATCAATATTCTTAATTCATAATGATAATGGTACAAAAGAGTTTAATTGTTTTAAATAAATTATTAACCTTGTGACACAAATGATAATTAAGAGATATAACATTTCAAATTTCAGAATTCGGTAGGTATTCAGGTCAGTTGTCTTACGCGTCCACTACCTATTATTTAAATCTATTGTATTGTATTCTCATATAGAAGTAACTGCGACAATTACATTTAGACTATGGTCCAGCGTTGAGGGTATGATTTATGTTGCATTCGAATCCGGGGCCTCTAACGGAAGGTTGTCCTCATTTCTATGTGTAACCTTCCCCTTCAAAGGTCTGAGACTTTAATATCGTAGGTCCTAAAGAAATTTACTACTTTAACAATCTGGTTTTGTTCATGGTTACTGAAAAATCTTATTTAGATTATGCTGAAAATATTAATTCATAGTGATTCTATGATTCAGTATTGGTTTCATTCATAATCCTATCCTCTTTCCATGGGTCTGGGGCTTAACCTTAGACATATTCTGTCTATTATCAGCAACAACTGATTTACCTGTACCTAGAGTTTTATATAAATTTTCCGGTAAGTCCTTCAGCCCCAACTGATGTACGCATCGACAGCTTGGGGCTACGCTGCTCAGACACACATGAAGAGGAATCAGACCGTCGAAAACGCCCTCCGCCGTACCGTGGACGCTCCATGGTACGTGAGGGATATCGACATCTGGCGAGGCCTAGACTTCACTAATCTGTCGGAGAAAATCCGAGCCAGGGCTCGGAAGCTCTACGGTCAAGCAGGTGCCCATGACAAACCCCTCATCCGAGCAGCTTCGGACTATGACCCAGGAAGACCAGGAAGACACAAGAGACGCAAGATCCAGGTAGTATAACCTTATAGACCCCCTTTACAGATCAAACATAACTTTTTATTACAGCTGAGCCCTATTGCTCCACTAATCATTTTTTATATCAGGGGGTCCTAAGGCCCTTTAACCATTTTCTGTTACAGGAAAGACACACGATTTCCCTCTCACACACCCCTGACTCCAAATTCTGGGATCCTTTTCTAATAGAGAAGAACCCCTCCCGAGTAACAAGACTCACTTTCCTGACGGTGATCCAAGCGACGCGGTTCGTCCGCATTGTCGTGGAAGATCGCCTGACATGGCCCAATTCCCGGGCGTTGTGCTGGTCGCGGCGCCCACGACAAGACACCCCTCGGGGGGCTGACGCTGGCGAAGCAATTCGGCAAAACAAGGCGATCAAACATTAAGAAAAAGCCGAGAAGAAGTCCCTGCAAGCGGAACTTAAAGGCGTCAGGACCAAAGGAGGTCGAGGGTAGCAAACCGCTGTCAGTCGCGCGGGTTTTGTTTGCGGGCGGCATTTGCCTCTCGCGTACAGACCCGCCAAAGCGGAAGCAAAGCTCGGCCTACCTTCGTACGACGGTCCCGTTCTACACGATGGGCGAGTAAAGAGTGGTAATCTCGTTCGACTTGCAGACAAAACCCATCAAGGCAATTGCGCCCGCCAATTAATATTGGCGTATATAAATTTGCTTTGGGGTTTTGTAAAATTGGAATTTTGCACATAAACCAATATGTCCTTTACTGTCACCGATAGCAACAAACGACTTAAAGTGTGTACGCTGGTCGGCACCTCGTTGTTGTGATTCGGTCCTATGAATAAATCGATGATTTCAAATTTTTTTTTATGAGGACAGAAAACTAATAAGTTTCTTCTATAGTACGAATTTCTCCTTCCCGTACTAACTTACCCAGTATGCTGACTGGAATCCATTCTTTTGAATCCACGTCTGTGACCACGTGGGCCACCGTAGTCGCGATTAAACGTTTTCAGATCTCCGAAATGGTATTAAATTTGAATTTCTATATCTGTTCCACTCTCAAATATAACCATTCCCTTCTGAAACCCAACCTCTTCCTTTTACAATCTAAAAATCTTATGTACCTAGTCCTTCCGATAAGTATTCTACAGAACTAATGGCTATAATATGGCAGTCATCATCATCGTCATCTATTTCATCGTTCTTCTTTGGTTTTTGGTTTTCTATTCCGCTGACTACTATATTCTCCTGTCTAAACACATTTTTTAGATTATCTTCATGTTAAAACTGTAATTTTTTTTCATCGGTCGGTAATGAGACGCTAGACCACATGACATCTGTACAACAGCAAGCCACTACTAGTTTTCTAACTCTCCCAAGACAACAACTATGTTAATAGGTTCCAAAACGGTCATTACGTGACTACATTTAATAAATTAATAACCGTTCTCTCCAAAATTTGTAATCGCTTTCACCCAGTATAATGAAAAAAATATTAATTAATTAAACATTTTTGACAGATTAATCAGGAAATAATTATTGAGTACCATCTGCAATCTTGTAATTTATTATTTCAACAACTTTACGTAAAAAATGCCTCGCCGCCATCATTAATCATAAAATAATTTCATAGAGCCAAAGCCGTTTTTTGAACTACATACATACGTTGCGGTACGTCCTTAGAATAAAATCGAATTCTTATGGAAATATTACTCGTACACCTGTTACCAAAGGTATTATGATACAAGTTGTTGTTTTCTCTGGGCGAGGCAACTTAACAAAATCGTCACGCATGTAATGCAAAATATCGAAAATATATGCAAAATATCCTTGGAGTAATACCATCATTTTGTGATAAAGCGGCTCTATGCATGCAAACCTAGTGAACATAAACTTGCTTGTAAACTGAATATGCATATTAATCTAAGTATATCTTGGTGCTGTATAAATACAATTTATTTTAATATATAAATTATCCCTTTATATCAAGTTACACTAGTGATACCCCTAATTTTAATATGAAAGTACACGCACGAAAGAAAATTCTTAGGAAGAATTATTTATTCGTTGTAATTGCGGTCACATTTCCCGAAATAAAAATTAGTTTACAGGTTGAGTAATATCTCAAAGTGTATATACGCCAAGAGAAAATATTCCCTGCAAATGGAAAGGCTCTTGGCTAATTCATTTTCAGCGTTTTCAGTTTTCTATTTAGTTTTCACGATCAATGGGTTGACTGCCATAAAATCATAAAACATACCTCGAACAATAAGTAGAAGATAATTATTAAAATCAGATTCTAAAAGTGTTTTACTATATATATGTTTCCAAAATTTAGTCGCTTTACAAAAATGTTAAATGGCAAATAATTATTATTACTTTTTCGCACTCAGCAATACCAGAGCGGAAATGTAATCTAATCGTGTAAAGGAAAATGGAAAAAATTTCTCTAGCGTTTATTTTTCCTTTTTCGACCTAAACACCAAAGGCAAATGGTTTTTACAAAATTTGTGTCTGTGTGTGTATCGTTGTCGTCGGCATTAAAATTTCTTGTTAGCACGATAACTCAGCTAAATCGTGGACGTGGATTTTATTCGAGGACGTCTCCCAGACGACACCTATTGATTTTGAGGTGTATAGAACACACTCTACTATATTCATGGGTCTTGAGAACGCACAATGGTGGATTACTTGACAAGTTTGTTTTGTTTGCTGTTTACTTTGTTTTGTTATCACTAAATTAAATCGTATCAGATTGAGCGGATTTCGACTGATTCTGATTAGGGACGTCTACCAGACGACATCTATTGACTTTGAGGTGGATAGGACACACCCCACCCTATCCATGGGTTCTGAGAAATCACGATGTAAGTGTTTATGTTCATTCTGAGATTTTAAACGTAAACATTTAACGCATTGCTGATTTTGCATTGAACGAAGAAAACATATATTCAGCCTGTATCATATACGAATGAATGAGAAAAAAGTAATTTCGTTCGATCACAAACGTATTGATACGGCAGTGAAGCAGTCGCCAATGAAAAAAGTAAAACTGTCACATGAAACACATATTCTGCATTTATGTGTTTATTTTTTCTCGGCCACTCAAGATCGAGATCGAGATGTTCTACCGTAAGTCCGTTTTAAGGTTTTAAAACTGTTTATTTTTTCATTGGCTACTTACATATAATAAATACCATTTTTTTAAGTTCAAACGATTTTTGTTTTTGTAAATTACTTTCTTCTTTATAGTAACTATATTGGCTTGTTTTTTATATTGCTTCAGATGATGAGTTTAAACAATATGCATTCAACTTCTTTGATTTTGACCTTCATTATATTTATCAACCGAAAAATTTATATAAAGTGTAACCCATTTAAATGCGGGGACACCTCTCTAAAATATTTATTTATTGACCAAGTTAAACGATTTCTCTAAATTACGGAGCTTCAATGATTTTGTCCAATGTGGCGGCCAATTTCAGAATGAAATTTAAAGTGTCAAGACGTACTTCGAAGTTAAAAATCCAAAAAAAGTGTCAATACATTTTGTTATATCTAATTGACTACGCCATTGGATTTTGGATACCTTAAAGAGGGTCTGACTGAAATTTATGGAAAAAAAAAAACAGTTCCTAACAGAAATATAGCATAATTAAAATTTGTATTATGTCGAATAGTCGTCAGGTATATCACAGCTTTATAGATAATATTTTTACAAGGCCTCTGCAGACCGTTGACGTATTGTAGATGCTAGAGGTATTGCATTTTTTTTAACCAACAGTTATTCATAATTGGACAATTTAATTTTCTGTAAACATGCTTTGATTTTGTTTAATTGAGTTTGTGGAGAAATTACACAAAACCAATTATCTAAAACTATCGCAAACATTAAAAGACGATGCAATAAATACACTGAATAAAATGGGAACTTAAATAATAAGTTGAATAATCCAAAATTTAAATTCCAGTGTAAAATTTTTAATTGCAATGCAGTAATTTGTTGTATGGTCTAATTAAAGATGTGCAGTTTATTAAATAAATACCATTTTTTTATTTTATTATCAATATCGCCTTTTTATAATGTTTTAATATAAGGTTTTCTGCTAAGATAAATTTTGATAAAAATGACTTCATAATTTAGTACCTTTTAAAATATGTTTTTGTTGTTTCATTTGATAAATATACGACCTAACATGTTATATGTAGTATTATCCGTAAAATAATAACAAATTTTTCACTATGTATATGGCAATTGTCACTGTAAATTATCATTTTTTAAAATGCATTTTCGTACAGCTTCATACTGATTAAAAATTTGGTTCATTCGGCCAACGGTATCTTCGAAAATAAAACTAATTACAAAGCTTGCTAATAAAAATAATTTTCTTAATATGAAATGCCTATTAGGAGATAATAGATTTGGATAATAGAAGTACTATATTATCAGTATATCTGGATAACATAGTATCCAACTATAAAAGTTTAGATAAGTAAATATTTGGATAACATAATGAATTTTAATTATGTTGCATTACCATCAGAAACTACTATTCTTTTCTAAAATTTCGATCACATACATCTGAAAGTACGTTAAATCCAGTGACCTAGTCACATTAGTGATAAAAAATTGCTAAAACTTTATTTGGATTTTTGGCCTTGAAAAAAACTGGAAGTAGGCCTTGACATTTTAAATTTCATTGTGAAATTTGGCACCACCGTAGAATTAAATCTCGATCATTTAGAAAAAGATCCGTTTGGAAGAAGAGGCGGCCCGTTTTTAAGTAGGTGACTATATATAGGTAGAACCCTAGAACTTCTTTAATATATTTTTATTTTTTTAAGAATAAAAGCAGGACAAAGGACAAGATACAAAGAAAAGCACAAATGTACCACGGTAAGCTGTATTGGACATACATCCTTAAGCCACGTCTAGCAGTAAATCAATATTCTGGAAATATTGATCCTTGCAGACCTATTTGAAAATAAGTATTATGTTTGTAAGTGAGAATATTTTTAAGGAATATAAATAAAATTATGTCTCTCTCATGAAATCAAATCCAGTATAGTTTGTTTCATCTCTATTTGCCAAATAAAAAATCCCAAACGGCTCTTATCTCATACTGTGGCTTGTCTTTATGGCTAGGTTCAGGTAGATTGTTCCGTTTCTCGGCAAGATAATAGATGAAATGAATAGTACACTAATTACTTTACTTACTTAATAGAATCTAAGCCAGTTAATGGAATGTATGTAGTCAGAAGTGGGCCTTCTTACTGGGAAAACAACCATGTAAGTTCCTACCTGCTGAGAGATGATAAGCCATTAAGCGGAAAATAAGGCAGGGTTGCTTGTCCTTACCTCCATCACCGGCTAAAATATACAAGATGAACACAGACGCCCGCCGAGTTAACAAATCAATCACGTCTTACCGTTAGTGTTAATTAGAAAAGTTGACCCCGCAACCAGTTACCCAGCTAGTTCTTGCGGAGAATTTCTGATATAACTTTACGACAGGAAGTTTGGTCAACACCACGCGATCCTAGCATCTGACATTGGGGTGTTGTGTTTAAAAAAATAAGATCTGTAATTATTCGGTAGATTATAAACATTTTCCGCGGTACGTAATTTATATATAACGCTTATTGATGGAAATACTCGATTTTAACTAGTACGAGTATAAGCACATAAATCTTGAGTATTTTCAGATACTCTGTTCATGAGTGCATAAAATTATAATATATACGTCTAATCAATAATTCCGATAATATTAACTGAAACGTCCTGACTGCGAGGTATTTCAAATAGGACGATCGAGTAGGTTAGCATAATCCCCCTAATATGCCATACACCGCATACACCAATGCAGTGCAATGTCATAATGTTGATTATCGTTATGGTATATGCCTAAACATTTTTCTATTTTCTGAATTTTCTATACGATTTTTTGTAGCAAAAAATTAACCTATCCTGATGGGTAACGTTCCTCAAAGACTACCGATACTTCCCCATATATTTTAACGATATTACGCCTAAAATAGAGTCCCCGAACATCTACCTCCTGGTCCAGGCGGTGTTGGAACACTACATCAAACACCCATTGTATTGGATAGTATTGGAGGTACTATCAACTGTCCGAAATTATCTTCATATAGAAAAGTGGAAAGCGGACGTTTTCCGGGTGAAGAACTTCGGTGAATTAGTAGCCTAGAATAGTACAATTTAAATACATTTTTAGAGATAAATTATAGTATTAAAATATAAAATACTAAATTATCAAGATCTCTATTTACTAAATGGCTGTTTTCGTGTGTTTTTCACGAAATCTTTAGGCTGACGTACGAAATGCTTTTCGTTCGAATTTCGTCAATTTTTGACAAAATCAATATGGTAAATCGGCCCTTGCCAACGTGGTAACTTTTGTTTTTTGATACGAAGCCTCTAGAGGCATGCTCCGAAGGTGGCTTCGATATGAGCGAGGGGGCGGCGCAGTATTATTGGGATTTGATTACTCGTCATAATATTAGAATGCTTCCGTAAAATTCATAGAGGCTTCAAACTTTGGACATTTAACGAACGGCTGGGTATTTTAACATAACCAGAATGAGCGGCGAATTTATTTTCGATAACAATTTGTCACCGTTATGTATTATGCTTTTATATAGAAACAGAGTCTTGAGAAGTTTTAATATACACAGATATCTACAGACATTGAAGTTTATGTCGAATGAACAGATAGCGTATGCTGGTATACATCCCGTGCGAGGTGTTTCCGTCACACCGGGGTGCTTTCAGGAATCTGTTTAGGCGTTTAACCTAAACGCCTAAAAATAAGAAAATATTCTGCAATATGTGCGGCAAAATATAATTACTGTAGTAATAGTAAATAAAATATATCCACGTATGTTTATGACTACCACAATAGTACTAAACATCGTTTAAACTTTTGTCTGTTTATGTTTCTCTTTATAATGTGTCTTTTCTATATACTGCAAAGCACTGTTACATTTGCGGAACGAGCAACCCTTTTAAATTTTATTAGACATAAGGCAAACAACATATTTTTTTTCCTATATAAATGTAATGATCTAAAACGAATGACAATCATTTCCTTTTCACATACCCACATATCCTGCATTCTTGAGCCATATTCAATGTAACCGATTTGACTTATCATTCTGTGTTTACCAAACACAATGGGATTTTCCTTGGTGGTCGACGGTACGCTGTATGTTCGTTTACATCTGCAAATACATGCTCCTTCTTATCTACGTGTATCGATATATTACGTATAACCTAAGGCCCTTGTCATATGGTTCAGTCTTCTGCAGGAATATTTTTATAAATTCTCGATCAAGGAAAGAAAACCATATAAAACATGTATTTTAATACCTTTGGCATCAATTTGACAGTTCAAGTATATTTCAAGATATTAGTATTATACAGTAGGCAACCAAGACATCACATCACTAATAAAAATGAAGAAAGTAAAACGAAATTTTAATTTACTTATATATAATCAGAATTCTATTATTCTCATTCGTTACCTAATGTCTTTATATTTTATCAATAACAAATACCAGACGGATATAATCTGGTACAGAGAGAACGACCAAATATTCAGTAGCGTGTATTTAAATATCGTGTTAATAGTTATTCAAGTACCTACTTCCTACAATACAAATATGGAGCCCATACCACCGGCAAGTATTTTCAGTGCAGAACTCTTTGCGATATCGAGGGCACTGAGCTTTACTGAATATGTCGATAATACATTAATTTTGATATATCCATATTCCCTAAGACCCCAAAGTTTCCCTAAAAGTAAAAAAAGTTACAGTAATTTCTTTCAATATATACATACTTGTTAATATATTGTGACACACAAATACAGAAAAACTACTTACAAATACTATCTTCGCACTTGAAAGACGTGGACAGGAAGCAACGACGAGCCATCGGTTTTAAATGGAAATAACGTATGGGCAATATTTTTCCATTCCAAGTGTCATTTTTTTTAATCTCTGACAGTTATCGAGAACCCAATAAAAATATATTCTAGGGTCTCTCTCCTAGGATTTCTTTTCAAATTTGTCCACCATTCGCTATATAAGATGTTATTCAAATATCTATTTCCTGCAATACGTTCATAATATATGAGGTTGAGGTTGAGGTGAGGTTTTTCGCTTCGGGCATAGGGTGCCCTTTCGCCACAGAAATTTTTATCATTAAAAAGAAGTAAATTTTTACGTTGTAATTTAAGTTAAAATTCAACAGTGGCTTACATTATTTTTTCTTAGTTTTTCTTAGTAAATTGCAAAACTCATTTATAAGGGAGAAACAAGGAGACATGTTTTCATGCCCAGGGGTCGGTCAGGGCGACTTGCTAATTTTAAACAAACAAGGTAGACCTCGTAATGAAGGGATACATAACATGAGGGAAAAACAATAGGTTTTATTATATATTATATACAATCTTCAGACATACAAGCATATAATTTTATAAATTTATGTTTGTTTCTTTTAGAAATTGTATTAAAGCCTCATTAATTTGCATACAATTCTTACTAAGTAGGGATTTGTAGGCAACTGAATTAATGTGGTTACATTAACTGAGTTAATGTGAAATTTTCTGGTAGTCTGATAGTTATTTATATAATTAAAAAACATATGATTAAGATCACCGATTAATGAATTATCACAAGGATAATACGGAGTAGGAACGATTCCAATGCGATGTAGATGTAAGGGAAAGGATGCATGATTTAGTTTGAGTCTGATCATTGTTGAAGTGTGGTGTTTTAAAGTCATATTGTTAATAGAAGTATTAGATGATAGAGCAGGGTGAATTAATGTGTAGTGATTGTTAGATTTTGCAACTAATTCCTTCCATAGGCTCTCCCACTTTAATCGAATTTGGTTTCTAAAGGAACTTTGTAAATCTCTTGGCTGAAAGGATTGCTGTTCTATTCCTATGTCCTTAAGCGCCTCTTTAGCTAATTGATCAACCATTTCATTTCCAAGAATTCCTGAATGGCCCTTTACCCATATAAATTTGACATTGAATCCTAAATCTTTAATTTCTTAAGCAGATTTACGATATTAAATATAATTTTATTATGGTAATATTTGTAAGAGAAATGTCCACCATTTCCACAATGGGAATATATCTTACAGTTTTATTAATAAAAACATATCATATATGTCATTATATACAAATACAAAACTACTTACAAATATTTCCTTCACATTTGAAAGACGTAGACAGAAAACATCGAGCCACTCATTTCAAATGGAAATAACAGTTATTGAGAACTGTAGAAAAATATTTTTTAGGGTTTCTTTTCTGGGGTTCCTTTCCAAAGTTTATAAAGAAAAGGCTGTTGTTCAAATATCTATTTTCTGAAATAAATTAGTAACATACGCGGCATATTTATTAATAAAAGCATATTCTTTTAATATACATATTAATATATCAAAACTTTTTACAAATTCCTTGACATTTGAAGAACCTGCACAGGAAACAACAACGAGTTGCTCATTTTAAATGAAAATAACGTATGGGCAGTTATTATGAACATTTTTTTATTATAACTAGCATTTTGTTGAATCTCTAATAGTTATCGAGAACCCTAGAAAAATATTCAAATTTGTCTACCATACACTATAACATATCTTTATATCATCCATATAATACTATAAAACCGTTATTAAAATATCTATTTCCTATAACGCATTCATATTACACGACGTTTTATCAATAAATGCGCTATCTTTTAATATATACATACTAATATATTACATACAAATACATCAAAACTTCTTACAAATACCTTTTTTCAAATCTGAGTGACGTTCACAGGAAACAACGAGTTACTCGCTTCAAATGGACATAACGTATGGGCAATATTTCTCCAATCTAAGTGGCATGTAGGAGTTTTGCATGGTACTGACTGCCACACCTGGGTTCAACATATGTTACAAAAACAACTTGGAGCTCGCATAAAGCGAAACTAGACTCAAGTTGATATAGTTTCTTGATTACAACAATAACACTCCACGACGACATTTTTGCCGAGGCTTGTGCGAATAAAATGATTTATGATGTCAGTTCAAAATAGAATTGCGCTCAGTTTATCTGCTGCATTCCAATCACCGATTGCTTAAACGAAATTGCAGTTACTGTTTGTTCGATTATCAATCTTACATTATGTATTTAAAGATGACGAATGCTTTCATGGTGGTGACGTTTATAATACGATTTGTATATTGCAAAAATGTATGCAGAACGCAGGATTATAGTTTAAATACGATCGGTATTTTTATTATTCGTATTATGTATACACCGTATACTGTATATAATGTGTTTGTTTATCTGAAATAGTTGCAAATAAAATTAGGTTATATCTTACATGAGAAATGATCTTAATCAAGGGTGGTCATGACATAAATAATGCGTAATTGTTTATGTTTATATTTATTTGTCCTAGTAACCGAACTTACGTGAACTACATTAAACCATTATTCCTTAATTGATGAGGCTATAATTTATAAGTCTTTAATTGATAAGCACTCATTAGTGGGTAGGTGGTAGAAAGTTTATACTTTATTTCCTCTCGAGCTGGGATGATAAAGGCGCAAACTTACTGTAAGTGAAATCTGTAATAATCTCAAATCTATATTTGAGAATAATATAGACATTACTTACAGTAAGCCCTAAACATTCCAGTTCGAGCGGTTATTAGACTCATCATCATGTAGGTTATACACCACCACTACACTCAGTCAAGGCGAGCGCACATAATCACGAGATACCTCGAAGAGTAAGAGTAGTATCATCATACTAACAAGGACCAGACAAAGACCCCTGGATCATGGGGATATAAAGAGAGAAAGGATAGACTGACACAATTCCGTAAATATCTTGGGGTCATCCTCGACAAATGCCTGACGTGGCAGGAAAGTATCAGGAAGATGTAAGGACGGGCCAAGAATACCCTAGGGTGAATAGCGCCTATGTTTCTAGAACGAACCGTCCTCAACATGAATGCATTGGCTACTACTGGTGAAACAAATTCTCCAGCCCCAACTGATGTACGCCTACCTAACTTGGAAATACGCAGCCAAGAGTTATCTCCAGAAACTTCAGGATGTTGAAAACATAGGGCTTCGACAAACCGTGGGAGCCCAGTAATAGTGGTTTGTGAGAAACACAAATATTCGGAGGGACCTTCGAATATACGATGGTACTAGAAAGCACCAAGCAGAGAGCTAGGAAGAGTTACGACCAAGCAGAAGATCATCCGAACCCGCTAATACGAAAGGCGATGAATTACGACCCGGAAGAAATGAGACCTCATAAACGACCGAAACTTCAATTAATAGTGAATTGAGGATGAGTTTAAAAACACTAAATACCTCGCATTTTCCATTTCAAGTGGATCAAATCTGACAACATCAAAATCTAATCTGTCTTAGATTTTCAAATAACCGACAAAGACATATCCAAATCGATTTTACATCCCCATTCGGGAGAGAGAGAGCTGACTCATTCTCCCGAATTCTCGATACCCTGGAGCTAGTCCTGCCCGTCACCAGGCAGAACAGGTAATACCCCACCCCGAACTTCACGGCTCTAATCAGATATCAGTGATCTAAATCGAAATTGCCAGTATGTAAATCGCCGGAAAAATATTAATTTTTCCTGCTCCATAGCCAAGGACCCCGCTTAAAGCGTCGACCCGCGACAAACGCGACACCCCCCGGGAGTTGACAGCCGATGAAGGCAGAAGAGACCAAGAGACATGAGCGTCCGAAGATCCTCCAGCCAGTGGAGTTTGATGAGCCAGAATTAGGAGAGGCCAGTCTGGACCCTTCCGCTGTGTCTTGCTCCCGCCGCAGGAAAGGCACATTTGTGTTTTTGGTGAGACTAGCGGGGGAAAAGACGAACCCACCCCGTACAAGGTGGTCTAGGTTTACAGCGATGAGTCGGGTAAAGAACGGTTCGAACAGCTCGGCCCAATACCCACTTATCAGACCATCATAAAGCACCAGGGATGGATGACGCTTGTTTAATACCAAAACTAGTTCTTCGTTCTATATAATAACTGTTATCTATAGGTATTAAGAAATATTTTTTCATTCGTTCGGAAGTAATGCAAAAGTAAAGCGAACACAGTACATTTAGTGTTATTGTACAGCTACATATAGTGGTTACATATTTAACATAACCAGCGACATAGCCAGATATATTTTTGGAGTTAGTACATTATTGCTTATTATTAATATAAATTTCTTTCAGTTTATAACGTCACCTATATACAGAATGACATATATTTACCAAATTTCTTGGGGATCGAATTGATATATTTTGTTCTTCAATTACACTTATTAGACAAGTGTTTGAATGCTATCCATACGAAAATTTCTATTCACCACAAAAACATATTCTTTTCTGCTGTTTTATAAAATTCACATATTCTACAATAGTGTTTTATGTCAGTCATAAGTTGTTATTTCTTGAATTTCTTGACCGTATTTTCTTAGCTTAGAGACTTATTTTCGATTGGATAGTGTAATTATAAATAAATAAATGAATATTAACATAAATATAAAAAAGAAATAGGGTATTTCAATAGGAATGCCTGAAATTCATTAGGTTAGAGCGGCCATGTTATTAAAGCAACATCTGTCAAATTTATTATAAATTGTTTAGTAGTGTATGGCAAATCACCGTGGAAGGTTATTGCGATCTACAACTGCACGAATAATCAAATGTTACTTTCAAAATCAGTGCTCCGTTCGAGAAACGTTCCATGTACTACGTGATTTTTATCCTCGCCACAACCGTCTCCCCGAGTCGACTATTCGACGTTTAGTGGCCAAATTCGAGTCAACCGATTTTACTAAAAATAATCAGATAATACCCGTACGTCACCAAAACGCAAGGTCTGCAGAAAACATCGCTGCTGTGCGTGAGGGTGTACGAGAAAACCCCAGGCAGTAAATTTCTCGTCGTTGACAAGAACTTCGCCTTTCTGCGACTCCAACTTGGCGAATCTTGCGTCGGGACTTGGGTCTGCATCCGTATAAGATCCAACTGACCCAGGGTCTTGAGGTAAACCACCATAGAAAACGCCGTGTGTTTACTGATTGGGCTCTAGAGCAGTTGACACCCAAATTTCAACAAAAAAATAATCTTTAGCGGACAGGCCCGTTATGGCTGAATGGATATGTGACGAGCAAAATTGTCGAATCTGGGACGATACCAATCCACACGAGATACACCAGCACCAAATGCGTCCGGAAAAAGTCACTGTTTGGTGCGGACCTTGGTCTGGCGGAATCATCGGTCCGTACTTCTTCCAAAACTAAACTGGCATTGTCATAACCGTCAACGGCGAGCGCTATAGATCGATGATAAGCAACTTATTGTGGTCTAAACTGAATGATACCAACGATATGTTGTTCCAACAGCATGGTACTATGTGCTATACAGCGCATGCCACGATGGACATTCTGCACGAGCCATCTGAGGGCGTGGTTATATCACGCAGCGGTGACACGAACTGGCCACTAAGATAGTGCGATTTAACAGCTTTGGACTTCTTCCTTTGGGACTATCTTAAATCGCAGATCTATGTGAATAAACCGCAAACAATTGATGCCCTGAAAGTCAACATAACGGACGTCATCCAGCAAATTCAGCCAGATTTATACGACAAAGTCATTGAAAATTGGACCTCCAGAATACGTGTCAATAAGCAAAACCGCGGCGGATATTTGAACGACGTTATATTCTGTAATTAATACCATAAAATATTCTTTCAAATCAATAATAATTGAATGGATATTTCACACAACTTACGTTAAAAATCGAGCGTCCTTATTGGAAGACCCTTTACACAACACGATCTGTATTGCGATACAGCTAACATCGACCCAGCTATAATAATTATCGCCCAGCAATATCTCAATACCTTATGCAACGCATTTGTTTATACCTCTCCGATGGACTAACGCCAAATTCGATATTATAAAATAAACGAGTGCCGATCAAAAAAATTCATTAGTCATTTTTATCCGGCCAGTATCGCATCACGCGTCACACACGGCCCCAATAATGTGTTGTTAAGATGCCATCTACGATTGGAAAAAATGCCGGACAATTTGAATTTAACGAAGATTAATCGAAAGGAATCGTACACCCAGCACAATAAATTAATAACCGTGCATTTGGTAGCACTGATTAATGCGGCAGACACCTCGACTGTAATCATTGTCGTCATTGCGGCACTACTGATTGATGTCGCAGCTCCCGTTCGCATTATCTTTGCTCTACTAGTGATTCTGTTAATTGTGTTGCAGATTATGCGGAACAGCCCATGAGACTTGTTGCCGAGATCCTATCTGTTCTGTACCAATCAAGATCGCTTTGCTTTAACATTACTTAAATCACCTGCTGACATTTCATACTATACTTGACTTAACAGAGTTCCTGAAATTGTTAAATTTCACCTCTGATTAAAGTTAACTTCGCATTTTATGCTGAAGTAATTATGGCTTCGGTCGTTTTACGTTCATTGTTTTTACCACATGATTGCACTGAAAATGGCCCTTCTGAAACAGAATATCTCCAAGGCAATGGTTTATATTGCCAATTATAATTTATTGGCAATAAAGAAGGATGAAAGGCATCTTGTCGTACATTCTTCTGATTAACTTTTCAAGTAATAGAACGTGTTATCAAATAACTAATTAAGTGAGAGTACCTCAGGCATTGTCCAAAATTAGTACCACTTACAATTATTACTATTATATGTTTTAAAATATTTCTTCGATAAATGAATAGCTCTAATATAAATAATTTAAAATTTTTAACAAAAATTTGAAGAAGGACTTTCTTGATAAGGATTCACTGATTGTCTTACTACACTTTTTGTAATTTTAGATTATGCTATTTATAGATATGGTAAAGATCTGTCCTAAGATAAATTAGCTAAATAAATTCTTAACAATATTTGAGAGAAAAATAACTTTTTCATAATGAATATTTGAACAATGTACAGACCAGGAAACTTGTGGTAATTAAAAGAAACTAAAATATCATGTGCAGCACAGTACACGTGATAGAAGTGAATACTCCTTTAGAATAGAGAATGAGAGAGATTAAGAGTGAGAGATTGAAAGAGAGAGAGAGAAAGGGAAATGGATAATTTCAAAAGAAATATAACAATATAAAATTTGTGTAAAAAATATTCGGTTTATTCATTATTTATACTATCATCGGCTGGAGGTTCAATTGGTAATACTGATATGATTGGTTTGTGATAATTAAAATATGAAATATATGTTCGTGATTCGATATTTTCTAGATAACGTGTAAAAATTGCATCTATTGTTGTTCCGGATTTTGTTGTTGATTCTTTGGGATTGTTATTTATAAGCAGACCAAATGTTTCTCGAAGAAAGTTAATCAACGTAACAGAATCATTGGATCCGAAACTTACATTGAAATCTCCCCCAAGAATCAAAGGATTTTGTCTTCGCCTCTTCCAAGTGCATTTGCACCTGTGTGGCTGTAAACCAGTAGGGAGCGGTGAATAAAATATATTATATCTTCTAGATTTTAACAAATTAAACGGTTCAAGGATATTATCAAATAATCACAGAACACATGTAAATAACGTAAATAATTACAAAACACAATGATAAATATTCGGTAAACACGCGTGCTGCATCAGATGTTAATATATAGCGTCTGGACGCGTACATGTATAACGCGCGCATGCGCGACAATAGGGAGACGCGGATAGCCTAAACTGATATATATATATATATATATATATATATATATATATATATATATATATATATATATATATATATATGATCTATAGGTCTCTTTCTCTTTCTCTCTATGTTATATATCTGTGTACTCTGTCTTGTAACGAAGCCTGTGTTTTAGGTATACCAAATGTATAGCTCTCTTTCTCCTTCTCTCTACGTTATATCTTTTTTCTCTCTCGTGTAACGAAATCTGGAAGCGTTACATTTTTGCCAATTCACTCTCCATTCTCGTCAAATATCAGAACACCGCCAGAGAAATATTCACTTCAAAAAATTAGTTTTCTTATTTAAAAATATGTAACTCCACTCCAATTAATAATATTTTCCATCTTATAAGAACTCATTGGCATTTACTAATATTCTAAAACTTGAAAAGGATAATGTTAACTATTTTTGTTTTGCAAACATTTTGGTTAAAGCGGCATTTTATCCTCAGTATTGTGTCAAGAACTTCCTACTGAAAATGCTACTTCATATTCTTTGAATATTTCTTATAATCAGAATATTTCCAGTAATGTATCTAATAACACAATTAATAACATAAATGTTGAATAAAATCAATTATTTTCTATGTGTAGTTATTATTTTATGGTACCGCCTATAAAAGTAAGTAAAATATTTACTGAGCAAGTAAAGCTTTGCTTACTTTTGTGAACCAGGTGAAGAAAATTGAAAAATTAAGATTTAAAAAAAGTTAATTTTTCTTAAAAGTTAATTTTTACGAATGTTTAAAATTTTTTTATTATTTTAGGATAATCGTGAATTTTTTCATATTATTTATAGATTTAGTTTATTTTTCATAGTAATCAAGATCTTTAGTTATATATGAAGATTCTGTGAGACACTGTAAAACGATTTACCAGCTAGTTGCGATCAAGGAAATAGAAACAAAAAGACATGACATTATTTATTGCAGAATCACATAGCTGACATTTTCTTTATAGTAACAACCTATATTCGATTTTTATTGTTCTGAATAAATACATTTCTGTAGCAGACAGTCAAGGTTACTTTCTCCTTGAATGGAATAAAAATGTAATTATATTTAAATAGGTATGTAGAACTTAACTAGACAGATAGCATCTGACGATAAAAAAGTTTACAAGAACTTGACGCCTATCCTACATCCGTAAAACTTTTATTGGAATTTAATTTTATATTTGTAGTGTTTCTTTTTTAAATATATCGTTAGATATATAATATGCTGACTCAGAAAGTGCAGAAGAATCGTAAAATAGATAATGCTATAGTAGTAAGTATGTATATTTCAATTTAATGTACATGTTGTTAATACTTAATTTAAATTAATACTTAAATTAATATTTAATTTATAATTTATTTAAGTTAAATTAATTCATAATATACTTGAAATGTATAATATTTTTTAAAGTATTCAGATTCGGAAATTGACATCCTTCTAAAGCTCTAGGCTACAATGGAGGGGGATGTTACACTTCATTACTGGGTTCAGTCGGTCGCTGTGGACACAGTATGAATCACATTATGCAGCCACCTTTGCAGGAGAATATGATAGGACACCCATCCATGTAGTGGCAGTGGAGCAAAGTGCTGTACGTTTATAGCTCTTCATTCTTCAAGAGCAACTGATCTGAATACCTATCATATTACAATATGATAGATATTTCTTCAATATCGTATCATAATACACACAATACATATATATATATATATATATATATATATATATATATATATATATATCTATATATAATAATATAATCTATACCTCTCCTACCGTTAGGTGTAGAAGCTAAATATACCTTTCTTTAAACAATTAATATAAATACTACAATTACAGTTACTTAACTAAATACCCTATTCCGTGTTAAACAACTTAAAAGAACTTCTACAATTTCATTCCACCATATCTTGCTCTGTCCCTATATCTAAACTCCACTCTGTTTGTGGTATCATTTGTCACTTCACTACCACTTCCCTTATGCACTCCTCTTTTCTCCTCTTTCTCATCCCAAACCTATCAAGTATGATGAACACATGACTTCCCTTCACTCACATTTGCTTCCCCACTTTCATGGTTTTCTTCACTATTTTATCATTAATCTCCATCTAACCCTGTCTCTTGCTGTAATTTCAGCCTGCTTCCATGTGATGCCTCTTGTCTTCATTATCTTCGCCACTTCTCCGTCCCATGTCATCCTTGGTCATCCTTTCTTTCTCTTTCCAATGGCTTTTGCTTATATCTATAATTAACTAGTTAATTATAAACACTAATATATATATATATATATATATATATATATATATATATATATATATTAGTGTTAATTAAATGTTAATTAAATCCGATGGCTGAATTAGGGTAGTTTAAGTGAAACATCGCCTCTATCTTTCTGTTAATATTATTTGCTATAATACGACTTTATTTGTTATGGCTGATATTATTTCATCACGTTTTATGTCGCTATTTTAACATAATCTTACTTATTTTGCTTTTTTTAGATAGACTATATAGGCGTAATACTGGAGTGAATCGGAACACTTTGGTGTGAAGATAACACTAACTTAGTTTTTCACAAAACACTATAATATACTACACTCGACGCGCGTTTCGCCAACAAAGTTGGCATTATCTGGAGGTGATTAAAACTGTTCAATATATTCTTTTACTATATCTGGACTGAAATTATTTGATTCGAGTAAATCCCTAAGGTAGCCCAAAGTTTTTGGTATCGGAACACTTAGAAACAATGAATATACGTCAAACTAGGCCAAAATCTCGCCCTCTTGCAACTGAATATATTTAATATTATTAATTTGTTAATTAAATCATTGGAATTAATCACTGAGAAACTAAGGGTGGTGCAAATTTTAGTCATTAAGTGCAAGTTTCAACATCAAGTCAAGTTTCAACATAAAAACATCAACTCATCAGGTGCAAGTTGTAATCAAGCAGCTTTAATCATTTCCAACCAAACTTCCAACCTTGCCAACTTTGTTGGCGAAGCGTACATCGAGTGTAGTGTAGTGTTTTGGTATTTTGTAGAAAACAAAGTCAGTGTTACAAATATAATAATATTGTTGTATAAAATACATCACATAAATTAGAAAATCCTCCAAATCTAAAGCCGAATCTATCTAAGTAGAGCATACAAATTAAAAAATACACAAAACCCCTAAAAGGGTGATGTGTCAGCAAAATACCTGATATGATTCCATCTTATATGGATGTTTGTCCAAATTATTCCTTACAATAAGTAACTCAGTAAGTCAAATTTATTGACACAGATGTACACATTTTGTGGGCTCCTGTCCCATACCACACCACTAGGTGTGGATCTACCATCATGTGAAACCAGTTACGAAACACCAACACAATTTGTAAGCATAAAAATTATTTGGTATTACTGTTAAGTCTAGGAAATAGTGTCGAAAATTGCTTAAATATAAAAGCTGACTGTATTCTGAAATCCCAGTAAGTTGTGCACTAGTTGAAAAATAGTCTTAAATCGTAAACAATGTAGTGTTCTATGTAATTGTGTATTGTGTGGTGAACATTACAATTAAAAACCTGCCTAAGATCATAATAGAATGAAAACTACATCAAAAATCTGTTTCATAAGTTTTGAGAATTGAAAAATAATAAAATTGAACACAAATATACGATAATTCCTATCGCCATTTGAAGGTCCATTGCCACCTTGGACCAAGATAATTTTTGAATTCTCGGTGTATCTGAAAAATATACAAATCATTCCTTCTGATTCTCAGTCAACATGTACCGAAAAGGTCAATAATGGCGATGAAGAAAATTTTGTTTGACACCAATTTGTCTCAAGAAAATCCTTGCAGATCTATCCAGTTCTCTACACATACTATTCATATGTCTAAATCTTTTCTAAATAGACAACTGAAATAAACGTATCCAATCATGAAGACGACAGCAATTTTAAACTGTTCAACGAAAGATACAATCTGGCCCACATTAAATGCAAATGTAGAGCACAGAGCTGGGCTAACGGCCTCACACCTCAACTAACGATATCCCAAACCGAAAAAACTACTAGTGACAAAAAATAAATTATTCTTGTAGTAAATAATAAGCACGGTTCTTTAAACGTTATAAACGGGAGATGGATAAATGGAAAGTTCGTAACAAGATTCCTTTCTTGCGACCTGTTGATTGCATTTAACTGTTAATTAAAATGGCTCGAAGCCGGGAGAAACGTGAAATATTAACGGGAGGGGTTATTTAGTGGTCACGCGAGCGTCTACTCCACTACACGACTGGTTGTCGCTGCAAAGACGCCCCTGGTTATAGTCGAGATTTGCTTTGTGTGCAAATAAAAAACGGGCCGAAATCATTCACCGCTCTTTAAATTAACAATGACTACGTGCAAAATAAGGAGCAGAGAATTTATGGACTGCATTAAATTCACGACTTAGAACTGGCTGAAATAAAAGCAAAAACCATTCGTAATTAAATAGGATTCTTATAGAGAAATAGATGGTTATTATCTGGGACGAGTTTGTTATAAATCTTTCACTGTTTATTTGGAATTTCAGAAGAAGATTTTTATTACAATTTAATACACAGAAACAGCGTTAGTGACCGCTTGAGAACACCGCGTGCCGTTGCCTATTTCTGACTGCAGTGCTGCTAGGTGGATTGAGTAGCCCAGTACCTAGTACTGTTGTCGGTCCTAAACACGGAAGAAAGAGGAGGGTTAGAGGGCCAGGTTAGCAGCCTACTCTCTGTAAAGCAGGTAGCCAGCTCAAAGCACCGATAAAAAGCCTCGGATATGGACTGATCCAACGTTGGACAGAAGACAGATTGGTAAGAATCGCAAGAGATAAATCTCCTAATGGTACACGCTGCAGAGGCCGACCATGGAAAAGATAGAGTGACAATTTAGATCCAATATGAGGACTAAATCGAACAAGGAACAGGTCATAGACTTATTATAGAAGAAACAAGAAGAAGAAGAAGAAACAGCGTTAGATTGTGAGTAGTGAGTTAGATCATAACAGCACCAGCTACGTGCACAGCTCAACTCATCAACTGGACAGGTAAGTTGGAACGAGTGAGTTCTAAGGAATATGTTTGTTAATATTCTTATATTTTCGTTCAACATTAAATGAAACCGAATCGCATTCCTATTATAAATTATAAATCAAATTGTTTCCAATTTATCTACAAAAAAGCTGAAAAACGTGATTACTATTTTCATCATAATCCATTAGGCCGTCCCAAAGGTGGTGTACTATCATCACACCGTACTTTGAAACATGGCAGTAGATAGCCTTTTGGGACTGATCAACGAAGCTGGTTTTTGGATTACACGAATGACTTAGTCCTTCACATAACTGAATACTTTGAAGGAGTGTTATGTGAATTTATACAAAATACTTGTTAATTATTGATAGCTGGTATATGGAGCTATCTTTTTCTCCAAATTCAAGTAAGACGGAGCATGTTCTATTCAGCTGAAAAACAATCTAGATAATTTAGAGATGCTACAGCTATAAGATATAATGCGCAAATTTTCAACCAAGATCAAATATTTGAGCGTTATTTTTGACAGTTACTTGAATCGGCGTACCATGTAAGGCACTGATGAGAACTAATAAGTTCGAAACAGCTGTATGTCGTTCGGTTCCGATCCGGGACAAATGTCGAATCCTACCTGTGGCGGGTTTTATTTTTTAAACCTTATCTGATCGTACAGAAACACGAGAAACGAGTCGAGGATCGCTTTTAGATATAATTTAATGCCTGGCGGGGCTTTAGCCCGAGGAGTAGTTGTTTCCTAGAGCGATTATGTAATAGCTTTGCTATTCGGGAACTACTTTGATAACCGCTTGGCGGTTTGGTAGTTCCTTTCTCGATTTCCGACTTATATGTTACTGAGTTACTTGGTGAAGGCATATAGAGAACAAAATGAGTAAAGCATGAGCTGCACTGTTCTAGTGTCGTGGTGCCATTGGTAAGTTATGGAGATTAAATCCCAGGACCATCTACTGGATGACCACTGCTATTGTGAGGCTAATTCTAATATATGGAGTAATGGTTGCCTACAATCAGGCAAAAGAATACGATACTGAAGTTACAGCATGTACAAAGACTAGCTCGTTTATCTATTACTAGTGCTATGAGAACTACATCCACAATGGTTTTGAAATAAAAGTTGCCTTAGGTTTGATACCTCTTGACATATATAATAAGGGAGAGGAGAAAGGCTTAGGGACGGCTTCGAGACTGCGTGTAAAAGTTCTATGAAAGTGAATGAGTGGTCTGCAAGATAAGCACGCGTCCTGGAGGAAGCAAGTAAGCTACTTCGTTTTCTGGAAGTAAGCGTGGATCGAACCTCCTCTGTTTTTCTTTATTTAATAAGAACTATCCGGTTGATCTGAATTCCAATGACTATGAAAGTAGACATTTCGATCTACATCGATGGTTCAAAAATGCTAGGAAGGTCTTGATATAGGACTTTCTCCGAGGATCTAAACCTCCGAATCACTGAGTCACTATGTACCGATGCCACAATGGTCCAAGCTGAGATTATTGGGGAACTATGGGTGACCATTGAAAACAATAATCAGGAAATTAGTAAAATACCTTCGGCATATTCATAGGCAGTAAGGCCACGTTGATGGCCCTAAACAATTGTAGGACTAACTTCGGACTCTGCAGTATAAAGGGTCATTGAATATGTTAAAGCAGACATATCACTTTATGTTGAGTGTTTGAAAATGAGGAGTGAGGTACATTGACTCGCCGAGGTTCTATGGATTTTTTGCTGGAACCGAAACCAACAACAGCGCTTAGCAAGCCACTTGAAATTCCTTTATAAAAGACTACACGCTGAAATGCTACAAAGAGACGTGAGTCAAAACTAGCAGTTGGAGACAAGAAAAAATACTATTAACTACACCTCGCACTAAACTAGCAAAACACTGCTTGAATCTGTCTCCTGTAAATTGGCGAATCCTGATAGGATTGCGGGATAACAAGCATTTCAATATTATGAGTTATACAGTTACTCCTATGTGTAGGGGATGTAATATGGAGAATGAAACTGCTGAACATACCCTGAAGAGCTGCCCCGTGTGCTTAATAAACCGGAAACGGTCAATTTTTGTCGACTACCACCGAGCGCACTTTTTCAATAGATTCATGTACTGAGATGGTTGACGGAGTGAGGTCGATATTTGGCGATAAATTAACAGCTCTGATGAAGGTAGTATAATAGACTAGATATGACAGCCTGAGTACATGTGGACTCTGTCCACTATCCCCCTTATAGAATCAGAAATATATTCTATTACGAAAGATTTATCCTAGTTTATTAAGATTTTAAAGTATCATATTGTGAACACTGTTAATTTAAAATTGCTAGAAATGATCTGTGCTAGCCAATATAGGATTTTATAAAATATTTGTTCTTATAATTTTTAAATGGAATCTTTTTACCATTACATACGAAGGACAATTTTTTTACTCAAACAATTTTATAAAAACATAATGATATCGAATAATTGTACAGTATTCTATACAGCTTGATATTCATGGTAAACAGAAGATTGGGTTGATTAATTAAAAATATACGTTATTATCATGTGCATCAACAAACGTCCAAAGAAACCAATTCGGAGAAAAAGGTTTACTTTTCGTTGCTTTATTCTTGTAGTTTGCTAAATACAAAAAATGTACCAGAGCTTCATAAATGTGTCAAAAACACAAGACAAAGATTCGGTTTCCAGATGGATATTATGGTTCAATAACGAAATGTTGGCACCGCTAAATAGCGGTGCCAACATTTCGTTATTGAACCAGCAATTGTCCCAATAATTGTTTTGCGGAAAACACCGGCAATGAATGATGAAATATTGCTGTAAATTTTCGGATGAAGTCTATTCGCAAACTAAGGAGAAATAATCGAAGCAATCCATAGTCTTAAGGTTTCTATATTATATCAAATATTCTTGTTAAGAAACTTATTATCACAACTTCAGTATGACACCTAAATCATCTTCTGAATGATATGATTGAGATTGGATAATTTATATAAATATGTAGGTTACTTTGTTATCTAAATTGGATTCATATATACCATTGAGAAAGAATGTAAGGACACATTTTCGATGAACTCTCTTCAAGTATAGGAAACAATGAATTAATTATGTCCTTGATCAATAGAGGGAGATGCCGTCTGGGACCAAGTGCATAATTAACTTATTTTAATTTATTATTGTTTATATTTCAGGCAAATCTATCGAAAATGTCTCATTAAATTAGTTCTCAATAGCACGTTGATGAACCCAATTTAGAATGCAAATAGACATAAAGTTATAAAGCAAAAGTATATTTTTAAATCATCATCAGTAATTAATGACTATGATCTATATTACGTCTCAAGTTATTTATTAGTTATCACTTGATTCTCGAAATAGCTATTTGTGAGCCAACCACATATATTTGTCATGTACAATATATATTCAGATAACATTTGAAGTCGAATTTATTGCAACTGCAAATGGGACTAGAAACCGCTTAAGAATAAAACATACCACCGATGTAATTAAAAGATAGAATTACCGAGATACCTCCAGAAAAATAGAGAAAAACCAAGTAGTCGCAATAAACGTCCAGACAAATAATTTTAACCTATTCTACGGGAGGCAGGCACAAGGCTGGGCGAGCCAGCTGCGAACGGTCGGCAGTATACACTTATTTACGATGATACTGCGAAGGTGATGATATATTAGGCTCCATATCTCATAGTTTATTTAAAAGGCTATTACAAGGGAATTTGTTATAATTCAGAAAATTGCAACATTTTATTTTTTAATAATCTAGATACGTTTGTGTCGTCATGCCAAGTAACAGTTTTTTATTATACGTTTATTGTGTATTTGTTGCATGGATGTTAAATTGAAATTTTGTAATGTGTATGAATATTATTTAAAATTTTACGTTAATAATTAATTATATGCGAGCTATTGTTATGAAGTTGTAATATACTATCAAATGATTATTTGGTACACCACAGTTTATTATATTGGTTAAAGTATGCAAATGTATGAAAATTATCTACCAACTAATGAAATAATTGGAAATTTATTTGGAAACGATGCAACTTACTATAATTTTGAAATTTTTGTTCCTTGTAGTCTCTTTTCATACAACTAACGGAATTAAGACTACCTTCTTTATTACTATCTGTTATAAACATTTCATATTCTAATCAAAAACTTCTAGTTAAATATTTCAAAAAAAGAACCGTATTGTATTGAAAATTTCATAATATATAAATGGATTCTGCTTAAAGGTACACTAGTAATCAATTTTTCTTTTAAATAGATTATCTATAGCGATTGAATTTTGCGTAGGCCAAAGAAAAACTACGATTTGCTTTTCTGCCAATTACGTACCGGGTGGCCCACGAAGTTATGGCCAGTCGATATCTCGAAACATATTTGAACAATAATTTTGAAAATTGGCGATATTATCACTGTTTTACATAAATGTGCTAATAAATATGTGCTATTGGATTGATATGAAATAGACTATCACAAAATTGTAATAATATACAGGGTGTCTAATTTAAAATTTTGAAATTGATGTCACGTAACCGGAAATGTGTAAGTGAAATAAAGTCCTTTTATGCCAAAAATGGACAACGTTGTCGACTGTTTAACATCGCCAATTTTCAAAATTATTGTTAAAATAGGTTTTGAGATATCGACTGGCCAAAACTTCGTGGGCCACCCGGTATATTGCAACTGAGGGTATTAAAATACTTTAAGGCCATATAAATAGTAGTGATCTAAGACTTAGCTTTTACTTAACAGTTAATATGAAAAGAATTTAAATATGTATAGAATAACAGTATTTTGTGTTTGTTTAGAGATTAATGGCAAATGATAGGATATATACCAAATACTTAGGTACTTTTGAAATAAAACGCTCTATATATTATTGAATTGCCCTTGATAATTTGATACTAAATACATATAATACTTGTGATCTAACGGATTGATCAATTAATTACAGACAAAGAAAATGTGAGGTTGTTGAAATACTTTATTTACTAGGCATTCTCTGGAGAAACAAAGCTGTTCAGTGTTCATATAAGAGTCTACATCTTATTCTATCTGATGTGCCCCAAAGAAGCGTAATGGGACCAACACTCCGTTTAATCGATATGGCTGACCTACCTACATCTAGATTATCAATAGTCACCACATTTGCAGATGACACCGAAATATTAGCCTCCAACACAAATCCCATTCAAACATACAAGAACCTTCAAATCAACTTGAACTAAATCCAAGCGTGGCTAAAAGAGTGGCGAATTAGTGTCAGCGAATCCAAATTTACATATTACCTTCACTTTTAACATATTAATTTGCCCACTTGTAGAGTTGAATGGACAACAATTTACTCAAAACCAACAACGTCAAGTACTTCGGTATGTATATTGACGAAGATTACCATGGAATAAACACATCATTACTAAAAGATCTTAACTTGGTCTTAAGCTTAGGTAAGTATATTGGCTTCTTGGCAGGAAGTGTCAACTCTCTTTAGAAAACAAATTACTATTATACAAGGCTATGTTCAAGCCGATATGGACATACGGCATCCAACAGAACTCTGGTGTACAACAGCTAAATCCAATATAGAAATATCACGTTTCCAAAATAAAATGCTATGTACCTATAATCGCAGACGCGCCGCACTTCCAAACTTGGTGATAACACGTAATCTACCTGTCTCCCAAATCGAAGATGTTATCAAAATATAGTGCCAGGCTTGTGAATTATCCCAGCATACTCACCAACGAGCTTCTAGTTAATCCCAACATACTCACCAACAAGCTTTAGTTAATGCAAGGGAAGCACGCAGACTAAAAATGTTTAAACCTGGAGACCTCGTTAGAAGATTTGATTAATGTATCTTATAAACATTACATGTATGTACTTGTACATAAACTCATGTTAGATGATTATTTAGTTATAGTTAACTAGCTTAAGAATAGAAATTGTACACTTATATAATACTCTTCAAGTTGCTACTTTATTTTGTCATAAAAGACGCTTATCGTCCCCCTGAGACAGATTGCTGTATTCATGGATTTAAATAAAAAAAATCTAAAAGAGAAAATCAATGTGTAAGATTTTGTTCTTACTTGCCTATTAACGATTTTATTGAATGTATTATAACCTTCATATGCTCATAGTAAACTTAAAGGGAAGTAATACAATTTCTTACGTTATTTTAGAATATAGTACTCGAGCTATTATTACCTTACATAACGAAACAATCTCAATAACAGTGTAGCAATCAACTAGAACAGCCATCAAGTTAACCGCAAACTTATATGATCTCTTGGACCATTTACAATCTGAACAGCGTACAAGCTACATAAAAAATAAATGTAGTAGTACTCATTAAGTTGAACTATATATGAAGTGAGACTCTTATTTCCGCTCAATGTATATTACATCTGCGTAACGTTGAAATTTGCCGCTACGACCATTCATTAATAAAGTTGCATGTGCAATGATCGTAAATCTGGGTTATGTGACATCGGAATAATACGATATATTTTTACAGTAATAATTTCCACAACTATAATTTTAATTTTTTTATGAAATAGGAATCCATGTAATTTAAAGTTTTCTCACCGATCTATTTTTTATTTTATGTGGTAGCCAATTGTGGGAAATCATCATTTTTATAACTCCTTTTATAGAGACTGTCTCATAAAAAATATAGCAAACTGTAATTCCACCATTTCTTGTCCCGATTTAAAAGAACATTAGAAGAAAAGAACAACAATATCAATAAAAATGTAAATTCAACAGGTTGGCACTGTCGCTGATGTCTTATCGTTAACGTCAATGGGCTATCGATAGTTAATCGTCTTTAAAAAATAGTTTGCACACACAGAAATTAACTTTCTTCCCCTAAAGCCTCAGACTGCGCAGGGCAAGGTTACTCATAGAGATGAGGACATAGAGGGAGGTGATTTATCTGTTGGATCTCGAACCCAAGCAAACGCTTACACCCCTTTGATGAAGAAACTATTGACAATTTTATTAAGAAAAAAGTTTACACACAGAAATTGCTTTACTTAATCTCTAAAGCTTCATGTCGCGGAAAGAGGGATGCATACATGCACAGAGACAAGAACAAACACACCCAAGCTTAGGGGGGGGGGGGCACGGAGAGCACGGATGCTTGTTGAAATTTGAACCCAAGCATACAATAATATTTCTAATACTGCGGTTCAGTCCGCTACCCAGGACCATTATACAAATGACATTACTCCAGACACATCTAGAGGAGAATACAATAGGTCACTCATCCAAGTAGTGGTCAGAAGTAAAGTGCTGCACTTTGATGGCTCTGGGTCGAGGAAACTGAGCTGAATATCCTTCGAATTCTAGCAATGCCAAACGTAAACGGCATTATATCTATTTTTCTTATTAATCTGGTATAGTCTTCATTAACTTAACGATGTATCACAGCTGTTCTAATACTGTTATGCGCAATATTTATTAGGAAAAGTAATTAAATATTTGGTAATATTAATTTGAGTTTATATTTAAAGTTATTAAATGTAACACAAGTAATAACTGGGTAAGGCTCATTTATGTCTTTCTATTACTTATATTTTGGTGTTACTTTAAATGAAGAAGGTTATAGAACATTTACATGTTAAAAAATCAATATGAATAGCAGTTCGTAGTATTTTTACAAGCACCGATTTTTATTTACTTTTTTTTTTCTTTGTTGCACAGAAAACAACAATGTTACTTGTACTCCCAAATGAGCCTGTAGAATCAAATGACTATTTATAATTCAGTTTTATTGTATTTTTACAAACAATTTTATATGTTGACAATTTCTAATGATTCTAATATTTAAAATTTATTAGAAGCTTTGGAATCCTTATTTTATATGTATAATTAATACTAGTACTGTTCACATCTGGAAATTAGTAATTACACTCTAAAACATGATTTAAATAGATTGAAATTTCGGAAGGCACAAATGCTTTTTCTATCGTATATTAAAGGATCGACTGGTCTGACCTATATATAATGTATGTTCTCTTTATGGAATATCTTGAAATACCTTCTCAGAGAAAAATTAATATCTAATAATAACGAAAACAGTAAGAATATATACTTCAGGAATTAATAAAATTTTCCACAACATCGTACAGTCTTGTTTCGTCATTGTTTTACATACAATGCCGTTGTACTATAAAATTTCCTCTCCATGGAAGTAAACTCAATTCAATTAGTAATCATTTCAAAAGTAAATTCTAAGAGTGCTCACTTAGCAATATTAAAAATTGCAAACATTATTCACCGAAATATCATAGGTCAAACGTGATTCTTAGTAACGGCGCCAGGATGTTTAAAATAGGTAGGCACAAACTGGTACAAAATTTTTAGGTTGGGCATATATTTGGGATTTGTGTCGGTGGGGGGTGGGGGGGGGACGTGCCACTCATTATCAATACAATCAATACAAAGATATAAACATAAAATAAACACAATTTACAAAATAAATTAGTAGTACATTAGGTAATAAAGTTAAAATATTAATACAATTATTTAAGTATTATTGCAAATTCCTCAACAATCTTATCCAAATCCAAGCTTGTAGCTATTTCTTTTTATTTATGTTTATTACAGCCAAACTAGTTAATCCCTCGTGTTTCATTTTATTTCTTAAACAGGTTTTTAACCTTTTCAGATGTGAAAACATCCTTTCACATACCGCACTTGATACAGGAATTATGATACATATTAAACATAATTTATAAATCTCATTGAACGATAATCTGTATTTATTCAGAATGTCGGATAACTGTAAAATATTGTTGATTTTAACACTCTGTTCGTTTTCAAATTTTAAATTAGTAGTAGTAAAAATTTTATATTTATATTTTGTTTCATATTATAATTTTGTAGATAGTAAATTTTTCGGGTGGGCACTTGGGTGGGCACTGTTACTGATTGGCTGGGCACGTGCCCACCTAGGCCCTCCCTGGCGCCGTCACTGGTAGCCCTGAAATGAAAAACGTCTGTCAAAATAGTTCTTTCGAGGTTTTTCAATTTGTAATAACATATAAATAAATTATTAATTCTGCACAAGTTTGAATATTAATATAAAAAAGTAATAAAACGTTTTTTTTTAAGGATCAAATTAGAGTAATTGTCAGAAACATCCCGCACCTTGTTCACTGAGACATTTTATACGCCTCTGAGAATACAATAACTTCAATTGTTATTACACCCAACATGATAAATGAACATTCTGTTTCTTTACAATATATTTGCATTAATAAGCACAAATCATATTATTACGGCTGTGATAGAACACCACAAATCTCTTTTCTACGCAGTTGTACGATGTATAAAAAATGTTACGGACTACGTGAGCGTGGAAGTGATACAATCAACCCCGAACAGAATGAAATATCGTTCTGTTCAGGTGTTTATAATTACCGCTGTGTCCAGAAGGAAGTAGGCCGTGATTTACTTGCAACCAATATAATCACAGCGGAGGCACGCGATTATTACGATTAAAAGAACATCTGCAAATGAAAATACAAAACTGCTGCTGGGAATATCAGTCCGCTTTGACTATTAGGTAGTTAACAGACAATTATTGGGCACTGAAACTCTCCTTTATTCTGTGCTTCAAAGTAAAATCCATTTAATGAACGTGGGGAAGCATTTGATTTGTAATTAAATTTCCATTTGCTGGTGCCATTAGTGCATACCAACTGTATGGATCTAATATAAGTGAGATTAAGTTATAAAACTAAGGTGTTATATCTTTCCATTTACAAGTTCTTTACAAAGGAAGTTTAAGATTTCCAGTAAGGATTAATGTAAGCATACATGCTGTTTGTCGATTGCTACTAGTTTTGCTCATTAGTCGGCGGTTGAATATGAGCTTTGGTTCATTAATTTTTAGTGCCGTAGCGCTTAAATGAAATTGCAAAAATGCTAACTCATGTCTAAATGTTAAAGTCAGGAGAATGTCGATTAAGAGACTATATCCACCTACAAACATGAACAAATAGTCGATCTTCGAACATGAAAAAGTCGAGTCGAATATGAAAAAAATAGGGATAAATTTTCTTGGGAACTATTAATGATAAATAGTTTTTTTTTTATTTAATTGAAGATACATTTATTGTAAACATGGTTATTGAGCACATTCTAAGAATATTTAAAACCGAAAGAGATATGCCCGCCGGAAGTAGAACGTCTATTTCGCGACTCGGTTTACGATCACCCATCTTCTGCTAAACATGATCATCTGAATTCAAAGATAGTACACAGTAGTAGTGATCAAACACATTGACGATCACTATTTCCGAAAATTGTTTTTAAAAAAAGAGTACATGGCACTGAGGTACGAAAATTCGGTAAAAAACTTAGCTATTATCGTAAATTGTTTAAACAATTTTGGCTGTTTTTAAAAAATGCGATCGATGTTCTGTTAACAACGGCCTAGAGAGTGACTATGCCAAATTTGAAAAGAGTCTGTCAATAAGTTCTCGAGATATAACCGGCACCGTTTCGGATTCAAAGGACGATGGACTTTTTTTAAGAAGATGAATTCTCGTGCTTGTTTCATCTTCTTAGCGCGAGAAATTTTGTGCGTATACATTATTACAATATAGTAAGAAAAAAATACATGAAACAACGATTGCTCAAGTTTGCCGCTGATTAGTTAAGTCGATCATTGCTCCGCACCCAACGAGGGCGCTCATTGAGGGGCACAGGAAGCAACATTAGCCGCCCTCAACCGCGTGACTGAAAGCTTTGTATCTCTATAAATTTTAAAGATATGGAATTAAAACTTTCAAAAAAATATTAACATTCTGTCATACTGAATATCTCCAAATTTAAATAATCCAGTTTATATAAGGATAATGGATTAAGTGAAATGATTAAACTAGTAAAGCTGCTAATCGAAAACTACTTCATTTATGAACTACTTATGTTGCTAATTACACAGGAAAACAATATAGGTCTTAGAAATCAAACATGTGATCATTTCAAAACTTATACGATAATAGAGTCAGAAAATTTTGTTAAATGCATTTTTGTCACGTGATAGTAAAACGCATATATTACAAACTTAAGAAAACGTAAATTTCTTGATTAAGTTACGAACTGTTAACTCTATTTTCTGTTAAGAACCACATCTGTCAAGTTATTAGAATTATCAAAAAGCAAAATACAAAGAAGAGAAGGTGATACCTGAAAGAAGTGGGGGGAATACTTTATAGAAGTCGTAAATTCAAAAAGTGTGATATATCCGTTATATGACCATACTTATGTTAACTTAAATATTTGTGTACGAGTATTTTTGTGAAACCCGAAGACTGTTATTATAAAGGGTGGTCCAACCATAATGCACGATGTTAATTGTGAGTCACACCTTAACGTCAAGTTTTTTGCCCAACTTAATTTGACATTTCTTTGTTTCAGTGTTTGACAAATTCAACCATGGAGAGGTACACAATTAAGCAGCGCGTTAAGATTGTTGAAGCCTTTTACGAAAATGGGCGTTCAAATCAAAATGCATTTCGTGCACTTCGTGACTTTTTTGGTCAGCATAATCGACCAAATGTGTCCACAATCGGGAGAATTGTGCGAAAATTTCAGCAAACCGGGTCTGTAGGAAATGTGAAAACACCTATGCATGCTCGCCCAGTTCGTTCTACGGAACGAACTCATCGGGCCGTACTTCTTCGAAAATGAGGTCGGCCAAGCAGTTACCGTGAATGGTGTTCGCTATCGCGAGATGATAACGGACTTCTTGTGGCCACAAATTGAGGATATGGACCTGGACGATATGTGGTTCCAACAGGATGGTGCCACTTGCCACACAGCCAACGAGAAAATGGCACTTTTGCGCGAGAAATTCAATGGCCGTGTTATCTCACGTCGTGGCGATGTTAATTGGCCGCCACGATCATGTGATTTGACACCGTTGGACTTCTTTCTTTGGGGATATTTAAAAGAAAAAGTGTACGTCAATAAGCCAAGAACAATTCAAGAGCTATAGGATGAGATAATTCGGCACGTTAACGACATTGAACCTCAATTATGTCTCAGAGTCATTGAAAATATGGACCATCGGATAGAGGTATGCCACCGAAGCCGTGGCGAGCATTTGGCCGATATTTTGTTTCACACATAATTGTCATAGATCCTTCTATCATAATATAAAAAATATTAAGATAATTCTCTGAAAACTTTTTGTTTTATTTACAATTAACATCGTGCGTTTTGGTTGGACCACCTTTTATCAGTTACACATCTCGAAGAGTATCGGGAAATTACTAGAACTATATAGCCAGCGATTCAAAAAACCAACTGGTCGGTATGCCATATAAATATCTGTTTTACGATCCGGTCGGCGCGGTGGTACTTTAAATTCTATAAAATTCCAATACATGAGTAACGCTCAACGGAATATTCGCATCGCAACTTTGTAAACACTTCCTCTCTATTTAACATCCACTTACGTGTGTTGGCATTCCATAAATATGCTATATTTTACTGTGAATGCAAACATCACATGCCCGTGTTTCAGTAGTAGATAAACACTTCTGGTAACAAAGTACACAAACCGCGGGTTAACCGCAGCTAACGATGGGGCGCGTGATCGTAGCCAACGGAGAGAAACTACTCACAAACTACTAGATCACGGACCACCGCAGCTTTATGGTTGTTTTACTGCGGCCTTGGAAACTTTGGCAGTAATTAAACAACCATATAAAACGCATTATTTGCACTTTGTGACTACATACATATACGTATAACAGTATATTTGACATGCTTATCAGCCGTACACGTTAATGAGTTAATTAGGTGCTTACGAGACCATAATATCGCATTTAAATTACCTTTAATGTTCACAACTATAACTTAATTAGCACAAAGTGGAATGGAATCTTTAGCGGAAATGTCAGCATCGGTTTCAAGTTGTATGTGAAGTTTCATAGCGTATTCGCTATGTGCGCGATATCAGCACCGCGTAGCGTTCACAACTTTGTAGGCTGTCATGCGTCTGTCAGAAATTCTGATTAAGTTGATAATATTAAAATTGCAGGTAAAATTGCATTCAATTTAATTGCACTGCGTCCATTTTTGTGGGCAAAGACCCTACCCTAGCAAGCATTTTCTTTCAGTAAAGGGATGAAGGTTTCATAAGACATGCAATATTATATAGTGCATTTTTTTATTTTGAGCATTATTTACAAGCGTTGTATTTGGAAAATACTGCTGCTGGTAGCAATAAAGTGGCACATGAAAATCGAAATTTCACTGGAAAATATATAGGCAATTTAATATAGATTTTATATAACGCCAAATAAATAGGAATAAATATAAACAAATAAGAAGGAACGTTTATAAATAATTATAAAAATTAATGTTGACTATTCATAATAAATGTTTATTCTTTATTGTTTCTTTAATTATTGGGGGTTTTAAATTTACCAATACACAACAAATATGTAGAATCACATCAACGTGTTTATATAGATAAAATAGGAATTTTATTTAGAATCTGATTAGTTTTTGCATTATCTTCTCGTCAATTCTACCATGGGCAATATTGTGAGTTTCTTGAATTTCCTCCCTGGAAAATTGACTTTTTGTCCTGTAGAAAAGGTGGCATAAATATCTTCACTTGCTTCCAGCATCATCCAGAACTCGTGTTAGTTCTGGAAACCCTTTGTCCATCAAAATAATGTCATTTTTCAAATAATTTATTAATCCAGATTCTACCAGTCATCTGTAAACCATTTTTCCTTCCACCTGCCACTTTAGACTTAAATGAAATAAAGCCTCCAGTAATAATACTAATACGCAACTTCTTAGTAAACACATTTCTGTCTATTTCTTATCAATTGCTTGCATTGTTCTAATTTCCAAGTTGCCGTAGAAAATCGATAAAATTTGCATTTATTACTTCTTCCGGTATTATTGCAATTTATAACACAGCAATTATAACGACTTATTTTTAGATTCCATTACGAATTAACTTTTGTAAACACATATGATCTGAGAACCTACTATTGACAGACTACTTTAATGCAATGCATCGACTTATTTACCTCCATCCCATACTCTGCACACAGCAGACACAATACGTAGCAAAAGTCAGGAATATTGAATCCAAAATGTCTACCCTTTTCATTCAATCTTATGCTTAACTAATTGTTTTCCATTTCAGACTTTTTTATAGCATTCTCTTCCTCAAAATTTGATGTATCTTAATTATTTTAGTACAATAATATCCTAGAATAAGTTTAATTTAAGCAAGAATTTACTATAATTAAAACATATTAAAAGTTATATTGTATGTATTTTACTTCAAGACTTTAGTGGCTAATGTAATTCAAGAAGATTCTATGAAATACGCGTCAAGTATCATTAAAAAATGAAACATATTAAGAGTCTATTATGCATTGTTCTGTTAATGTAAATCAGTCAATAAAAATACATAATACAATAACTAATTTACCAATACCAAACGGCACCCATTCTCAGCATTGTCTTTGTACCCTGAGGTGTTCTCTGTGTGGAATTTTAAATGCTGATAACGCTCCTATATTTATTTACCTTCCAATCCTAAAAAATATATATAAGAGAATAACTACTTAAGTAGAAGGTGAAGGATCCTTAGTAGCGACACTTTAACATTACTTGACCTTTTCGGCAATTATGTTTTTTCAACTATTTAAACTGCTTGAAGATAAGTCTAACCATGAATAATATAGTCAATAACACATAATTTACTTAAATATGCATGATCTTCTTTAGTACAGTCCTACCATTTACGTTTATTATAGAGATCAATATATGTCTTATATACTACGAGGGTGAATCAAATATAAACGAGACTTTTGGCCCTGGGCATGCAATAGTAACGCATCAGGCTTCCCTCTTCGGAATTCTTTTTGGATCATCACAAAGGAGCTAGGGTTTCGTAAGGTGTGCGCAAGGTGGATCCATCGCCTTCTCACAACTGAGCAGAAATTGCATCGTTTTCAGGTGTGTAAGCGTCTCCTAGAGAAATTTCGGGAAGAGGGAGACTCGTTTCCCACTCACGTTATCACCTGCGATGAAACGTGGGTGCACCACTATACCCCTGAATCGAAACGAGCGAGCAAGGAGTGGAGATGTCAAGGGGAGGTTGAGCCAGTGAAAGCCAAGTCAAGGCTGTCAGCAGGTAAGGTCCTAGCTACAGTTTTCTTTAGACCAGCGTGGCTTGTTGCATCTCGATTTTTTGCATGATGGCAGGACGCAAATAGTAAGGGATGTAGGTTGTAGCACAATTAGCGAAATGCGTAGGTTAGCACAAGATAGGGGAAGCTGGAGGTTAGTGTCCAACCAGTCTTAGGACTGATGACCTAATGATGATGATGGCAGGACCATTAGTGCGACGTACTACAGCGACATTTTAAGCGGGGTTAGACTTGCATATCCCCGCAAACGACGTGACCTACGAATGAGAGAACTGAAACTTCTCCATGATAATGCTCGTCCCAATACAGCAGCCCTGACCAGAGAAAAATTGGAGGAATTGGGCTGGGAGACACTTCAACACCTTCTCTATAGTCCCGACCTATCTTTTTCCTATAGCCCTGCAACTTTCTCCTCTTTGGTCCTCTCAGGGAAGCCATGGGAGGGGAAAGATTCAACAAAGATGAGGAGGTTGAGGCCTACCTGCGCAGTTGGGTGGAGACACAACCAATTTCATTCTACGAGCAGAGCATTACAAAATTACCTACACGCTGGGAAAAATGTGTTTTCAGATCAGGAGATTATGTAGAAAAATGAGCTGTTATTCTTTCTTTTCAAGTTCCAATAAATAAAAATAGAAAAGTCTCGTTTATATTCGATTCACCCTCGTATATACTTCTTCTATAAACTTAAAAATTTAGATAAAAAGCAATATTTGGTAGTACTTGGTAAATATTATGATATTAATTAGAAATGCGACCAATTTACGAGAAAATACTCCAAATACTAAGAGATTTTAAATCTACACTAATGATTTTAACTTATGAAAGATAATTTTATTGCAGTATCTTGTTTGTTGTGCCATCAAATTCCTTGATGGCACAACACAAATTCCTTGATGGCACAAACCAGTTTCTTGACAAGATCGAGAATTTACATATAACTTTTTAGAAATATACTTTTGATAGAAAATATTATATAATATACACATATCTGTCTCTCTAACATGGCCCATGGTTATGTACATTGACTATACACTTATTTTAAGTTTTGGATTACACCAAACCAAAGTTAGCTTTTGAGAACTTATTGTTGTTTTAAAATATGTCTTTCATAATAAATATTTTGTCTTATTAAATACATTTAAAAATTCACCTAGTTTAATTTCAAACAACCAAAAAATTTCAACAACGGTCCCAATGCTGCTTATATTTGAGCTGGAATCTCATCTCCAACACTGGCAGTGTCAAAGGAAATGGGTATTGTTTTTTTAACATACAACCCTTTTGAAAGCAGCTTCGACATTGGAATTAGGGGCTATCCGATTTCTTTGGTGTGTTTATTTTTCTTAAGTTGTGACATTTTTTTATAAATGTGCCACAATATTTGCATTGATTATTCCTCAAAACGAGGTATTTGAGAACCCGCCGAGAAAAAATTAAAGATCTTATATGATGGACATAATTGTTGTCTTCTAGGGCTTAAAAAATTATGCAGTATCGTAAAAAATATTACATTTATTCCCCTTTTCAACGGATATATTAGACTTCCAGACAATACATAGACACACGGTACATTATTTTGGTAATATACTGTGTGTCCATTTTACATGTACCCTGCCATACATACAACATTACAACTGGAAATATTGATTCGATAATTTTAATTGGATGCCATTTAGGGATTGCGCCTCATCATGTGATGAATATTAGAATGGTTAATTATTATGTAAAAACGGCGCACCGTTTTTAGATCAACCGACATCTTATACGACCTATGAAGAAGCGTCCTTTGTAATGCGCTCATTTGCCGAAACTTTAATTGCATTCGAATAAACAATACTACTTGATCGACAATTCAATACATGATGGACCTGTTCTGCGGGAGGTATTGGTATGTAGCCGGGATTGTCCTCTTTTTTTATTCACTGCTACTAAATTTTCAGACGAGCTTTACACCGGGTAATATTTTACTCCAAGTCAATTAAAATTACTTGGAAACAGTGGCGGTACAGTGGACTCCAGCATAGCCAAATGTATTCACCTGTTCGTTCAAGAATATAAGTAGATTATTGTAAATCAATAACATATTTACAGGGTGCAGGGTGTTCCGGTCGTTTAATTTAATATTACTTTTATTTTCTAGTACACAATTTAAGTCCGTTTAAATTGTTATAACCTTTTACAATAATACATTAAGCAATAGATTGTAACTATAATGAAAAAATATACTATTCCTTTAAGAAGGAATACTAAAAATCAGTGCATACGGGAGCAATCAACACTTATACACCAATACGTCTAAAAATTGTTAAGAAATCTTGTTTTTAAGAGTATAGTTAACGGAAAAATATGGTTCCACTAAAGTAGTATTAAAGGTCTAGTTCAAACGGTACCCAAATTAATTTATAAAAGAAATTGGAGACTACCTTAGATAGAACTAGATTATACAGGGTCCGGCAGAGATGTGTTTGTGAGAAAGAACGTTTTTGAAATGAGTATAACAGTTCAGAGAAAGAGGCTAATGTTTTCGAAATAGTTGGTAGGTGAAGGTCAGGAAATGTCGTCGCCATTGAGTTTGAGCATCGTGTATTTCTTTACGACGCGCTCATGACCGGTCGTTCTTTTGCCGTTAAGCAACGTAGGTTCCGAAATCATTTCAATGTTGGAAGGTACAGTAATGTCCCTATTCGGAACATGATTTTGAAGTGGGTCAATAACCTCCGTACAACTTGATCTTTGGGACCTGGAATACCTCCAGGACTATAGCGAAAGGTAAGCACATCCGAAAACGTGGAAAGAGTGTATGCAGCACTGGTTCGTCGCACACTGTCGTGATAAGGAGTGGCGAGTAGTATTTCTATTTGTTGGGTGCTGTGAATAAACAGGACTTCCGATATTGGTCGGAGAAAAATCCACGTGAATTTCACCAATAAACACCTGATGATAACAATTACAGACGGATGCACGGTAACTACCAATACAAACCCTACCAATACACCGCCATGTTACGACGCTGCGCAAACTTATTCCTGAACTGAGAAGGCGTAACATAAACAAAGATGCAGTTTAGTTTCAGTAAAACGGGTTACATGCCATACTAAAGGGAGACTATGGCCTCTCTGAGGCAACATTTTCCAGGGCGTCTTATTTTCCTATCAGGCGATATCGAATGGCCTCCACGATCGCCAGACTTGCCGTCCTGCGAATATTTCTTGTGGGTATACCTCAAAGCATGATTCTTCATTAAGAACCCACGTACCCTTGCTGAAACTTCTGCTGCAATAACAAAATTGAAGTAATTCCAGCTGACGTGGCACAGCGATGTATGAAAAATTTTTCGACTCGTTTAGGGAAGTGCTTTCAAAATAATGGTCGCCACTTAGATGACGTTATTTTTCGCTCCCAATTTCTGTATTTTAATGTTTTTCATTTAATATTAAAATGGTATCTTCTAACAAGTGTTTTGAAAATTAAAAAAATATTTTAATTGAAAAATAACAATTACCTATTGATTTTTGAAAATCGACATACATCTCTGCCAAACCTTGTACAATAGATCGCTGTTTACTAGTACCTCGATACTCCTGTATAAAACACCTAATATAAAATGATAATACTGTCGATATATACTTATATATAGAGCACATAATCCCTACAGAAAATATAGTCCCCGTTGTACTATTAGAAAATATTATAGGGTTTGTATCTTAATCGAGCGTTGATATCTCCATTGCACATGATCATTAAAATTATGATAGCTTCATAATTTGCATTATTTTTTCTAAACTTCATAAGTAAATATTATTAGGGAATATTTAAGTATTCAACCCTTGTCAAACATTTCGACAGTATGACTTCTTTCCAGAACTATAGGCGAAAGTAAAACTTGTTTGTATTAGTCAGTCAATATAAAATTAGTTAGTTCACTAAATCGATGGTTTGGATTACTCTATTTTATATTTATAATTTAATTGTACTTTTATATACAGGGTGAGCGAATCATTTAAAAGTTTGACATGAAGTATGCATCAAATGAGCGAATATTTCATTTTAAAATATCTGGTTTCCATTTCCTTTTTAAATGGCTTTATCATCAAGACTGATCTTATGTGGTAGCTGCTCGGTCTAATAATAGGGTCTCATACTTATATAAGCAGTAACGTATGTATTCAGAATAATTTAGTTTATGATAAAACTGTAGATCAAAAGATCAGTGTATCTTCTTGTTATTAATATTGGTGACAGAAATATTATATTCGATATATCTTTCGATACTTAGTCCAAATCAGTATCGCTACAATGCTGTAAATTTATTCTTGAAAATAAAATTTATCATGTATCATGCATGCATGTTATGATTTTACAATTTGCGTAATTTTAGTCTCACTCACTTATAACAATTGTTACATGTTATATAACTCAATAATTGTCATATTTACCCGTCTACCAAAGAATTTATTTCTAATACATAAACACTTTAATTAAAAAGCACTAAAAGGCTTTATACAATGTATCTGTAATTTTCATAAATACAATACATTTTTTATATTCTCCCTAACCACAAACGGTATTTTTATACATTCATGTATGCATATTTTGATGTAAATATTATTATCTTTAGCAGGATATATTGTTCTTTATCCAATTTCAACTTGCCGATAATGATAGAATTGCTATAAATATGCAGAGAATGATGCATTAAGATATTATATTTGTAGCTAAGAATAAGAGGAATATTCGTACTAAGGAGGGTTCGTACAAAGTCACCCTAAAGATAAACTGCCCTAATATGTTTTACAGATGCTATACATTTTGTAATAAAAAAGTATAATTTTAGGGAAAAAAATCGCCACACCTCCCGCATGCCCTCAGAAACCTTGATTTTCACCACAGATCACCCCTAGAGTTCTTTACTAAGCCATCCTAAAGATAATACTGTCCGAACACTTTTTTACAGATGCTACGATTTTTTTTTTATTTAAAAAGTACAAGACTTTTACAGACAAAATATAAAAAAACACCAGAACCAGAGTATACTTTCTGAAACCTCAATACTTTTCATATACATACTTTGGAGTCTGCATTACATCACGCAAAGGATAAGAGTGCCCTAGTATTTTTTTAAAGATGCTATGATTTGTTCAAGGAAAAATGACAAGGTTTTCAGGTGTAGTAGTATATAAAATAAAATCGTCACATCCTCAGTATGTCCTCTGAAACCTCGATATGTAGCAAAAATAACCCTTGGAGTCTCTACTAAACCATTCTATACATAAAATCGCCCTAATGTATTTTTTACAGGCACTACAATGTTTTTATTCAAAAAGTACAATATTTCTAGGGCAAATAATGAAAAAATCCTCACTCCCCAATATGCCCTCTGAAACCTTACGATTCACCACAGACAACCCTTAGAGTTTATTAAACCACCCTAGACATAACACCGCACTAACCTTTTTTTTATTAACACTACGAATTTTTTTATTTAAAAAATACAGGATTTTTAAAGACACAATATAAAAAAAAACATGATAACCACAGTAGATTTTTTGAAACCTCGGCATTTATCACAGACAAATGATAAATGAAATTTTTTTTGGACTCTCTACTAAGTTCTTTTAAAGATAAAACCCACTTTTTTACAGACGCTACGAATTTTTTTATTAAAAAAGTACAAGATTTTAGATTTGTATTGTATTAATATATTTTAATTAGTACTTCTGTATACTGATATGCATAAAAGAAAATATTGTAACAGCATATTGTTTTTTATAACATGCACTGAATTGCTAAGTAAAAGCAATAGTAATACAGAATATTTTAATAATTTTTGTATTTAAAAAGAAATATATAACTTGAAGAAGTCCCTAGATCACTAACAGTAAAATTTGCCAAAATTATTTCTAAAATTAGTAATCAGAGGGAAATGCGAAAACAAGATTTCTCACTTATTTAAGTTTGGCAATTAAAATTAACACTCCAATTAAATAAAATCCAGATATGCATTTTATATATTCATGCTGTAGGTAAATTCCACAAAATCCGAGCCAAAATTCCTCGCATTCCCTTATTTCGATTTAAAGCGTACCAGGTACTTGAGCTCAGAAATCCAACCTCGAACTATAAACCGAAAGGAATAATGAGAGCGCTGCAAATAACTGTAATTGTGTCGCTAAATTACCTAATTAATTAACCGCATCATAAACATCACTTATATAAAGGATCGTTATCCTTAAAAACTCTCGACAAGGAATTTCTGTTACAATAACTGTAAGGATATATTTCGTGAAATAATAACAGTGCTGAGCTGTATTGACGTCAATATACTTACAAATAACGAACAAGTTCTCCTGATAGTGGTCATGGGCGATCGTGTGAACATCCTTTAGTTCGGAAGGTAAAGTTGAATATATAAGAACTATAAATCATGATGACTAAGTGTTTGTCTTTTTGCCTCTGAATAAACAAGTACTATGAGGCGCATTCTGGATAAGGAAAAATGCAGGCCTATTTTTGATTATAGCTTTAATTTATAACAGAATTATTAGAAGAACAGCATTACTTGGCGCGGCTAGATAAAGGGTCAGATTAAGTAACGAAGCAGTTCCAGACCATGACTTGTATTTGGGAGTAAAATACAAAAGTTTTAATAAAGTTAATTCTATCCTACTTTGTGATAGATTCATCCGAAAACTTCTGAACCATATTCCCTAATATATGACCTGAAACTTCCTCGTTACATAATCGAAGCTTTTATATAGCTGCATAAATTGACACTGATGATTATTGACATTATAAGATCATTGTAATAGAAAAACACAGTCTTGTACGAGAATGACTCATGAAATAAAAATATATTATTTTAGCAATAAATCGAGCTTTTTCTTAAATGGATTCATAAGCAAATACAATTGTAGATATTTAAATCACGACGAATCCCATCTGTTTCGGTAGAACCATATACAGTTTCTAGAAAATAGCCATGTATAGGGAGGTACTTTAAAGAACGAAATAATTTGGTCCACTTCATTAAACATAAAGAGATTGTACTAAGTCCCATATATGATATAGTTATTAGAAAACCTCGAAGACGAAAACATAATGCTCGATTAGCATAATATACATTTCTAATGTGATAAAGGAGTCATTAACTTATTCTCATGGGATACTAACTAACTACGAGGTATGTATAATTTCTCAGGAAGTGTATTGGAAAAAGTGGTGTCCGAGAATGGCCGCCAAGATCTCCAGTCTTAACAGCGCTTCTGTTTCTTTCTTTTGAAGTAAATTACTTCAAACTTTGTGATAGATTCATCCGAAAACTTCTGTATTTTATTCCCAAATGTATGAACTGAAACTTATTCGTTACACAATCCAAGCCATTATATAGCTACATGAATTGACGCGGTACTCCCTAAATTATTTTAATGATGAAAATTATTATCAAAAATGGGTCTACATTTTCTCATACTCAGAATTAGCACCTATCTTATTTTATACCATGCCGATAATTCTAGAATGATCTTATTCTGATCTTAGTATTTCATTTTGTGACCCTAAACCTTGTGTGGAAAATATTAGAAGAAAATATTAGTATTTTCTTCTAATATTCTATTTGCGTCATCTTCCTATTCCAAACTTTTACAGAACTATGCGGAACTACTTTGTTTGCTATTTCATTAGAGTAAAGAAATCAAAATGAACTCGTAATTATTTTCAACGATATGGCGAATCAAAGTATGACTGAAATGCACTCAAATATCTCGTCTGATGACTTATTGTTAACGACATGTACTTTTCTCGAAAACTTAAAAGACTAAAATAATAACCGAAAACGAGAAGAAATATTAGTCAAAAGAGACATGTTACGAAAGATCAGTCTACATGGAAACACACTATGGATATATTAATCGATAGAGAAAATTATAACTAAATTTTGTTGACTTGAATTATAAAACACTAACTGAGTTTTCCACAAAACACCAAATCACTATACACTACACTCGACGTCCATTTCGCCAATAAAGTTAGCATGATAGTTTTAATCATTTCCAGGTGATGCCAACTTTGTTGGCGAAACGCGCGTCGAGTGTAGTATATAGTGTTTTGGTGTTTTGTGGAAAACTCCGTTAGTGTTATCTTCAGACCAAAGGTTCCAACCTTCTCCAGGATTGAATTACAAACATAATTTCCCGACAACAAATGAAAATTACAGGATAATTCCTGGCAAACAGTTCCTGACATAAATTTAGTTTTTGATACGGAATTTCTATAGGGTAAATTTTCCTTAATCCCACTTGTTAAAGGAAACATTTTTTTTTTATTTTCAGGATATCAACAATTAGAAATACAATACTTTCTATAGACTAATTTAATATCATAAGACCTATGAGGAGAAGAGGAGAAGTTCTTTATTTGACGGGATGAAGATACTTCCAACGAAGAATCCTCTTGCATTTTGATTTATTCTATATCAATTGGTAGTCGTCTTTTTAATCTTCTATAGTTTTGTTGGCGAAGGCGTGGTCGTAAGAGTGTATTAGGGTGTGTTTCGAATCTATTATTGTGTTTATTGCTCCTGTGGTGGATAACATGACAGATGAATGAACGAGGACGTTGTGTAGTGTATTGTTTGATATATGCCATGGTGCATCTGTTATTGATCGGAGTATTTTGGATTGGGCTCTCTGAAGGATACTACGACTTGCTAGCGTATCCTCAGAGGTCTATTACATATGTCCATATAGGTTTTATGATCGCCCTATATAAAAGAACTTTGCTTTCTAGAGAAAGATGCGATTTCTCTCCCAGGTAGCCAGTAGAAGTTTTTGAATTTTAAAACAATTTGTTTTTTCTTTTCTGCTAGATGCTCTCTCCAGTTAAATTTTTTTAGGTGCATTCCTAAATATATTACGGATGAGGCTTATAGTATTATAGTACCCTTAAAATGAACTGGCGGGCATTGTTTTTCCTTGGAGTAAAGGTATCCTGTGGATTTTTTAGTGTTTATTTCAGTTTTCCACATTTTTGTCCAATCTGCTACCAGGTGTAGGTGTTGCTGTAAATGTTCGGATGCAATGACAGTATTATTATGCTAAGCAAGTATTGCTGTGTCATCAGCGAATGTTCCGATTATTGTATTATCTGCCGTTTGTACATCCAAGGTATGTATATAATAAATAGAGTACTGGTCCTACTACCCTGGGGGACTCCAGATTTGATTGGGATCATGTTCGAAACAATGTTTTAACTCTAGTTATAAATTGGCGGTCTATTAAACAAGACTTCAATAGTTCAAAATAAGATGGAAAATTATCATCCTAAGAGCATTGCGTCAAATGAGCAAGGAAGTACAATAGCTAAATCCTTACTTTTAGGAAAACAATACTATTACTATTGTTTTTAATGATGCAATACTTGTAAATATAGCGTCCCATTCTAATATTATGTGTTCTACTAAACGCTCTCACGTTCTCACGCACTAAGACAACATTTTCTTGCATTTTAGAATTTCCATGTGCTATAAATTAAAAATTACTGTTGCAGACTTTTACATTCCACATCTTGATTTCTAGGGTCCGAAAAATTTTTTATAGTTTAAAAAAGAAATAGGAATCTTCATTTACGGAAGAGAAAATGGTTGTTCTCTTGGGCCTACTCTAGCTTCTCATAACAGACGCCTGGTAAAATGTAGTCACTAGCATATGTATAATTTCTTTAGTTAGGAAATTTGAAAATACTTCAATGTGTGACATAACAAATTACTGATTAATACTTTTGGACAATGCAGCGAGATATCAAAGGTCATTTCACTATGAATCCTAAAGCCAAAATTTTGGAGGTTCCTAAATTAATTCATATTTCTTAATATATATATTTTTTTACAATATACGAATTCTTTGACAGCTCATTAAAGACTATTATGATAGAAAAACACAGTTTTATACGAAAATGACTCATGAAGTAATAATATGTTGTCTTCGCGATGAATCGAACTGGTTTTCTAATGGCCATTTAAGAAAAAATGGATTTGTAAGCAAATACAATTCTAGGTATCTAAACCACAATTAAATCCATGCGTTTCAGAAGAACCATATATATAGCTTCCAGAAAATAGCAACGTATGAGGAGCTACTTTAAATAACGAAATAACTGGGTCTATTTCATTGAATAGAAAGAGATTGTAATAAGACCATACATCATCTGGTCACTAGAAAACCAGTTCGATGAAGACGGAAACGTACCGCTCGATTAGCATAATTTACAATTCTAATGGGATGGAGGAGTCGTTAACCTAATCTCGTGGAATATTAACTAAATGAAACATTTCCTGGAGTGTGTATTGAAGAAAAGGTGTCCGAGAATAGCCACCAATATCTCCAGTCTTAACACCACTTCTTTTTCTTTCTCTTGATTTTCTAGGTTAATCTAAATTGGAAATTTTTAAGTTATTCTCTGGCTTTAACTTCAACAGGAAATGTATGTCCTCAAGGTCATATTAGGTGTAGATACTATGGATGATCTATTAATTCATTTTCAACTCTACTAGTAATATTTCACATACAATATAAACACATCAGTGAGGAAATTGTCTTTAGTACAGAATGAATAGAAACCTTTCGTTTTCCAAGCCATCATCTGACCTAAATATCCCTTGGCCAATTACCAGTAATGCAAGAGCATTTATTATGATATTTATGCAGTCACCTCGGTGAGAGGTTAATGCGATTGCTTAATACCCAAGTTCATATAATGCTGAGTGACTAGACGGCTGCTTCATTGTGCCTCTTTAATCCGCGCATCCTTATTTTATTAATCTCCCATTCTAGCTCGGAATAAGTTTATTATGGGCGCTGTTCCGTTTCTCTACCGCATAATAGACTTATCTATAATGCGCATGACAAACGATATATGCTAATTGTTTGGGTAAAAATATGACCGTAAACATTGGGACGACTGACTGTCACAGCCAGGGCCTTTGTATTCATTAATGAATATTTAAATATAATTATATCGAAATAAAGCGCACATAATTTATTAGGTTGTTGTACTTGGATGCAGTGAATCGCCTGGAATGCAAAGATGCTTTTTCGCCTTCGAATATTATAAATATTAGAAATAATTAATTATATACTTTAAATTAATCGCATTAACAAGTATCTGGAAATGTATTAAACAATAATAAGGGAATTTGACATTGTAATTGACTCGCCTCTAGTTTTCTTTTGAAATATGATAAAACAGTGCCGTAAAACGGGGTTACTTTGAACTGACGGGGTAACTTTATTAAATCAGGTTTTTTGAATCCAAATCATTCTGGCGGGTTTAGTTTTGATGCCAACGGCCTCCCACTAGTCTCATCATTTCAAGGGTTGCTAGTAGAGTGTAATGCAATCACTGCATATTTTGCAAGTGGATAACTTGGTAAACCTCACGCCATTTTTCTGTATATGTGATAAAATCTGTCTTTAAAACTTTCTCCAAACCTCCTATGACAGGAAAATACTTTCAGAGTCATCGTTTCAAGTAAGACATTTCCTAATCACAAAACTATCTAGGAACATTTTCCGTCTCTTATCATTCCTGTAAGCCAATTCTCCTATTTTCTACAAATTAGTAAGTGAAACTTGTGCAATTGACGAGGTAACTTTGACATAGGTTTGTGTACACGTAGATTGACGGGGTAACTTGTGGAGCTCTATGAATCACCTGTAGCACAATAATAGTGCAAAAAACTGATGTTATCGCCTGGAAAAGGGATGGTGACTCATGATTTACTCTCCACAGTCATTGCAGCCTTTACTGAAAAGAATATAACTCGGAATTATCAGAAAGCGAATAATATGAAGCCAAGAAAAAATGAAAACAGTCAGGTGTGCGTCTTATGACTCTCAACCCTCCACAATGTCAAGCTGGAATAGTTATGACGTGTCATATGCTGAAAGTGGGTCTGCCAAATTTTGAATCATCAGACAGTGAGGACCATGAGCTCACAATAGACCAAGTCTGCCAACCAGGCCTAACAAGTCAAGGACTCTATGAACCGCAATCACAGCAACTGAAGAAAATCGTACCACATACATGAAGAAAAATTGACTGGCTGATTTTGGAAGGATTTTTCAATTTAAAAAAAAATTCAGAAACCAAGTTTGAGAAAAATTCGATATAATCGATATAACTGGACTTTCTTTTTAATTCGGCACTTAAGCTGGTATTTTAACGAGGCATACCATAAGCATTTTGCCACATATTGACATAAGCACCTAAACAAGTGTTTTTGATGAGGAAAATACCTTTGTTCAAAGATACCTTAGTTTGAGGGGTAACATTAGTACAAAAATAAAAACCCTCTGCTTCCTATTGAGGTTAACGAAATCGTTCATATTCGAAATAACATGAGATTAGGTATAGAGCTTTTGTTTGATTGAAGATTTTTTAAAATATCTCTAAAATTAAGAAGGATACAGTCGAAAATATGAAAAACCTTTACCAAAGTAACCCTGGCTTACGGTACGTGAACTCTCCCATGGTTAATATTCTTTTATCAAAACACCTACGTAATAGAATAGTGGTGAATTTTAAATATATTCAAGTATTAGTTAGCTACATAATACCAACAGCTCGTAATAAAAAACGAATTGGAAATATTGAAAAGGGACTTGGTCAATAAAATATTTTAGTATGTGAAATTTTCAAACTTAATACAATATTTAACAAAAACACAACTACGGGAATACATTAAGCCCAATTCTTATATTAATAGATCATATTTACCATTCAAATGCCATACACAATATCCATATAAAATATCGGGTGTAAAAGAACTACAAATCTGTACCTTTACAATACTTATTGACTATTTTGACTGCATACTATCTATGAAAAGTTTCAACGAAAAGGTTCTATCGTGTCCGCGTTTCGGGTCAGACGTATCGTTGAAGTCTCCGATGTTACACAAGGTAAATTTGTGAATATACTAAAAAAAAACCTATGAAGGAACACAGTGATGTATTTATATGGACTAAACCATATTAAATAATTTATAATAACCTCTATAGGTTTTATCAATATGATTTAATGATGTAAAACACATTTTAATATTGAATAAATCGGTAATGAGTTCTATTTTCAGAATTAGAGTTTAAACATTTTAATGCTAAAAATGAACAGTGGAGAAGTATATTATTCCTACTTATAATAATCCCTTTTTTTAATACTAAGCAAAACAATACTTAATAAAAACGGATTATAAATTCGATGTTTCTTTTTTTTATTCTATTTCAAATATTCAATTTTCTTCAAAAATAGAGTATTTGAAATACTTATACTTATTTTCCTTCAAGTCTTCTAATTCAAACATCGTTGTTTTTAATTTTCTTACGTTATTATAAGATAAATTGAAAAATGAAGATCACCTCTTAGCAATTTTTAATATCTATTTCGTAATCCTTTCACATTAATTTTTTAAATGTAGCCTTTTTATGGTATGACTCCTATGGAATATGTTTTGCAAAATTTGACACTGTTTCTATTTCAAATTCACTTATGTGTTACTGAAACCATGTTGACCGAATCTTCCATAGATATATTCATTAGTACGGTTTTTAGTACCATTTTTATTTTGCATATTACAAATAAAATACACAATTCACTGTGCAGCATTTTTTATTTTAGCTCTAATAAAAAACGTTGTCTCCAAACAAAATTTTGAATTTGAGTAGGAACTACAGGTTTATGAAGTTTACTTTTAGCATTTGTTATAAGTGTTATATCTATTAACTTCAGGAATGTGGGATATATTTGTCATGTTACCTTCATATCAGTATATTTCTAATTTATGCTCCTAATTCAAGTATCAAATAAATTGTTTTATTAAAATACGATGGGCATTCAGGTCAGTTCCCGTGGAACTGACTGGAGCTATCATTCTACTTGGAGCTATAGAAGTGCAGCACTTTGCTTCATAGACATTACATGGATGGATAACCTATTCGATATTACTATAGAGGTTGCTGCAACAATGCAATTCTTACTTTAGTGCCGGGTGGTAGGTTACACTCAATATTAGAGGTGTTATTATGTGTTTCGATTCGACATCCAATGGGGAAAATTTGGCACCTCTCTCTGAGCATGGATGTGTTTATGCTTGCTTTTGTGTATGAATTCCCCATAAAATTAGAAATATTAAAGTTTAAGGCTTTAGGGGAATAGGGTCAATTTATGTAACTTTCTTTTTAACTGATTATATTTTAATCTTTACTGAAGCCAATGACTAATTTCCATTATTGTTCTGAGAACTACAAACAGGACTATCACTAGAGAAGAACATATTTTCTTGGTAGGGGTAATACTGTTCAAAATTTGTGTCAAAATTTATAAAAGAAAATATAGATCTATAGTTAAAATATACATTGACGATGACGATGGCTCAAATATTACGAAACGCCAGACTTATAAAAATAGTTCCGTAAATAAATAATCTTACTTTTCAATTTCTCAATGTTTCAATAACGAAAAAAATAAAAATTAAATTAAATAAATATTGTACACTGAATTAACTCAAAAACACAAGTCAATAATTATTAAGATCTGTAGAGGCATTTGAAAATTTGATTCCACATTTGTTTCCTCATTAACTAGAATCAATATAAGTATGATAGTTTTCCACCATTTGCGACTCAAATTTTCATGTGAATTAAATATAAATTTTAGTTCTAGTGATAATTAAATAAAATTTACTTACGATTACTGATCAATTTTCTTTTATGACTATGAAAAGTTCGTGGCTACTCGCATGCACGATGTTTCTAAAATGTTAACAACAGAAAAGGACAGAGAATAGTCTCGGATAATCTTCGTTTTCTAGTGTTCTATTAAAACATCATATTATACCTACACTCGCGTTCAAGGAAAGGACGCGTCCCTATAATTACGCTAGGTACGGCATCCCGTTCATGGGTCAGATGTCTTCCTGCAGATAAATTTATTCACAGACTTTTCCGTGGTACCATTGTTTGCAAATCGGGCTTGCTTGTTATCCGCCATTGTTTAGCGGTTTCTTCTTCTCTCTGTGGCACAGCTCGCTGAAAATATGTACCTTAACGGTTCATAATCATTTATTAACGAAATTTATTTTATTGAAAATAAATGTATGCTGTTTATCCGGGTTACTGTTTATAGACGTTCAGAGCTCCGCGATTCACAGCGTACACTGGTCAAAATCGGCCGGGCTAAAGCTTACTTAGTTTACTATTTTAATGAACGAAATTTAACTTTTTACACCAATATGATTCTAAATTTATCATTAAAACCAATATATTTTAGGAATAAAATAATAAAAGTACACTAGAATGTAGATGCGCTTTACTTAATTCACGATACACTCTACTTTGCTTAATAATTATTATCTATTAACCCAGCGTCAACTAAAGGCCGGTACAAACAGTCAGCCCGATGAGCTTGGTCGCTATTGGAACCCGGACTAGAATTGCTCGCTTGAATTATAATTTAAGCTTAAAGCTGATAAAGTATATCTTATTTATTTCCAAAGGCAACTTAGTTTACTTGCAAATTGTTTATTAAAGAATTATAATAAACCATATTAATGATTACAATTTACCCTATTCGCATGGGGTAGATTATCTTAATCATAAAAGCAACTTTAAATCTAGTGATAAGTATCTGCAATTATATCAACCAATACTCTATAACACTGACCAAGGAACTAATTACTAACTCGCACAACATAAATTTGTTATATATTCTCTATTATTAATTATAAAAGTAAAAAATCAATAAGTAATATTTATTCATTAAATTGATTTAAATTAACAAATTATAGACATTTCATTAATTCGGTAATTTTAATGTTATAAATCATAATATATCGTGTGTATTCTTTAAAGTGACATAAATGATAAACTTAAAACATCTTCCAATTTATCATGTGGCATTTCCGACTAGTCACAGGACGATAAAAAATAAGAGATACAGGAATTAGTCTCGCCTATTGTGTACTAATAACCGCTGGTAAAAAACGAACATAAATATTATAATAGTAATAAATAAACATAATACACAACAGCCAATTAATAAAAAATAAGCCTAACGGTATTAACGACCGTCTTGTTAAGAAAACGTAAGCAGTTTCTGTCATATAGACGACAGAGATTTGGGGATTAGGTAAATGAAAATACAAATAAAGGAGAAGTCAGCGTGTATAGAAAAAGAACAGTAAATTTACCCGTCGTTTATGGTGACTATTTTAATATCTTAATTACTATGTTTAAATATTATTTTTAGCATATGTGAGACTTAAGTTATTTGTAGGGATCTATTCATATTTAGATAAGCTGAAATTTACGGCCATTATTAGTCGACCAAATAAACTTGAATGGAGATTTTTATCATTGTTAATTCGACTTTTCGTATTATTAAATTGTCTGGAAACTTTATTAAATGGTAAAGAAAAGACATTACATGAGAAGATGTTAAGGTATCATTTGTAGACATTTGTAATATTCAGTATATTAATTCCTTTAAAATGTACTAATTTTCATTTGTTATTGCACATTTTCAACACATATAATTTCTAATATATTACTGTTTCTGAAATAACTTACTGTATTTAGTATTTTATGTGAAATATAGAAGGATGAAAGCTTTTTCCTAGGCTCGATTTTGGAATTAATGGAAAGCTTATATATCATTTATAAATAAATATTCTGTAAATATATTTTTAATTTCTGAAACTGTAATATATATTTTCTTAAATATGTTATAATACTGAAATATCAAAAATTATTGTGACCAACGATGGTTGTAGATTTTAAAATAACTCTTGGGCTGGTATTGTGTATTTATGTCAATTATATTTTGATTTTCAAGGTTTGTCAAGTTTGAATGAAGTTCTGGGCTAGCATCGTGTATTTATGTCAATAATATTTTGTTTTTAGACACTTGTCAAATTTAGTGCAATACCCTTATGAATATTTGCAATTATAACTGCATAATGGGGAAGTAATAATTATTACATTCAGTATATTAATTTCCTTAAAATGTACTAATTTTTATTGGTTTTTACATATTCTCAATACATATAATTTCTAACATATTACTGTTTCTGGAAGAACTTACTGTATACAGTTTTTTGTGTGAATATAGTAGAATACTATATAGTATAGTATAGCTTTCTCCTAGACCCTCGACTTTTGAATTAATGACAAGCTTATACTTCGTTTATAATGAAGTAATTTTCATTTCTGAAACTTTAATATCTATCTTTTTGAACATGTTATATGGAATATCAAAAATTATTGGAGCAATCATGGTTGTAGATTTTAAAATAAGTCGGGCTAGTTCCGTACATTTATGTCAATTATATTTTAAATTTCGAGATTTGTCAAGTTTTAGTGTCATTATTTTTCTTTCATTCTCGTAAACATTTTAGTTGTGGGCTAGCACTATGCATTTATTTCCATCATATTTTGATTTTTAACGTTTGTCAAGTTTTGATGAAGGTTTGGTGTCATAATAGTGATTCTTTTTTACATTCATTCTTATAAACATTTTAAGATATATAATAAAATTATTTTAAAAAATGTTTTAAATAATTTTATTATATATACCTATTTCATTGCTGTCCATAAAAACTTGAACTAATAACAAGAAATAATATCTAATAGAGAAATAAAAAAAATCGATTAATATTATTCATATCAAATCAATCATTGGAAATTCACAATAAATTTTTACTATACTTTTTGTTTTATCTTTACATGGTTTATGTATATTATTACTGACACTATTCTCAAAGTATTTGTCCTACTCAACAATTTTACAGGAAACAGGATTTATATTTTCTCCAAATGTAAAAATCTGGTAGGGTTAAATCAAGCGATTTTGCTGACCAGCATACAGCAATACCCTTATGAATATTTGCAATTATAACTGTATTATGGGGAAAAGCTACATATTGTTGAAACAGAAGAGAAACCTCTAAGTGTTAAAAACTGAGCGACTCTTAGTTTCTTTAGAAGAGAAATAAATTTTAATAAAAATTTCCAAAATATCCCTGACAAAAATAAATGTAAAATGAATTAAAAAAAATTTAAAATGTCATGTCAAAATTTAAAGTACAATCTATTAAATGTAGCACAAATTTTGAGCTGTAAAATATTTAGTGTTACTGGTTATTGTTGTTATCCTTACAGTATCTGTAATTAAGAAGTTACTTCTTGTCCACTTTTTCGAGAAATAGAAGAAACATATTCAAATTAATATTATTTGTAAATAAATGCAGAATAAATATATAGTTGAAGTATTTTACCACCAAATAGAAAGGAGCGTTGGTTATGTAAAATACGGATTGAATTTCATTGTATCCATTCGCTCTAAGGCATTTTACAGATTATTTCACCACAATGCAATAAACATACTATATGAAGATAAATGCTAATAATACTTTGTGAAAAATGTTGAGGGCGTGTTTCTTAGAGGGCGTTGTGCCAACTGGCATATGCAGTATGTAATTAAAAAAGAATGTAATCTAGTTTCCGCATTATTTTAATAGAAATACTACTGATTTACATAGCCAGTACAATGCATATAATATCATAAAATAGGTATTATAAATTACACAGTTAAACAATGGTTAATATGGAAAATAACCTTGAAATGTTACGAGTACTTATGTGCTCTGTCAAGAAAACTAGATCATTGAAACGAATAAACTACGTTATATTTATACTTAATGCAAATAGTTAACAGGATATTATGCGTATATTAAACTACAATAGATGGCTTTTTTTAAAACTACAATGACATCATTTTATTATTTATTACAATAGTTTTGCTTTCTTTGATAAATTTGACAATCCATCATTCAACATCTGTAAATTGTGACGGTAAATAAAGACAAAGAAAATTCATATCAAGAAGAATTACAGCTAGAAGAAAATGTTATAGTTCACATCAGCTAGAATAATACAGTAATAATCAAGTACTAGTATTAGCTAAATATTGTAATAATTTCTATACAACTGTGAATCTTCATTTTCAACGAACAATAGAAAATGTGTATTTAAATAATGTATTGGTTCTAGGGCTTTTCATTCGCTCGCGATTAGTCCATTATCTGTTATATAAAAAAATCGTGAAAGTTGACCGGTGTTGATCATTTTACAGTTTTTTATTTTAAACTATATGCATGTATGTGCTCGAATAGCAGGGCGGCGTTGGTAGCCTTGTATTCAGCAACGACAAGTCGAAGCTGGTCTGTAGCAGGAAAGGAAGGGGTGGGACACGTATGGATACCTGGGCATAATGGCATTAAGGGAAATCTAATTGCAGATGACGTTTCCAGACTAGGGACCAGGGAAAATTCGGAAGCCGATCAGAGACTACATAAATGGCTGGGCAAGAGACCAGCACAATAAAAGATGAAGAGGAGTACCGGGTTGTCGAATAACCAAACTCTTCATCGAATACGCAGAGATTGAGAAATGGGTCCAAGAATGCATTAAATTGAACAGGCACAAATCCAGAAGTCTAGTGGGAATCATTACTGGCCACCATAGTGGCTTGAATGAATATAAGCACAAGCTAGGGCTGACTGATAGCCCGGCCTGCAGATACTGCAAAGAAGACGAGGAAACCTCGATTCATCTTCTCTACACCTGCCCCCGTACTATAGGAGAAGAGGTACTTTAGAGGCGAGGCTTAGGACAGGGGACATGCCTAAATTGTTTATCTGATGGAATAGATTTTTGGGTAATGATCCGTATAAGAGAGGATCGCCAAGGGACTACCCATGCGATCAGTGGCTGATGAGGCCCAAACCCATATAATATAATATAATAATAATACTAATATGCATGCTTTTCATAAAACTAAAATTATTATAATGAATAATAAATGTTCTATACTAATTTAAAATTGTTAATTTAATAATGAGATCGTATGTTCATAATCTTTATATTATGGTAGTTGATTACTCTTGAAGACGGGATTATTTGATTACTCTTCCTCATCATTCCGCAGAGTTATTAAAATTAAGTGATTCAATAATTGCATTATAAGTTTCACCCGCAATGCAATCTAATCATTTGTAGTATGTATACTGTCTTACTCTATGTTTTCGAGATTGCTACCATACTGCCTTCAGCCTGTTAAGTGATCGAAGCCTGAAGCTAAGCTTCGCATGTAGTAGATAGTTATTCTCACGTACCTGTTATATTAATTCAATTATTTTATTTACATTAATTTGTATATTTGTAATTGGGTTGACTTTATAGTTACGTATTGGGAAACAAGAAAGACGATATGATTAATTATTATTATTATGACTAGTATAGAACAACTTAATTAGTGTATTAAGGGCATGCTAAAAGATGCTACACAAATAAAAATTGGGTAGTGGTTTTGAATTCTTCGAAAATCATAATTGTAACCCTAAAATTATTCAAAGAAACGAATACCTCGAAATAAAACTTATGCGCCCCATTGAATTTTACATTCGACTTATCCATCATTTTTTATAAGCGGATTGAATAATATCCCTGGAAAGGAGTGTTGTGACCTGGGCAGGAAAACACTGGTCTTGTACATGTCGCTAGTCGGGTAGTTTGGCGGCCATGTTTACGATCAGCAACGTCTCTAACTGGCAGGAACATGATTTATGCGATGGTCTTCGTTGTTGGTATATTCGCTCCATTATCGATGTTCGTTGTCGTTTTCGGTGACAACCTGAAGTGTCACCCATTTTTTGATAAATCGGGTACAAGGGTCTCGAACGGGACGCGTGAAACTGATAGAGTGTTCTAATTTATACGGACGGCTGAAATTGCAGCGCGATAATTAATTAGTTACGAAAACTCGATATAAATATCGTGCAAATAATTTGTTTATCCTTCATATTTTTCATTGTTTGTCTTTAAGATAAACAATTTTCTTTTTAAATCCAGATGTTTTCGGAATTGACATAGATGGGAAAAATTATTTACTTTTGTTAATGTATGCATGTATGCAGGTGACTTAGTTAAACTAATTGTAAGTGACGCAGAAATTGATGTTATTCGGAAGTTAAAAAATTTTGAGGACTATTGTCAGTTAAATTATTTAAATCAGAATATAAATAAAACTAAAATTGTAGTATTTTAAATGTTAATGTAGTAATTTAAATTTTAATGTAGTAATCTAAAGGTGGATATAAAAGATAACTATAATTTCTGGTTTGAAAAACAGGAAAAATGGGAAACATATATCGTCGTTGATACTTCAATAGGTCGTATGTCAGGAAATTGGAAATTGGAATCACGAAAATTATAATTGTATACTTATTTTTAATTTAAAATTTTTTGGTAAAAAAGGACTTTACTTCACCTGCACATTTCCGATCACGTGACATCAACTTCAACATTTTAAATGAGACACCCTATATCTTATTACAATTTTGTGATGGTCTGCCTAATACTAATCGAAGGATAAAGAATGAGGAAATTGTCAACAAAATGCTGGATAAGTTTAAGCAACCTGGTTGTAATACGAGTATAAAAATTAATTCTCTGCATGCTCATTTGGACTACTTTTCAGAAAATCGTGGTGCTGCTAGCGAGGAGCAAGATAAAAGGTTCCATCAAGACATAAAAGAGATGAAAAGGAGGTACCAGGGTTGATGGGTTGTGGCGATGATGGCAGATTACTGCTGGATGCTGAAAAGAGAACATACAACGAATGATTACACAAGAAAAACTACAAAATGACGTTTTTTGTTAAATAGGGACACATTTCCAAAGAAAAAAAGAAAGTAGAGACTCAAAACTATTTGTGTTCTTACTTTTACTATATTTTTTAATGTTTATTAAATATAATTTTAATTAAAATGTAATTTCCTTTAGTTTTTAATTTATTCTGATTATTCAGTTGATCAAAACTCTTACATGAGGGGCAAAAACGGAAGGTAGATATGAATTCAGCGTAAATAACACAAATATAATCACTTATCAAACCCAAATCAACATTCAAAATGTCAAAGTTTGTAGGCCTATGTTATTATGACTAATTGTCTTATCACCAAGCCCTCCTCATATCAAGATCCCTTCACGGGATGGCTCGCCTTAGTAACCGTTATGATTACTTAACTCCAAAGCAATCAAAATCCTGTTCCAATTGTCCAATGATGTGTTTTACTTAATATTTTCTATCCTTGACATTTCAACACCTTTAGTTCCAACAAAAAAGATGGCCACAATCCAATTACGCACGTGCTCCAGTACACCTTTCCGTCCGATTGTGGTCCTTGACGAATATTTTTATTTGTTATAATCGGTGTGAGACATTACAAAAGTGGCTGTTGGGCTTCGGATACACGAATGGAAGTGTTGATCGCGACGGGGAGCCGCACGAACGGCCGGCCGAACCCATTCACAGGTGTCCGATCCCAACTGTTGTACACTTTGACCTGTGTCTCTTACTAACTATGGGTCCTAATCAATCTGCGAATCTCTTTTTGATTGACAGCTATAGTCGGGATTAATAAACCCGTACAACTAAATCTTGTTTCGTTATTATTTTTTTTGTTTTCACTATTATAATCTGGAGTAACATGGGATGTACGAAATTAAGAACCATTTTTTTGTTGGCCAGCCTCAAATTAAACAATCGGTGCATGAATATGTTTTTTTTTTGTGAAGAGGGGGAATAGTAAAAAGAAGATACGTATACGACGTTTAGTATTTCCCTTCTACGAAGAGCAATTAGAGTGATAATATCTAAGTCGTGATCTTTCTCACATGTCAAACAGTCTCTTGGTTGGAGCTTATTGCGTTGCACAACTCTTATATATTTCCAGGATCATGTTTATATCATTAATTATTGTTTACTTTTCCGCACGTAACTATACTAACGGAAAAGTAATGTAATCGTGTGTAAAGAAAAATTGAAAAAATTTTTGTTTCCGTTTATTTTTCGTTTCTCGGCCTAAAAACAAAAAAAAACGGTTTTAAAAAAATGTTGTACGTCTCCTAGATGACACCTATTGATTTTGAGGTAGATAGGACACACCCCGCCCTGTCCATGGGTCATGAGAAAGCACGATGGTGGACTATTTGAGAATTTTTTTGTTAGCATGATAACTCAACGAAATCGTGTCGGATCGATTGGATTTTGACTGATTATGATCGGGGACGTCTCCCAGATGACACCTATTGATTTTGAGGTGGATGGGACACACATCACCCTGTCGATGGGTCACGAGAAATCATGATGGTGGACTATTTGAGATTTGTTTTTGTTAGTACGATAAATAACGATAGCATGATTGTGAACTATTTGAGAAAAATTTGCCGATTTTGCATTGAACGAAAAAAAAAGATATATTCGGCCTGTATCATATACGAATGAATGAGAAAAAAAATTCGTTCGATCACAAATGTATTGATACGGCACTCGCCAATGAAAAAAGTAAAACTGTCGCATAAAACACATATTCTGCATTTATGTCTTGGTTTATTTTTTCTCGGCCACTCAGTTTCGAGATAAATATGTTCTACGCGTGGAAAAGTCCGTTTTAAGGTTTTAAAACTTTTTATTTTTATTCTCTTAATATATGATTTCCAAAACAACAAGTCAACTTATACGAGGCCTGATGAAAAAATACGGTGAACGAATTTTTATAGCAGAAACTGCTGATGCCCACATCTGTATGTAATAATGCGTCGGATAGACTGATCCTTTGAGATAGTCTGTATTTGAGATAGTCAGTGTCAAGTTTGAACAAGTTGTGACTTGTCAATTGGCTTCCAGAACCGGAGGAGTGTTAATCAGATTCAATTAATTCTCAAAAAGTAAAAACAATATAGAAAATACACTAGGCACAGAAATTAAATGTAAAAGAATTATAAATTTTTAGGTAATTTTCAAAGGGCTGTAACTTGGGAAAAATAGTCAGAACAATTTTATCAAAAGCAAAATGAAGCCCCAGGTTTCTAGTTTTCAGATATTGAGTTAAGAATTTTCAATCAGCAGTCTTTAAGTAATCATAAGCAAACCATCGAAAACATTTTTCGAAATTTTTGCTTGCTTTTCAAATGGTCCACGGACGATTCATTTTTATGAGTAATTTTGTCACAAAGCGTTTTTAGGTTATTTTATCCTCTTTAAAAAGCTTTGTGTGATGATTTCTCGCTGAGTTATCGTCTTTCAAAGCAAAAAAGTCAGTTTTGACTTTGGGTAATTAATTCTTCGGGAAATAATGATCACACAGAAAATTTTGGTAGGGTTTTAAAAACCGTAAAGTATTTTTTACAAATTGTAGTTATTGGTTTTTGATAAAAAAAAATTCGGTGCAAGAATATTGATTAAAAAAGAAGATCCTGGAGTAGGTTGGAACCTTTGGTGTGAAGATAACACTAACTGAGTTTTCCACAGAACACTATACACTACACTCGACGCGCGTTTCGCCAACAAAGCTGGCATCATCTGGAGATGATTAAAACTAATCTAATTCTAACAATGTATCCTATTTATACCTAAATTATTGACTATAGCTCAGTGAATCCTGACCGTCACGGTTGCGACTCATCGAACTATAACCGTCACGGCTACGGCTCATCAAACCACGACCGTCACGGCCGCGGCTCAGTGTGTCGTGAATAACTAGCCAATAAAGTTCTCTTTTCCTTTCAGTTTGGACCTTTCAAACTGAAAGAGAACGTCCAGAAAAATATGTATCTATTCCTTACGATCCTCGATTCAGTCGCGGTATTAGTAAGATTTTTAAAGATATAGGAATGACGGTAGTTCATTCGTCAAAAAATAAATTACAAGAACTTTTAGGCAATCCAAAAGATAAAATTAACATAAATGATAAGTCGGGGATTTACGAAATTAGCTGTAGCGACTGTAGTCAAAGGTACGTTGGACAGACCAGACGATCTATTCAAACCAGGTTCAAAGAGCACATGGCGCATCTCAAATATAGTAGAATAGATAAGTCTAATGTTGCCCAACATGTCTTCGAGAACAACCATAAGATAGATATTAGCAACTTAAGATTAATTAGGAATGTAACGAATGCAAGACAGTTAGAGGCATTTGAAAGTTTAGAAATAGAAAAATGTAAAAATAGTATGAATAGTGACACTTTATTGGCTAGTTACTCACGACTTACTGAGCCGCGGCCGTGACGGTTGTGGTTTGATGAGCCGCAGCCGTGACGGTCGTAGTTCAGTGAGCCATTACCGTGACGGTTATAGTTCGATGAGCCGCAACCGTGACGGTCAGGATTCACTGAGCTATAATCAATAATTTAGGTATAAATAGGACACATTGTTAGAATAAGATTAGTTTTAATCATCTCCAGATGATGTCAACTTTGTTGGCGAAACACGCGTCGAGTGTAGTGTAATAGTGTTTCGGTGTTTTGTGGAAAACTCAATTAGTGTTAAAAAAAGAAGTAAAAAATTGCGTATTTAGGAATATTCGCTTAACTTGTCATAACTTTGCAAATAATGGATAGACTGAGGATGTTGATTGGGTTTTTTTCAACTTCAAAGTATCCCAAAGAAACCCTGAAAATTTCGAAGCGCGGCGATTTTTTTAATTGTGTTCGGAATTATTGAATTTATCGTATTTGCTAAAAATAAATTCCTAATTTTTTATTAATTTCTTGAGGTTGAAATTGTTTTTCTTTTAGTAATAATCCATACCTCTTTTAGATACTTTTATCCTCTTTAATTTGAGTGGTCTAAAAGTCTTGTATGATGATTTTCCGCTGAGTTATCGTCGTTCAAAGCAGAAAAATTAGTTTTGAATTTGGTAATTAATTACTCGGGAAATAATGAGCATACAGAAATTTTGTTTTCTTACAATAATTAATATTTTTTTCATAAAAAGTATGGATTATTGCTAAAAAAAAAAACATTTCTAAACGCAAAAAGTTAGTAAAGAATGAAAATCATTCAATCATCCCGAACATTCGGAATGAAAGAAATTCAATCATTCCGAACACAATAAAAAAAAAACGCAGCACTTTTAAATCTTCAGAGTTTCTCAGAGGGATATTTTGAGGTTTTCTTCAGAGGGATATTTTGAGGTTGAACAGAAACACTTGAAATCCTTACTCGATCCATTATTTGCAAAGTTATATCAAGCCAGGCGAATATCCTCAAATACGCAGTTCTTTACCCCCTTTTCAATCAACATTTTCGCACCGAAAATTTGTTTTTGTCAAAAACCAATAACTATGGCTTATAAAGAATACTTTTCAGTTTTTGAATCCCTACTTTAATTTTCTGTGCGATCATTATTTCCCGAGTAATTAATTACCAAAATCAAAACTGACTATCTCACTTTCAACGACGATAACTAAGCGAAAAATCATCATAATCAAAACTTTTAGATCGCCCAAATTAAAGAAGATAAAATTATCTAAAAAAGTTTTATGACAAAATCACTGGAAAAAAGCTGTTGAAGTCCACGGACTTTTTGAAAGGCAGGTAAAAATTTGAAAAAATATTTTTTGATTGCTTTCTTATGATTTTTATGAAAAATTTAGGATACTTTTTACATTCCTTAATTTCTGTGCCTAATGTACAATCAAAAGTACAGAAACAAGCTTCTGTCTTAAATAAAATAAGACACGGATTATTTATTTTCCCCACCCAGACACAATACTTCGTGTGGCCGTACATAAACACGAATTATTCGTTTGTCTTCCCGATCATATTTTTCACAAGGTGCATTCGGTAGTATTATTTTACCAACTGAAAAACACCTGATGTAATTCGAGTCGAAGAAACAAATATCCCCAGCTAATTACTGGGCGGCAACAAACGGTAGTGAAATCATGCAGGGAGCGTGTGTCTTACCCGGCGATCGCATTTGCATATCGCGATAGGTGATTGCCCTGCCACTTCAATTAACACTCGTACATTTGCAAAATAAATTAGCCTGCACCGATTGTGCGCCTCCATAACTAATAAGAGTGGATACTTTGTTGCTCCGAATGTCGCATTTAAATTAATTAGTGTTATTTTGCTCGCCAGTGACTAAAAGGAGTTTGTGGTAATGGCGGCACTGATTGAAATTAACCGGATCACGTAGGTAAATGACGGATTTATTGTCGAGGACCAGATACACGTTGCGAAATTGTAACGAACTGAGTGTTATGATTTCTACAGTATCATGAAATGTTCTCTGATAATATTAATAAACTAAATTTATAATATAACTAAAGTAAAAGATGGCTTATTGCTATAAAAATAAGAACCATTATATGAATCATTTATGTATAAGGTATCTAAAATGTTACGGCTGTACTTCTTCTTCTTCTTCTTCTTCTTCTGTTTTATAGGTACACTGGAACTTCTGTTTCAGGATGATAAATGAGCACTTCTGTTTCAAAGGTAAAACTATTTGCTATTCGTACTTGGGCAGTAGTACAGCTTACGTGTGTAGGCAGGTTTATATTTAAATAGGATTGGGGAGATATATTTAAACTGAAATTGGAACTATAATACACCAAAAATGAGCTTTCCCTGAAATAAGTCTGTCACGTCGTGTTAGTGCAACTTATGAAACTTGGGTAAAAATAGTTCTTTATTCTGCTTTAGCATGTTGTATGACATATTTTGCGATATGTTAACTGCATCAATAAAAGCAAATTGTTGTTTAATTAAGACAGCCTAATTATATTTCTCGTCGCAATTCTGAAGGGAAATTTTCCCTTTAAAATAAATGTACGGCTATATTTCTCTTGACATAGATAGCGCTGTAGAAGCCAGTGATATATGATGACATTAAAAACATTGTAGTATATATTAACTCTACCAGTTTCTAGTCTTAATATAGTCAGCAATAATTTTAGTCAACAGAAACCCTCGCTTTAGAAAATATAATTGATCTCTTGAATCTTTGTAATTAAGTACATATATGTTAACCCTATACAGAAACGCAGTTAACGATTATACTAATAGCCAAACACTCAAATAGTTGTATACAAAGTTACCATGTATTAAGTTTGGCTCTAGCCATAACAGGAAGTAAAGTACATACATATAACACGTTCAGATCTTTTACATTAATCTGAGAGCATTTGACGATAAAATGATGACGATGTAAATGCCACTACTAAATGAACATATTTATGAACAATTGATAACAGAATTCTGTTAAAGTAAAATTATTTTAAAGCATTATTTTGGCTTTTTCAGTATTTACTGGTAGTTCATTTCACAAAGTGTAGTCTTAAAGGGCTGCCAGATTCATAGGAACATCATCAGCAAGCAGTATAACAAGAACAAAATACCAGTGTAAAAATCAACACTTACACCTCCAAATACATGTTCAATAAGATAATTTGCAACGTCGTTAAGAAGAAATTCAAAAAGCAAAGGGTTCAACGATTCACCCTATATGTCCTCAGTATTTAAGATCGAATGACTTACTTAATCCATCCATAGCTTTCATTTTAAAAGAAACATCATTGCATAATTGTTTTACTACTGCGATGATCCCAGATTTAATTGCAACGTCATTTAACTTTTGCCAGAGCAACTGGATGGCTAACCGAATCAAAGACTCATTGAAAGTTTAAAAAAATTTTAGATATTTGTTTTTAATTGGAAGTTGGGTCATCGAGTTAAGGACGTAGACATTGTCAATACATCCACGACCCTGCGTAAATCCAGATTGGTTTTATGGTAGAATGTTGTTCTTCTCGAACAACACTGTAAGTTTATATAGCAAAATTGATGTACTGTTCGTCAAGAATAGGAAAAAGTGTGAGATTATCTAGGTGTACGTAGAAGAAAGAGTGATCATCCATATTCTCTCTGAAAAGGTCTCAGTGCGACTGACTAAATACTATTTACTGCGGATCCAGTGGGCGGTCCGATATTGCAACTTTGAGAATTTTTCCGATTCTTGACGAGCTGTAAATAGTTTCATGATACCACCGAGTAAGGCTAAACTTTCATAGCTGGCCAGATTCTTTGAGAGGCATCTTTTGTGAAGTATTGAAAACATTATATTAGACTATACATTGGGAGTACTCTTCAAATATTGGCGTCATGAGACATCTGTTTCAGTGGCAACAATGGAGTGGCTGACCTTTGTACAGGTCAATATTTAATAGTACATATATGTGCACCTAGTGCCGGAAAGTGACTGTGGAGGTGTCGTCCATACTCGCAACTATTCAAGGTTCTTACAAAATCTAGATCTAGCTCTATTAAATATATGAGGCTTCAAAGATTGACCCCCCATCAAGACAGTTATCTCAACACCAAGAAAGGTGTGGCTGATATTTTTCCAGGTTAATCACAAACTAGGTGCTCGCGCAGCTAGTTTCGGAATTTCTTTTTGAAGACAACTTGAGGTTATGGGAGATGAATATATGATATGATAGGCTTCGAATGCTACAGCAATTACAGTGAGTGAAGAAGTGAGGTTCAGGATTTTTTTTTTTAATTAAAATTGATCGAGGTTATGGGCATATCACAGGTGACAACGGAGACCTTCCTAATCAGAGGATTGGTAGAAAATTCATGATATAAAGTATTATCAGTTACTCCCGCAGTAACCGTCCACATACTTGCTCTTCTATTAAAAATTGGCCCTCCAATAGCATCTAGGTGAAAGTCGTTAATGGTAACGACAGAGATAGTATTCTTTGTAGAACACGAGTTTTTTCATTTCTCTTCTTTTCTACCAGATATCAGGCGTCCATTCAAAATTTGTAGTTGTCAGTTGTATGTAACTTTGGACACACAGAAATTAGAACATCCTTCCCCAGAAAGCCTACAGGCAGGTGTTGTGTAGAGGAAGGTTACACATATAAACGCAGACAAACACCAAGCCCTGAGGGAACTTGGCCCAGAAGTGCCAAGTTCCCTCTGGTGAGAATCGAACTCATGCAGACAATGTACCCAGTATTTGGCCCAGTTGCCACCCTGTTACCAAATACCAAGTCAGCACCACCGCGGCACCATGAGAATAAGACCATGCGTCACCCATCCAAGTCGCAACCGTGCAATCCGTTGCTTGACTTCAAACAGCGCAGGTCCGACAATGAACGGAGTACGCTGCCTCATCCTCCAGCCACATCCAAGTCATTGTACATATATTAATAATTAATTCATAATTAATCCTCTTTGGGATTTAACCTTTCATTGGACACAGTATGAATTCAAACTCATTCGGGCACAATGCATCTGAGAGATCCCATAATTAAATCTTACAAAATTTAGATTTTTTATGAGGTGGAGACTTAATTAAACGCTTATTTTAACTAATACAATACAGTAATAAATATATCACACTAGTGTTTAATCGCAATAGTTAAATCTACATAGAGGAACTCATTTAATCTTGCAAAACAATAAATTTGGTAGATTTTTTGGCAGGAGAACCATTGACACTATTGAACCAACACTATTGAAAACTATTGATAAGTTTCTTTTTCTGTTTTAAGAACAAAACACAAACATAAATTGGTATTGAACAATATTCTGAATACAGAAACAAACCACCTATTTTTTCGTGTAAAAGTCATAAAGTTATAGATAAAAAGTATTGGACGTGAATTACAAAGAAAAGTTATAAGTATAGTTAACTGTATATTTTAAGGGTAAAGAATTATAAATACCTCTTCATCACTTTAGCATGTTCCAACTAAAAATAAACATCACATTGTTGGTAACAATATTTAATATAAACCGATATATAACGATATTTAACACCCAAATGTGTTTGCTAATTTTGAACAATAATACCATAAAAAGCCAGAATAAATAAGTGTATAGATCCCAAAAAATATTATTAATTTAAATAATAAAAGAAATTTAAAAAAATATAAGTGAAAATTATGAAATGCACTAAAAAAATCGACACCAATTCGATTAGTTAGGAGCTATGAAGCTATGAGGGAGTTTGAGTAAATATTCGTAATATACACGAAAGGGCAAAGAAAAAGTGACTTCCGGATCTCACAGGTATGCTGCGCCCGACGGAGGGTTAAATACTAATACTAATAAATTCTGTACAAAAATCTTGTTTTTAATTATGCAATGTATGTTTTGTGTTTACTAGAGGAACATATGTACATCAGAAATGTTTGACACCATCTTTCCACGGTGCTGCATCTTACTCAATAGGCACGGTAAGCCGTTTTCAACTTATCTTCCAACAGCACTGCAGTATCTAACGTGCCCGCAAATTTTTGTTGTTAATTCAGCCTCTGGTGGTATATTGGCAGCCGTGCCCCACGTTCTTTGGTTTACATGCAGCACCAGAGATTAATCAGGGAATAAACGGAAATTTATACAGTCTCAAATGTCAATTAGTCGTACATTGCTTTCAAACGCTGCAAGAGCTATTCATACTTGTCAGAGATGTTAACTACGGCAACGCTGTGGAACGGGGGATAAGAGAACCAGCAAAAATATAACAGCGAGGTATTTAAGGCATACACGCTGTTGAAATATTAATTATGCTAAAGAGAAATCTTGAATTTTACTTCATTGTGTTTATAACTAACTAAGATAATAGTTATGAAGATTCGGTATGCTTCATCTCCACACAGAATGAAAATGTGACGTCAATATAATAAAAATAAGCATTATGACAAAGATTTTGGACATTAATTTTCAACCGATACACAGTTCCAGGAATATAACGCATGAGTCTTCATTGTTTGATGCAGCGTATATTATAAGGTAACTAAAATGTATGGAATAATGGCTATAGCTTTTCAAAAACACCCGGTACGAAAAACATGTTGAGACAAAGACCCCTTGATTAAGTTTTTTGCTACTTTTGGCATATCTTGAATATGCCTCGGAGTCAGTAATTTCGTTCCATGGCAATCAATTATTCTAGTTTTTTTATGGCACCATACTATTTTCTATTCTTATTTGGAATATTTTCTTCAGACGTGTAAAATATGTTTGGTAATAGTTATATCATGGTGACAAGTTGACTTTATATGTAAAAAGGTAAAAATTTCCATTAGGCACCACCCTCTCTTCGACAATGCTCCGGAATTCGGATTTATTGCTGCAACGAAAGTTCCAGCCCCTTCCCCGGAATGATTTAACTAGCTAAGTTTTTATTTATATATTGTCTTAAGTACTGAAATTTTTCGTACTGCTACATCAAAATTAATTTAAAAATTCTCGTGTCTAGTTACCACTAAAATAGCATATCAAAAAATGACTCTTTGAAGACATTTCGTATACAGTAAAATAATTATTAATAACGAAACATTTCCTAGCAATTAAATACGGGTATATTAGTTACAAAATATATTCTTTCTTATTTAATATAAACCATTCTGCCTATACCAAAATTAGTAATACAAATAAAGTGGAAGAATTTCGTCCAATTAATATACCCTTAGCCATAGATAAGGTTATTGAACGAGCTGTATACAAGCAAGTGACGAGCTACTTTGAGGATAATAAACTATTATATAACATGCAGTCTGGGTTTCGAACCAATCATTCATGTGAAACTGCGCTCCAAGCTGTTATAACATCCTGGAAGGAAATGATTGACGATGGTCAAATAGTGGTAACAGTCTTTATAGATCTGAGGCGAGCATTTGAAACTGTGGATAGGGAGATATTATTGGATAAACTAGTCACATATGGTATCGGCGATAAAGTGTTAAAGTGGTTTAAGTCATTTCTAGAGAATCGAAAACAAAAAGTCAGGGTTAACGATGTTGTATCAAGTGAGATAATAAACAATTATGGGGTTCCTCAAGGCAGCGTGCTTGGTCCACTATTATTCTTAGTGTACATTAATGATATATATCGAACACTGAAATATTCAAAAATATATTTGTTTGCTGATGATGCTTTACTATCAATTCAAGGTAAAGAATATTTAAATATTATAGAAAAAATTAATGAAGACCTAGCTATTTTGGAACACTATATTTGTATCAACAAATTAAAAATTAATACAAATAAATGCAAATCCATGGTGATTGGTAACAAAAATAGAATTAAAAATATTAATATTGATGGTAGTGCTGTCGTTATAAATAATGAAGTGATTGAATTTGTACCTGAATTTAAATATCTAGGAGTAATATTGGACTATACACTTAGCTTCACTAGTCATGTTGATTACCTTATAAAGAAAGTTTCAAAAAAAAGATATTTCCTAAGTAGAATTAGTAACGATATTTCATTATATGCAAGAAAAATTATATGTAAGTCAATTATACTACCCCATTTTATGTACTGTGCGACATTATTGTATTCTGTCAATATTACAAAGTTAAATGAGCTTCAAATTGAGCAACACAAATGTCTAAGAGTAATATTAAGATGTAGCATGTATACCCCAGTATCTGTAATGTATGAAACGTCGAGGCTCAACAATCTTAAAACTATATCGCATGTCCAATGTATGGTGTTTATATACAAGATGATCCATAAACTTGTCCCTGACTATCTAAGTGGAATAATACGTTTTGTTTCGGAGGTGCATGACTACGATACCAGGCAGAGAGAGGATCTATATGTGATCCCTGTAAGAACATTGAGCGCACAAAAGTCAATAACAAATGGTGCAACGATTGATTTTAATAAACTGCCCAAATATATAACTGATTGTGATACTTTAAATAAATTTAAAACAGCTTTGTACAAATTTATTAGTTATTCTGATATTAATTAACAAAATGTTTATTACTTATTTATTTAAGTTAGTGATAAATCACAATTTTTACAAAACCTGGGAACTATTGTAATTTGGTTGTAATAGTATTATTATACTAAATAAAGGTCTTATTATTATTATTATAATCATATTTAGATAAAAAATTATTATAATATACCACATAATAAATTTCTTTAACACAGTAGTAATATTTCTCATAATTGTTTTCTTCTTCTGATAATTTAGAATGTTAATAGAACTTTGTAATTACTGATGCATATTTATGCCTCAAGTTATTGGTATTATTCGAGTACAGAATTAATGTATGGCATGTCATGTCAAAGCATAACATCTTAACATGGCTAAATTAATAACTACATGAACATGTTTAATCACGATTGGATGCAAACATTGGATGTTTAGTATATAATTTTTTTTTCAACTTTTTGTTCAATATTTTGTCAATATTCTGTCTACGTAATTGCAGTACATAAAATGAGATGAGAAAAAACTTTTAGATTTAACTACCCTTTATATCATTCAGTTGTATCTTTTACTTTATATTTAATAAAGAAAGACTCATTAAGCATATATTATACATATTTTGTACTTTTCAAAATATGTATCTCAAATATGTTAAGTATGATAACACTTTATGATTTTCCTGAGGTTTACCATAACTGTGCAAATCATCATCCCTAATTACAGAACACAGGGAGTAATACTTATAATGATGATAGTGTTGAATATTTGCGTATACAAGAATCCACCTGTTAACAACAAAAATATTTGTTGTCCAACTGTCAAAAAAAGAATTCTTTAACTGTCAAAATTTGCGATAACTTCAAATGAAAGCATTTATATACTTGTATAATCGAAGCTCAACAAAAAAAAACTGATGATTTCTTGATTGGGTCCCCTGTAATGCATACCGATATTTTCTCTAAACGTTTTGACACCTGAACTGTTTGAAGATATTTCTATTACACTCATAAACGGGACGTGGTTTGTGTATGCCAGTTACCAATACCCTGCCGGTACCCTGGCCAGTACCAGATTTGAGTCCATTAGATTTACTTGTTTGAGAAAACCTCAAAACATTGGTCTACAAAGTTCCTTCCAAACAACCTTGAGGTCCGTGAGCAACTACGATACCAAATTATAGCTGGTTGTGATTCAAGAGTCACCTCCAAATTTGTTTAATTCAGTTAAGGTTCACTATGAAGAAGATATAAAGAATATATTTTGTCTGAATGCGGCCATTTCGAACAACTTTCATAAGCATAATATCATAATAGCTGTTATCAAATTCTCACCTCCTCGATGTATCTCCACCTTGACGCGGTGAGGGGGCTTGCGTGTCCTAATGATCCCGAGAGCTAAGTCGACGGTAGTGTAACTACCAAAAGGGACACCCAAGTCGAATAGTTCAAGGGACAAGGACCTGACCAAGAGAGATACCCGGTCCTCCAAGGATGGGGGTTGAGTCGTAAGGCCAGCAACCTTACACTCATAAAACAACTAAAAACGCTAAAACACCCAGAAACATGCCTCGGAATTCGAACGGATCCAAAAATAGACGAAAACAGCAACGAAAATGGACATTGAATTTAGGAATATGGAACGTACAAGGAATAAGAAATAAACAACAAGAAATTGTCCTAGAATGTATCCAGCGTAAATTAGATATAACAATCCTCTCAGAAACGAAAAAGAAAGGACAAGGAAGTGAAACAGTAAAATACTTTATTCTTTTATACAGCGGAGTTGACAAAAGTGAAAGAGCAAAGGCAGGAATTTCAATAATGATACACAAGAGACTTCAAAAATACATAAAATCTTGGGAAGCGATGAGCGAACGTAGTATGAAATTGACGATTCAAATATGAGGAAGAAATATGACGATCGTAGGAGTATATGCCCCTAATGACGATGCTACTTTCCAACTAAAAGATGCCTTTGAAGAAGAACTAAGAAACATTATCGACCAAATACCGAATCAACATGAAATTATAATAGCAGGAGGCCTCAACGGAAGAGTAGGGAAACAAAATAATAATAAAGTAGTAGGAAGACATGGCGAAGAAACTATAAACGACAACGGACAAAGATTAATCAATATCTGTGACCAATATGACCTAAAGATAACGAACACATTTTACGCACATAAAGACATACATAAGTACACGTGGTACCAGCACACAAGGGGACTTAAGTCGATTATCGATTACCTACTTACTAGACAGCAACCAGGTATTAAAGTACAGGATGTGAAAGTAAACAGGGGAGCAGACTGTGGATCCGACCACTGCTTAGTGGTAGCGAAAATATATGTACCATACATCGCAACTAGTACTCTGAAGAAAATAACATCCAAAGAAAATAAACATTATGAAATATAACCTCGAAAGTCTACAACACGATAGTACAAATTACCTATTCTGCAAAATATTAGACGAGAAATTAACACAAATTGAAAGAACAACGGAAGAAGAATACCACCATATTAAATGCTGTATAACTGAGGCAGCCCAGGAATCTCTCGGAATGTAGAATAACACAAACAAATCATACTGGTGGGACAAGGATATAGAGAAACAAATTAAGGAGAAAAAACAAATATACGAAAGAGTCCTACAGAAGAAGGATGCATAAACAAGAGAAGAATATAAGTAAACAAATAGAAAAGTAAAGGCAGAAGTATTAAAGAAGAAGAACCAATCTTGGATTAAAAGATGCGACTACATAGATCAACAGATAAGAGGTACATGAAGTTCAGAAGCCTGGAAGACAATAAAATCAATGAGAACAAATAACAAACAAGGAACTAGTCTAAACGGTATAACAAATTCAAAGTGGACACAACATTTTAAACACCTGTTAGAAGAGCAGAGACCGCAATATATGAGAGAAGATCAAGAACCACTCAATGCTGATCACATACATCTCGAGATATCGCAAGTACAAGAGGCGATAAAATCCACAAAAATAAGAAAATCACCCGGACCTGGCGGAATATATCCTGAACTTATAAGATACAGATCATTGAAACTAACACAAATGCTGAAAAGTCTATATGAAAGGTGCTTAAATGGAGAGGAAACCCCAAAGGAATGGAGAACTTCCTATATAACACCTATATATAAGAAGGGGCCTAAAGATGATCCGAAAAATTACAGAGGTATAGCGGTGATACCAACAATAGGAAGGATATATTCACGAATTCTTAAGAACTTGATAGAAGAAGACATAAAAGATAAACAACCGGAAGAGCAGTCAGGATTTAGAGCGGGCAGATCGACAATTGATAACCTTTTCACACTGAAACTTGCCATGGAAAAACGTACCCAACATAACAGAGAAACACATAGAGCCCTAATAGACTTAGAGAAAGCCTATGACAGTGTCCCCATATCACAACTATGGACAGAAATGCGAAACCTGGAAATAATCCAATCCTTAATCAAAGCTACACAACTCTATTATAAAGATAATTGTGCCGCAATAAAAACTGGGAATAATAGGCATACAGAATATTTCCGAACATCGAAAGGCTTAAGACAAGAATGTTGTCTGTCTCCCACTCTATTTAAAGTATATCTTGACAGATCCATACAAGGGTGGATAAGAAAATGCAGAAACATGGGTCTTAAAGTGGGAGACGCACACTTTACAGCCTAGTTTTTGCAGATGACCAGGTAGTGATAGCGGAGGATGAACAAGATCTGAGCTACATGACGAGAAAGCTAAGAGAAGAGTATGAACGAGCTGGACTTACAATAAATTTAAACAAGTGTGAATATCTGGCAGCCGGCTGTGGCGAATGTAATGATCTGGAACTAGAAAACGGTGTAATTAGAGGAGTGCAATTGTGCAAGTATTTAGGAGTTATCTTTAATAAACAGGGAAACAGCAATGATGAAGTGAGGGAAAGAATTAATAAAGGTAGAAAATCTATTGGAGCATTAAACTCAATATTGTGGGAAAAGAATATAAGGAGAGACACCAAGCTACGCATCTACAAAAGCATCGCACAAAGCGTAATTATGTATGGAGCGGAAGTGTGGGATTTATATAAAGCAAACAAAAGAAACATTTTGGCCACAGAAATGGACTATCTAAGAAGAAGTTGTAGGATATCCAGAACAGAAAGAATTAGAAATGAAATGATTAGGCAGAATATTGGCATTGAAAAGGATATTATAGATGAGGTCGAAAAGAAACAATTGGTATGGTTCGGACATAGAAAAAGAATGGGGCAACATAGGTGGCCAAGAAAAATACTAGAGTGGACTCCGCCAGAAAAAAGAAAGAGGGGAAGACCTAGAAGGAGCTGGAGAAATGACGTAGATGACGCAATGAGATCAAGAAACTTAACCGAGGAAATGAGTCATGAAAGAAAAATGTGGAAACTGGGGACGGAGAGACGACGACAGCCGTAGAAATCCGTATATGTATATATATATATATATATATATATATATATATATATATATATATATATATATATATATATATATATATATATATATATATATATCAAATTCTCAACAGGATCTACTGAGGTAATATTGACGTAATCATAAAAACATACTTATTAAAAACTTGATGTAGAAATATGTTTTTCTGATAAACGATCAAACATACAAAAATATCCAAATAGATAAATAATGAAGAGACAACAATGGAGTATATAAAGACATAGTTTTTTAACATTATACAGGTAGTAATTTTATTTGTGAAAATAATAGTAATAGTTTGATAGTACTAATGGCTCCGTCACTGGTTATTTTCGAAAATTTTTATTTTTTTATTTTAATCTACCAACATATTAACACCATATACCAAATTTGTTAAAATTATCTCAATAGCATTATAAATAAAAACATTTAAGTGATTTTTTTTATTTTTGACACAATGCAGCTCGAAAACGGTGGCTGGGCCATATATTTGTATCATATCACTAATTGCCTTAATTTTAGTCATACAATACGTTTTTCTGTACGTAATTAGGTTAACACCCTGTATATCCAATTCAAGATCATTATTGAGTTTTAAACATTAGTAAGTAACATTAGATAGCTTTTACTTGTCTCCTATTTATGTTTGTATATATAAAATGTCTTCACATAAAACATTGTAAAACTTATTACAATACAGGAATTCGTACTTTAAACGCATGTATAACAAATACTTTACGTATACGATATCTATATAATTATCTATTTCATATAATTATAAATCAGTTATGTGATTTAATTACAATACGTAACTAAAATATAAACAAACTGTAATATGAAGTCTTAAAATTAATTTAAAATTAATATTACTGTTATCAATATTATTACGATTTAATTAGTGATGTTACAAATAATATCAGAACGATGTACAATAGCAATAGATTAGTACAATTTATTTCTAACTGATTTTGTGCTTGATATAAATTATTTAGGACAGTGTGCCATTGTCGAAAAAACGCGCTATACGAACAGTCACGTTATCTTATGTCAGTAACGTATATTGTTTTCACAAATAATTAATGTCTGTTATAAAAAACTATAGAAAAAATATATAAAAAATTAATTGGTATCGTTATCTAGTCAAACTAGATTTTACAGACCATATAATATTTGCCACTCCTCTTATAATAAGGATTGTGCAGTGTGTTGGAACACGGACTTCTAGGCAAATAGAAAAAGTTATACAGTGAGTCCGAGAAGTAATGTCTTTTTAGAATTTTTAAACGTTATGACGTCATCGATGTTTCTCTCTAGAAACCTCCCATTTTTTAATGTTCCATTTGAAATAAGTATTTTCATTGCCTACATTAAAGTTATATTGATGTAAAAATTATACTGATCTAAGGCTTGAAGGCAGGAAATCGTCATTTTGGAAATACACAGAAATCACAACAATGCGTGTCCATTTATATCCAGCGATTGAATTTAAAAAAAATGGAAAAGTACTTCTTCTATTTTTTTTAATATAACTACAATTGAAAGCAAGAGAGAAGGGTGCTTTCATACAAACTCTGCAAAAGCAAATCACACCTTTGCTCGATTAATTACGTCCTGTAAGAAATTACGGTAGTCACCTACTCAACAACTCCCCCATATTGCGGTGCTCCCTTAAATTGCGATGTACGGTTACAGCAGGAATTACAAATGAAGGCAATCGTTATTCATACCCATTACCCATGTTTGAATAAGATTATCAAAGCACCTGTTAAAAAACAGTAAAACAATTTTGTCGTCTGCATATATTTAATATGTTCCAATGAGTTATATGTATTGTTTCCAACGAATTACATATTTTTTCCTTGGAAAATAGTATTATCGTAATATTTATTACTTCTTATTACAGTTGTTTACTTTTTCCTTTCTACTTTATTGTTAAAATTCTGTATCTATCATCATCGTCATCATAAGTCATACAATCCTTTGAGGTAATTGAATTAGTTTTTGTTGTTCGTTAACTTCTCAAAAACAACAGTACTATTTTTGAAAGTCACAGTACCCATTTCAGTTCATAGTTGTCGTCTTGTTCAGTTGCTTTATATTGTTAATTAATTATGTCGTTAATTAATTATGTTAATAACAAATGAATGCTAATTAGAATATGGTGAAATAAATATACAATTCTCTTAACAACCACAAAAATGTTCAACTGGAATTTGTACTTTTCTAGATTTTGCTTAACTGAATTATATTCCGATTTATTAAATTTCGTAATAATCATGGTATACAGTTTTACAGGTTAAATTCATATTAACTGTAAAAAATTAAAAATAATTGTTTTTCCACAGCGAAATATGGATAAAGAAATAAAAGTTGAAACAATGCCTCGAATAGTATTCAAGAATTATACAATTGAAAAAAAAGCACAGACGATATAGATAACTTTAATATACTACAAAACGGAAAAAGATTGGAAAAACAAATTAGTATAAAGCAGGATGTGTTAAATATAAAATTATATTTCTTTGTTCCAACGAAGGTCTGTTCACGATTAATAATAAGAGAAAATTATGCAAAAAACATAATAGTTTTTTCACTGTACAAATCTATACATATTTTCAGCTGAACATTGCGATGAGCTATGAATTTACAAGTAGGTTTATTTTTGACAGAGAAAATCGTCTTAAGTAAAGAATTTTGCTGGTTAAGATTACTATTATTTTATAAAATTATATTAGGAACAAGTTAACATATTTATGTCGAACAAATTAAGGTCAAATACACGCATTCTCTTGTCGGTAATGAACCTCTTGGTGTGGCTGAAATAATTAATATATAAACAGTTTTAAAACATCAAAATGGACTTTTCCGCAAGTAGAACAAGTCTATCTCGAAATTGAGTGTCCGAGAAAAAATATAACCAACACATAAATGCAGAATATGTGTTTCATGCGAGAGTTTTACTTTTTTCAAATAGTCCACCATCGTGCTTTCTCATGACCCATGGACAGGGTGGGGTGTGTCCTATCCACCTCAAAATTAATACATGTTGTCTGGTAGACGTCTGTCCCTAATCAGAATCAGTCGAAACCCGATCGATTCGACACGATTTAATTGAGTGATCGTGCTAACAAAAATTTAAATTTCTCAAATAGTCCACAATTGTGCTTTCTCATGACCCATCAACATGGCAGTGTGAGGTGTTCTATCCACCTCAAGATCAATAGGTGTCGTCTGGAAGATGTACCCTATCAAAATCAGTCAAAACCCGATAGATCCGACACGATTTAGTTGAGTTATCGTGCTAACAAGAAATTTTATTAATGCCGACGACAACGACAATGACACGCACACACACATACACACACACAAAAAATTGTTTAAAAACTTCTTTTTTAGCTTTTAGGCGGAAAAACAAAAAATAAACGCTAGAAAAAAAATTTTTTACACGATTACATTACTTTTCCGCGTATACTGGAGTGCGGAAAAGTAAAATGATTTGTATACATAGAAATTGAATTGGAGCAATGTGCAGACATTTTAGAAACTGGCTTATATTTTTAGGACAATAAGATCCTTTAAATTGGATACTGTTATTAGAAATTTTATAAAAGTAATAAATTGGTTTCTGCGGTTTCTAATGTAACCCGGATATTATATATTCGGAAAGAGTTTCAGACTATAAATGCCATCGCCATTATATTATACTGTTTTTTTAAGCGAATGTATTCCCTTACATTAGAAATATATACTTCCTAGAGGCATTACACTTGAAATGCTCGTTTTTTAACACATGCGAAGTAACCGACTTTCACACATGTACTGCTAATAATCATTTTTTTTTGTTAAACCACAGGCAAAAGATTAAGACATCAGGCGTACGACTCACATCGCTGTTTCTGTATAAAAACGACAATACATTCAAACCAATTTCAAAGAGTGACCCAAATAACTAATTCGCCAAAACTCCTTTCATTCGAACAACCTATTAATAAACAAATACGCAGATTCTGTAACAAATTAAATGAATTAAAAATCCATTACAAACATATGTATATATTAACAAACATTTTAAATGATTCTGTATATGCATGCACCAAAATATGCCTTCAATTTTTATACAAGTACAGTATTTCTGAAAATAAGAAGCAATAAACTTGTAACGTATAAAATAAAATAGACACAACAGTATTGTTGTATATCTAATGCAGTGACTAGCTTTTTGAGGTACATAGATGAAATTATACCGTTCTATGCAGATTATAAGATCCCATTTGCAATACTGCTATATTATGTGTACCTGTAATTTTAAGTAACTGGAGTTGCGCCTATGTAGCATACCACTAAACAATGTTAATTAAAACCAGGGAAATGTAAATTCAGGTAAGTTTCTCTAAATATATGCATTCAAATTAATACACAAACCCATTGCATGGAATTTTCGGCGCAGGAATTTCTATTTATTAAAATTTACATTTGATGTGACTGAATTAAGAAAATCGGAAGTTCGTGATGCACAGTCAGCTTAATGGTTAGCTTAGTGAAGACAGTGGTTTAAAACTGTGTTGTGTTAATATTTTTAATGGCGATAATAAACCACTAATCACTAAACTAGACCACTGTTTTATTACATAATTAAATCGCTCATTTTCAATAGTTGACATGTCCAATTTTTTTCAAAATTCGTATTTTAGCGGCATGTCGTAAATTGGTCTTTCTCGCATCAATACGTCAAATGTGGTCGCTGTATCTTAAATATAGAAGGCAATAGAAAATAAAACAAATTCCGTTTATTTTCAAAAGATGCCATGTTCCAGGACTAACGGGACTATTTTTAGTGGTTAAGTGGCCCATGCATTTAAAAATAATGTTCTATCACGAGAGTGTATGGGCAAAAATATACGAAAATATAAAAAAATTTGGTATATCCCCGTTCTATATGTTGAAATACAAAGACGATTTGACCACAAGACGCAATTTTATCGATGGCCTCACCATAAATACTTTTAAATTATTTAAAAAAATCTGAAACCGTCTTAAGATTTCCTAACGAACCCACCAATTCGAAAACCATGGATGAAAAAAAGATTGCTAATATCAGGAAAGTTGTAATGTATATCCCCGATAAATTCCTTGTATTTTAGGAGAAGATTTTGTCATGAAAGACGAGAACAAGTGAAGCAGATGACTGAAGATTTTATTCAGTTTGATAACGCATACCTAATATCATTTTCTATTTTATTTTTTTAATCGACAGTAATTTTATATCCATTTTATTCTTGTTTTGTATTCTACCTAGATACTTATGTACTAAAAATAATATTTTCACACAGCTGACCTTTTTTGTAATAAGACAACAATAATATCATAATGACCATATGATAAAAATGATATTTTATGGTAAAGGTTATGGTAAAATATTGCCCTAACTTACATTTAACTTCCATTTAGTTTTGAAATAAAACATGTCCAAGTTGATTTTTATGGTTTTGTAAATTAGCAGGTAGGGTAGAAAAGCTAAAAAAAATACTAAGCTAATTAAGTATGAAAATACTTGCAATTAAAAGTAGACTTTGCAAATTTAGGCCCTTAAATTCCATATTTAACTGGATTTATGTTTCTTCTGAAAAATTTCAATTTGTGGATGTCATCTTTTGAAAGTAAACGCTTCATGTTCAATTTCTAGATCAGAAGAGGCTGTCCTATCTGAAGTTGCATATCATTCTTAAATCTCTAAAACACGATTTGATATTGGCAAGATAATTTAAAATTGCAAAGTAGGTGTCATGAAAATGTCAGAAAATGGCTAACTTTGCTGGACTTTATAATGAATTTATTAATACAAATTGAAATTTTCTGGATGATATAAAGGATGCTGATGCAGCTGTTGATATTTTTCTAAACAGAATAGTTTCAACATTCGAAAAACACGACCCTAAGTGGAAATATGAGGTATGTCTTCCTTCATTTACTGGTTAACTGATATTTAAAATAAAACAGAAGGACAAAGCTGATTATTATTCCAAGAAAAGAGGAAGAAAACGTTAGAGCTGAAATCAGCATTGGTCCAATATTAGCTAGGGAGAACTATGTCAATGTAAATCAGCAATCAAAAGCGATTTCAGAATTATATTCATTAAAAAAATTTACATATATTCTGCACCCTTGGTTATTTGTTATGGAACCTTTGAGGACTCAATTCCTAACTCATTTGCTAATTACTTCTCCAATTCATTTTGTCAAATAAATTATAGTAATAAAAATTACCCTTGTTATAAAAGCAATTTATTGTTACACATTAATACATTTAATGGAAGAGACGTAATCTATACCATAAAAAAATTTAAAACATCTGTAACTATGGGGCCTGACCATATTCCCAACTTTTTTTTTTTTATCAGAGATGCATCTTATATTTTGGCGAAACTGCAATATTTAAATTCATGATAAAAATGTCACAGCTTCCTGAGGCAAGAAAACGGTCGTGGGTACTACCTGTTAAAAAAAGAGATGGGATAGAGATGATATAGGCCAATAACAAATTGTATAATCTGGTACAACACGGTTTCATTCAACATCGATTAACTATTATAAATGAGCTTTGTATTAGATAGGTTATATCTGATAATTTGGATCACAAAAATCAAGTGGACGTCATTTATATGGTCTTTTCTAAAGCTTTTGACACATTATATCGCTCCATGGTAATAACAAAAAAATGTTGGTATTTGTAATAATCTCTTCATCAAGAGAGGTTTTAGTATCTTCATTAGGACACGGTTTCAATCATCAGGAAGTGATTAAAACTGAGTTTCATTCGCCTCCCGACTATGCCATCTTGGTTGGCGAAACTCTCATCGAGAAACGTGTAATTTTTTAGTATTCGTGAAAAACTGGTCTCCTGTTTTATATATTTATAGGTTACTAGGACCAGCTAACAATTTTATTTCAATATAACACGTGTTAAACTTGTATTTGTTTCGCTTTATTCAAAATCAGTATGTATTTGTTTTGTTATGCACATGGTTCATTAACTGTAAATAAATTGTTCTCTCAGTGTATAATTCTATTTTATCTTAATTGTATTAAATGTCTTAAATATAATATTATCACCATCAATTTCTGCATAATTGCAGAATGTTTTTAAACAAAATAGATACTGATCTTCACTCCAAAGCACAAGCTTTTGTATGATCATAATTTTAAGATTTTAACAACTCAGAACGTATACGTTAACAATTTTCCATTAAACAAAAAAAAACATTAACCTCGGCTTTTCCGTCCATATTTGATCAGGTGACTAATTAAAAAATTAAATCACAAATGGCAGAAGTGATGTGTGTTTTATAAATTAATGATTTGATATTAATTATAATGAACAGATTAGAAATGTCAGGGTACAACGGTTCATTAGTGTTGTGACATTAAATATATGTGGATATAAATACTGTTGACATATATTGGTCCATAATTTCTTTTAACGATTATACATTGATTTGAGACACATCTACAAAGAATGAGAAAATTTTTAATTCGCACCCTGAAATAAAACTATAATAATTTTCAGTTTTATGGTATACAACGACTTTTAAAGTATATCTTATAAAGTATGTTAAATATAAAATTAAGTTAAGTTGTGGTGGAATGGGGGATGGGGGAGTACAATTTTTATCATATTATACAAAAATATTTACATAAAAATTTTGTTATGCAAATATTTCGAGAGTAATAGTTAATCATGTAAATTTTCAAGATGTAACATTACTACAGAAATTATTAAAATCTTAAATTTAGTAATTATGGGTACTAGCATATTTTCATTTATTTCAATAGCATATCTTCTTTCTAGAAGAACATCTTTCCGTCACGTACAACACTCAGCGGTCACTTAACAATAATTATATAGGAATAAAACGATAACCTCGTTAAGTTTATATTAGGTATCAGTACCCCAGCACCCTTATGCTTAATTGTAATTCAGTTTAACGTAGAAATAAAAAATTAAGGTAAACTTTCCATATATATTTTCTACCCAGAAAGAGAATCCTCAGGTTCTTGAGCATGCTTAGCGCCTCTATCGTTTGTATCATATTGGTGGAAAGGCTGAGCTTTTGGCACTTCTGCTAACACCAGAACCTCTCTGTATCTTCACCAGAGCGTATCTGCCCATCTTCTCGATGGGCAGCTATTAAAACTGAAATCCCACTTCGCCTATGTCGTCTTCGGGGTGTTTTTCTTCCAATATATTGATCGCGTCCTTTATGGTAGTCGACGGAGACATATTTTATAAGGTTCGATAGTGTGTTTGAAGCTCTGGTGGAACTGATGTTGATATTTCCATAGAAATGCAAATAGTTCATACCGATCAATCAAAACGAAGAGTAACTAAATATAAAATTGTCTGGAGATATTTGATATATCTCCTGCTCTTGTTGTTATATTTGGTTTCTGGGTTCAGGCTTTTATGTTACTCTTTTCTACTATACAGGTATTAAGCAACTTCGTTTTGGTTTCTTTTATTATGTGTTTCTTAATTTTTCAACATTCACAAATATATTATAGTATTCCATCCCTCTTCTATGCCATAGAAGGAAAAATATATAGAAGGATATATATATATATATATATATATATATATATATATATATATATATATATATATATATATATATATATATATATGTATATATATATATATATATATATATATGTATATATATATATATATATATATATGTATATATATATATATATATATATATATAGGAATAGAAAGGATATATTAAAAGAAATTAGAGATTAAAAAACTAAAAATAACCTACCATACAATATAAACAGAAGTGACCGAATTCTGTATCATATTTCAGTATCTGAATAGCATAGTATCTGAAATATGCTATTACCCTAGATAATTTTTACACCTTCTTATATGCATTTTTCAACTTTCAGTGGTAACTTTAAGTGATAATCCTTATATGTAAAACTATACAGCTTAGTAGTAAAATTTCAAGCAATATCCACCTTCACTATAAACGTTAAACATGGAATTTTTAATATGTGCACTATTGCAACTTTAACTATTTTATTTTTATTAAAGGAAAAAAAGGCGTTAACAAAAACTACTATCATGACGTTTCAACTCATCCAAACACAAAATCAGTAAAAAATGAATCAGTCGATATAAAAAGACATAGAGTCACATATACATTTTTATTTTTTGTACTTAATCCACCTTACATTATAAAAATAGGGTAGACCTCTTTCGGAGTAGACATGTTTCAAAAAATAAAATAATAAATGAAGGGTTTTGTGCAAAAACCGGTCAGCGCCATTTGTTTCCGAAAATCACTTTTTCAATGAATTTAAGTATACTTGGGACACTCAATCGTTTGGAATAAAAATTGGACAGATCCATGATTTATAATAGAGAATATAACACTTTATGGTGTTGTATGAATATCATTTTGTGTCAAGAACTGGCCAGCTCCGGAGCCGTTTGTTTCTTACTGCAAATAATTACTGTTCTGTGATCGATTATTCGACATAATCGAAAAAGAAAAACGTAAAAAAGAAGTAGTTTATACACCTAAAGGTTGGAGGGATTTAGTCAAGAATACATCTAGGAAATTCACTGTAGTAGAAGTGCGTCATTCTAAACTTCTCTGTGCATTTTAAAAGTTTTATGAAGAAACTGTTACAAATGCTGAAAAAGAAAAATTTTTTATTTAGAAATATCGTGTTTTCAAGTATGAAAAATCTAATGTAGTGAAGTGCAGTATAATAACAGGAATAACATTGATTTTTGAATTTTCTTTCAAAAAATCATCTGCATTGTAATCGTTGCCTTCAAAAAAACCTTATAACAACTACTCTACCTATAAATCAAAAGACACTTGAGAATGTTAAGTCCCTAACTGAAAAGTATGTATCTAAGAATGATCAATGATATTACGATATTGTTTTTAATGCTGTTGGTCCTGAAATACCTCAAGAAAACTCCAATCGCGATGATGAGGATGTAGAAGTTGATATGTTTTGAACTTACGTTTGTACTTTTTTTCGAGGTAATTGTGAAATAAATCAGTTTGTTGTCATACACTCAGTTTTGAGAGATTAAGAGTGAGAGATTGAAAGAGAGAGAGAGAGAGAGAGAGAAAGAGGGAGGGATAATTTCAAAAGAAATATAACAATTTAAAATTTGTGTAAAAAGTATTCGGTTTATTCATTGTATACACTATCATCGGCTGGTGGTGCAATTGGTAATACTGATATGATTGATTTGTGATAACTAAAATATGAAGTATATGTTCGTGATTCGATATTTTCTAGATAACGTGTAAAAATTGCATCATTGTTGTTCCATATTTTGCTGTTGATTCTCTGGGATTGTTATTTATAAGCAGACCAAATGTTTCTCGAAGAAAGTTAATCAACGTCAAAGAGTCATTGGATCCGAAATTTACATTGAAATCTCCCCCGAGAATCAAAGTGATTTTGTCTTCGCCTCTTCCAAATGCATTTGCACCTATGTGGCTGTAAACCATAGGGAGCGGTGAATGAAATATATTATATCTTCTAGATATTAACAAGTTAAACGGTTCAAGGATATTATCAAATAATCACAGAACACAGATGTAAATAACGTAAATAATTACAAAACACATGATAAATATTCGGTACACATGCGTGCTGCCTCAGCTGTTAATATATAGCGTCTGGACGCGTACATCTATAACGCGCGCATGCGCAACAATAGGGAGACGCGGATAGTCTAAACTGATATATATGATGTATCACTTTCTCTTTCTCTCTATGTTATATATCTGTGTATTCTGTCTTGTAATGAAGCCTGTGTTTTAGGTATATCAAATGTATCTCTCTTTCTCCTTCTCTCTACGTTATATCTTTTTTCTCTCTCGTGTAACGAAATCTGGAAACGTTACATTTTTTCCAATTCACTCTCCATTCTCGTCAAATATCAGAACGCTGCCAAAGTATTCACTTCAAAAATGTGTATATTTTCATAAAAAAATGTTTTTAGTAAACTTTTCTTTATTGAAAAGTAATTGTTATTTTTTTAATTTTCTTCTATTTTGAAAAACAGTTTAATTTTGATACTGTGAAATTTTAAAAAATGGAGCTGACCGGTTTTTGCATCAAGCCCTTCAAATATTGTGCAAAGATTTATCATCACGCTGTATAAGACGCTGAGAACATCTTTATTACGAAAATATAACTATCCTAAATTCGACACCTCCGCACAATAACCTCTGAATATTTTGTGTTTTTTTTTTAAGGGAAATATAATCTATTATTATCAATTCACGTAACTAAAGAGCTTCATTATACACCGTTTTGTATTCAAATAGGCTTCTGATATCTTACAGTGGTCAGTTGAGAACAAATTTAAGAAAAATAATCGTTCATAAATATATTGTTGTCGTGATATTATGTCCCGCAGAAACATAAATTAGACGAACTTCGTTTTACCTTTTTTTCGTGACCGTGGCACGTTACGTACCCTGAAAAAGCGACAGAACACTTTTAAGTTTATTATAAAATCACACGGGAATGCCTGTGTGGGACACATACAAATTTATTCATTGAAAATTACGACATTTAATTAGAAATTATAATAATATTTATGATACGAGAACCATAACTTTTACGAAACTGAAAATCTTGGCATATTTATTTTTGTAGAGGGTCAGTTATTATCTCCTGATATAAATCAACGCATACCGGTTTAGTTGTGTTTGTTAATTACCGGTGAGGTTTTCTTATCGGTATTAATTGAAATATTTTATTTTATTTATTAATTGAGGATTTATTTAATTATGCGGTATTAGCTGTCAGGTGAGGGTAATTAATTGTATCAGATAATGCACAATTATCTTTGGATTTTTATTGTAGATAGATTTGTCATGCGTCAAATGACAATTACACCTTATGCTGGGAGAAGAATTAGCTTATGAAATAAACGTAAGTTATAATAGTTATACAAGGTAAGTTTTTGTGTTGTATATATATTTTTATGTGCTGTCCAGGGGCGTAGCGTGAGAAAAGAATCTAGGGATGTGATAAACATTTTATAAGGCGAAGAGGTATAGTCGGATGTATGGTAAGCCATATGAAAATGGTAAAAATAAATAAAGACACTAACCTAAAATGATTATGCCGAGGTATACATCCTAATCTAAAATGAGGATCAATTCTTCGGTTTTTTTTCTTTGTTCAGCGAAAACGTCTATCACTGTTTCTTCAAATGTTGGAGACGATCTCATATATGTATTCTAACAAGGCACTTTCAATATTGATTAATGCTAAGGCTGACAGTCTTTCTTGCTTTTGACAATTTCGCAAGTAAAGTGTTCATTTTCTTTAAACATGAAAATGATCTTTCCGCGAAACCGCTTGTGGCAGGAATAGTCAAAATTAAACTACATAATTTTGATGACTCCGGGAAAACAGAAGTTAATTGAAGGGACATAATATATTGGCGAAGCTCAAACACAGTGTCCTGTTTCATATCGAAATCACTATAAATCACTGGAAGTTCACTTTTTAAACGATTTGCGTCAAAGAATGTTCTATATGTATCTACTAAAGAGGAAAGAAGTTCGCCAGGAAAACGTTTCACGAATGAAGTACATTGTGTGGAATCTAGATTTAAGAATTTCAGTTTAGAAATTTCACTAAACCGTTCACTAATGCTGAAAACAATAATGTTCAAAATTCTATAAAACAATCGTGTGTAGGTGATTTTCTTATTTTCTGCAGGAATTAAATCCAAACGCATTATTTTACTTGGTGGTTGATTTTCTAACACAAATTTGTCCATACGTTCCTAAAGGTCACTAAACCCGTTTCTTATTTTTTGAATATGTGATTTGAAATCGGCGATCTTTTCATTGCAGTATTATTATTAAATTATATTGTCAAGGTAAAGGGCGACTGCATTAGAAAAAATATTCATCTTAAAACTGACCCAGAAGTTCTAGGATGAATATTAAAATTAAAATAAACAGTGTTAAAACCTTAAAATGGACTTTTCCGTACGTAGAACATCTCTATCTCGAAATTGAATGGCCGAGAAAAAATAAAACAACACATAAATGCAGAATATGTGTTTTATGCGACAGTTTTACTTTCTTCAAATTTTCTCAGATAGTCCACCATCTCATGACACATGACACATCCACCTCCAAGTCAATAGATGTCGTCTAGTAGACGTCCCATCAGAATCAGTCGAAACTCGATCGATTCGACACGATTTAATTGAGTGATCGTGCTAACAAGAACAATATCTTAAATAGTCCACCACTGTGCTTCCTCATGACCCATGAACATGGTAGAGTGTGTTCTATCCACTTGAAAATCAATAAGTGTCATCTGGGAGACGTCCCCGATCAGAATCAGTAAAAACCCGATCGATCCGACACGATTTAGTTGAGTTATCGTGTTAACAAAAAATTTTTTTCAAATAGTCCACCATCGTGCTTTCTCATGACTCATGGACAGGGTGGGGTGTATCCTATCCACCTCAAAATCAATAGGTGTCGTCTGGGAGACGTCCCCGATCAGAACCAGTCAAAACCCGATCGATTCGACACGTTTTAGTTGAGTTATCGTGCTAACATTTAAAAACCATTTTTTTTAGTTTTTAGGCCGAAAAACGAAAAATAAACCCTAGAAAAAAAATTTTTACACGATTACATTACTTTTTCGCGTACAGTGGAGTGCGGAAAAGTAAAAATATTCAATCTAAAGGAGGCATCTAAAATAGTCAATATCTCCTCGCAAAATTGGACAACGGTAAAAATAATTCTGTGCTATTTTTACTTTATTCAATAATTTCCTTTTTTAAAGCCAGGGTATTGGAATTTATATTCAAAACGAATTAGCAACTTACGACATGGGTTTTCTTTCATCTCCATTTCATCAACGACTAGTACTGGGTCACAATATAAGTCACATATAAATACAAAATGGCCAAAATTAACGTGAAAACCTTTCGCGTTAATTTTGAAAAATTTTATGAAAGTCATGCCAATTCTATTTTTCCCAATAAAATCACAGAAAATATTTCAAGATGTCCTTCGCTGTTCTATATGGATTCTACTTTTATCATTAGTAATCTGTGGACATTCTTTTAGGATACATCGAATCACGTACTAATTTTTCTCACCCAGTTCCAAGATCTCAAATTGAGTCAAGCTGGCTAACAGCGTCAGTTAAGAAGTACGTCCTTAAGTTAAAATTAAAATATTCTTCTGCCTTTGATATTCATAACGAAATTTTATATCGACTGACATTTACGACTTATTTTATAACGAAGGTGATGTTCTAAAACATAAATTGACCATAACTAATGGTATTTTCCTATAGTAATCTTATAAAAGTCTATAAATGTGTCAAATAATTCAAAGTAATAAGCGTATCTATGCCCCCTTGTCTTGGAGGTTCTTCTGTGGAGGTAAAAATAGAATTATGGATTTTATGCAAGTACATATAAATAGTAACAAATTGCAAACTCATTGACACATTAGAGGCTTAAGTATAAATTAAGTAAAAGTATATCAACTACATAGATGAGTGTCTGAAAGTGTCTCCTCCTAGGAAAACTTTTGAACTGTCAAAAATGCAGCCAAGTTTCCGCAAATGTTTGTGTCAAGTTATTTTAAATGAAACCAACGCGTGGCCATATATCTCTTAAACAAAGCAGTGAAGCGCTATGTGTAGATTTGGTAATAGTATATGGTTCAAGTCTGCAACTATAGATATTTCACCCGGTAGGTCAGAGGTTCTAAAAATATGAAGAAACTATTTCCAAATATTGAAAATTCAGTAATTCTGTTGTAATAATATTTACTGTCATCATTTATTATTTTAGCTATATACATTAAGGAGTTAAAATATATGTACAACTCAAAAATTTACCTTGTATAATAATCCTTAAAGAACTTTACTTAAGTTTACGACGTGTGTGTTGCTATTTAGCAGGGGTGAGGATAATTGTCAAATTCCTAGTTATAATGCAATTTAATACATTTTCGTTATATTATGGAATTTATAAGATAAGTAAAAAAACTATTTCAGAAGAGTTGTATCAACATTTACGTTGATCTGACGAGAAATCATATGCAAGCAATTATAGATACATATGTTATGTATTATGACTGCAGTTCAGAATCTCTAAATAAGGCAATGTGACCTTTAATAACGCCGTTTATACAATTAATGGTTAAAATATGGAATAAATACATTTAAATTGAAACAATATCGGTTTACAAAAGTGATTGACGGAGACTTTGTTATATAACAATATTACTTCTCCGCACTCAACTATACCAGAGCCGAAAAGTAATGTAATCATGTAATGAAAAATGGAAAAAAAAATTCTAGCGTTTATTTTTTGTTTTTCTCGTGTCTGTGTGTGTCGTTGTCGTCGGCATTAAAATTTCTTGTTAGCACGATAATTCAACTAAATCGTGTCGGATCGATCGGGTTTTGACTGATACTGATCGGGGACGTCTCCCAGACGACACCTATTGATTTTAAGGTGGATAGAACACACTCTACCATGTTCATGGGTCATGAGAAAGCACAATGGTGCAATTTATATTTGAGAAACTTCTTTTGTTAGCACAATCCCTCAATTAAATCGTGTCGAATCGATCGGTTTTCGACTGATTCTAATTAGGGACGTCTACCAGACGACATCTATTGATTTTGACGTGGATAGGACACACCCCACCCGGTCCATGGGTCATGAGAAAGCATGTTGTAAATGTTTATGTTCATTTTGAGATTTTAAACATCAAAATTTAACGCGTTGTTGATTTTAAATTGAACGAAAAAAACATATATTCGGCCTGTATCACATACGAATGAATGAGAAAAAAAATTTTCGTTCGATCACAAACGTATTAATATGGCACTGAAGCAGTCGCCAATGAAAAAAGTAAAACTGTAGCATAAAACACATATTCTGCATTTATGTGTTGGTTTATTTTTTTGCCACTCAAGTTCGAGATAGAAATGTTCTACGCGCGGAAAAGTCCGTTTTAAGGTTTTAAAACTGTTTATTTTTTACACTAAATACGGAAATCTGCAATAACTTGTAACTATTAATCTTCTTGAAAAATATTTCCAGTAAAGGCCTACTACAAATTTTAAAATCTTGAAAATTGATAAAACAAATATTATTAGATGATAATTAAACCCAAAAAATGTGCCGAGTTTATAAAATCTATTCTTATTTACACCATTCCTCATTTTAATGTGACGTGGTGGAAATAATAAGTTGTTTCGTCTCAAAACAGAAAACACGACTATTTAGGGTTGTTAATATTTATTATTCCATACTCAATGTTTACTAATCCTACTTTATCTATCTATCACAAAAGTATGAATTTATAATTTTCCTACTAACTTAGGAAGTGCAATGCATTTTGCCACCCACCGAGAGTATTCGCATCGATCTTATCGGACTGCAAGTAGCAGTGTCACGTGATCCTGCCATAGCTCACTTGCTTCAAAAGAATAAAGAATGGAAGACCATTGTCCTAGACTGAGACTTGATTTACCAACTAGTTGCGATATTCTGGTCTGTTATATGCCGTTTCATATGACACAGCATTTTAAATATTGTATTAAATCTTGAGATGTGTACTAATACTCTGACTTATGCCCTTATTTAAAGGCACAGTTGAAGCGTAAATTCAGCTCAATTTCATCAATTAAGTCAGAGAGTTATGTTAATTGTCGTATGCATAAATAGAAAATGTATTTTAAGTTTTACAATACTTTCACTTCCATCTAAGGATTTATACTTACATTACGGTAGACTGACATGATTGCAATATATACTGGGTGCTTGTTTTAAAAATACTTACCTCTGTATTTCTATTAATACTTAATATGCAATCTAAATTTTTTACAATTATTATATTGGCACATAAAATAGAAAAGCGAACAGAAATATTTTACAGGCGATATCTTACTGTTTATAATTGATTTAAAATAGTTGATTATAGCAATGATCATAAGAGATATAACACTAACAATTAGCCAAAATTGGCGAACTTACTTCCTTGGCAAAGTTACAATTTTCTTCCGCATATATTTAAAGATATCCACTCCAATTTGGTTGGCTCGTTTTAGCCAATCGACTACTTGTTCAGAAAAGAAATTATCATGGTATGTTTGATAATGTCTTATATGCTATATTTGGCAACGATTTCTTCGATATCGTATTTTTCCTAAAAATACGCAAGCAGTACATTTTCTTAATACAGAGATCCAACTTTACTTACTTTGCACGATTCACAAATAATGAATTTTATTTTGTATATTATGTCTCAACTTTGCTATGTAGTAAATGTAATTTAGTATGTTAGTTGCAATTTCCTTAATACGAAGGAGAGTGAAATGAATATTAGTACTATCACTTCTGTTGAATCGACTCACAAATTAAATCAGCTTCTTTTGTCAAATGACTGAAAAATATACTTTTAATTTTGTAGAATCGCCAAAAAACGTGTATACAAAATAACAGTTCCGCAGGATAAATCAGACTCATTGGAGATAAATAAAGAAATCCTGGACAAACTATATCCTGAGGATGTCATAAAAATTTGAGAAATTGGTTACCGGCTTCGGTGCAACAAGTCACAAATTATGGTAAAAAAACAAGATCACTAGATACCCGAGATTATAAAAGCAGACAAGGCATTTAATATATTTATAATCTGTACCGCTTATGATGAAGATGTAGGACAAATAAAGAAGACGAAATGAAGTAATACGTAAATTAAGTACTTCTGTAAGTACTCTATCACTTTATTTATTTAAAAATGGTAGTCAGTTGCTGTTTCTCAAAAATGTTATGTACTAGCATTACTTTTATTATTTGTTACTATACACTATTATTTACTATAGTTAAGAAAACATATTGTTGTGTATAAACATGACAAGATATTTTTTGAATATGTAGATGAAGACCTAATTTTTCTTTTACACTTAGAGTACAGGAAAATTTTTATGACAAACCCCACACTTTCACAAATTTATAAATGTTGTGCAAATTATTTGTAAATAATAATCCACAGCGTGGTTGCGAATATCTGCAACTAGGATACTGGACTATTGCCGATATTTTCCGAAACATTTAGGGTAGAGAAAGGATATTTATGTAAAGACAATAACTAAACGGATGTAAACCAGTTTATTTAACCAATTTGTTGTTTAACATTATGATTATTTAAACAGGCAAGTGTGGAACATCCTGTGTACTAGTGTATTTACTTTTAAGAAATAGAAATTATTAATTAATTTCGTGTTAAGTTTTTTAATAATTAAAATCAAATAACAGCATTCTGGAGATATATTATAAGATAGTCTATACACAAATGTCTGTACTATTGTAGATTATGTTTTGTTGTATTATCGGGGATCAACTTGGCGAATCAACAGTTTTTTATTTATTTATTGTTAGCATCATCCGCCTTGTAGTCTGCCTGTTTAATAGAACAAGAAAGAGGCGTTTCTTCTACGTATAAAACTTGCATAAATAACAAATTCATGTTACAAGGAACCACTTAGACAACATGGCACATAGAAGAATACAATGACGATCGACATGTAATTGTGTTACTGGCGATAAGGATTAAATACACAAGTAACAAATATATTTTTTAAATGTCTGCCAAAAGTAATTAATATACATATATTCCCGATCAAATGACCTAAAAAAAAATTGATGCGGAGTTTGGCTAAATAATTATTGTTTTCACAATCATATTTCATTTCTTGGTGGTTAACACAAAATCATGAAATCGAAATAAATATCAAATTACTCAAAAAACATACACAAACAGGCTATATCGGTATTTCATCCTTTATTGTCGACAGTATTAGAAAAAAATAATATTGTAACAGAAAATATACTTTTACACTGTTTGTTTCACAATATTAAAATATTTAAACTCTAAAAGCAAAATTGAATACAGACGTATTAAAATTAATATTAAGATAATAGGATAATCTTTAATAATATAATCATATTGATAAGAACAACAGCAGTTATTACTATATTATTAGTATGGTTTCATTTATATACGTCATTACTTACTGATATTGAATTAATTTTTACACGTTTACAATCTTATTTTGTGTAAAGTCAGAGATTTCAACGATGCGCAAAGCGCGAAACTAGGATATGATGCCACCCTTTCCTTGAAGTCTTCATTAAGGATACAAATATTTATTTCTAAGTAATAGAATTACAATAATAACTATATACTATATGATTATAAAGTCACAGACTTCATCTTTTAAATAAAACGTAAATACGGTCGTGTATGTGAACCATTTACTTGAGTGTTCACTAAGGATACAAATATTTCTTTCTAAATAATACACAATTAAAATAACAACTATATACTATATGATGTAAACTTACAGACTTCATTTAAATAAACAATTTTAAAACTTTAAAACAGACTTTTCCGCACGTAGAACATCTCTATCTCGCAATTGAGTGAGCGAGAAAAAATAAACCAACACATACTTAAATGCGGATTATGTGTTTTATGCGACAGTTTTACTTTTTTCAAATAGTCCACCATCGTGCTTTCTCCATGACCCATGGACAGAGTGGGGTGTGTCCTATCCACCTCAAGATCAATAGATGTCGTCTGATAGACGACCCTAATCAGAATCTGTCGAAACTCGATAGATCCGACACGATTTAATTGAGTGATCGTGCTAACAAAAAAATTCTCAAATAATCCACCATTGTACTTTATCGTGACCCATGTATATGTTAGAGTGTGTTCTATCCACCTCAAAATTAATAGGTGTCCTCTGGGAGACGATCCCAATCAGAATCAGTCAAAACCCGATCGATCCGACACGATTTAGTTGAGTTATCGTGTTAACAAGAATAAATGTCGACGACAACGCCAACGACACATACACAGCAAACATTTTTTAAAAACCATTTTTTTTTGTTTTTAGGCCAAAAAACGAGAAATAAACCCAAAAAGAAAATTTCAATTTTTTTACTTTTCCGCGTATAGTGGAGTGCAGAAAAGTAATAAAAAGTAAATACGGTCGTGTAAAGTGACAATTAGGCCTAAAACATTCACCATCGCAATGTTCTCGTTATATGTCGTAGAAAAACTAATCTAGTTTAGGAATTAATTTAAGATGTAGGATACTTTCTGAGGTTTGTTGTCTTACTTTGCATTAAAGTCTCCTAGATCCTAGAACGATCAATATAAAAATTATACTAATATAGTTTTGATTACAATATACATCGACAACAACTGTATACAGAGAAGACAGTTTCTTAAATGGATAACAACATTTATATAATCACGAATTAACAATGCTCATTTCGTAAAGACTGTTTGGGAATTGTGAATGCTTGGCTTTTAAAAGAACGACAATATTTTTATGCATCACCATATATTGGTAAATTCTACCAGTAAATTCTCACCGGTATAGTTAACAAAGAAAAATTATTGTTATATTTTACCGTCAACTTAGCAACATTTACAAGTATATTCCCATGCCGCATCATGTGTAAGGATTACCGTTGAATGGATGGAGCAATAAATTATTAAATAAGGAGGAAGTTGCATTACCTGGACAATTAATCTCGACGGGCTGCCTTAATGACATCTATTCATGGTCACGGTGAAAGTGATGGAGCCAACAATAAGACACAGAGATGACAGAAATAATAATAACAATAACGCAGTTATTCGTCGCATTTTTAGCGATGCAGGGAGCATTTTTATGCGTTGATAAGTCAAAATACCCATCCATCGTAGTAGAATTGTTTGTCTTGTGCATTGTGCACCGTAGTAATGTCAATATTTAATTTCAAAAATAACTTCTTGCTTGCTAGTAATTTAAGTATTATAAACGATCTTTCAATAAGGACGCTCGATTTTTAAATATACTTAAATAAAACAAGTTGTGTGTAAAATGTCACTAAATTTTTTTTAAGAATATTTTATGGCATTAAGTATAGAATATAACGTCGTTTAAATGTTCGTCTCGGCTTTGCTTGATGGCACATATTCGGGAGGTCCAACTTTCGATGACTGTCGCATAGGCCTGGCTAAATTTGCTGCAGGGCGTTCGTTATGCTGACTTTGAGGGTATCAATTTATGATAGCTCCAAAGGAAGAATCTAAAGGCGTTAAATCGCACGATATCGGTGGCGAGTTCACGTCGCTGCTTACAAAATAACCATGTGTTCAAATCGCTCGTGCAGAATGTCCATCGTCGCATGCGCTGTGTGGCATGCAACGTCGTCCTGTTGGAACCCCATGTCGCTAGTATCCATATCATCTAGCTTAGCCCACAACAAGTTGCTTATCATCGATTTGTAGTGCTCGCCGTTGACGGTTATGGCAATTCCAGTTTCGTTTTGGAAGAAGTACGGACCGATGATTCCGCCAGACCAAAATCTGCACGAAACAGTGACTTTCTCGGGATGCATTTGGTGCTGGTGTATCTTGTGTGGATTGGTATCGCTCCAAATCTGACAATTTCGCTTGTTCACATATCCATTCATTAAAAATAGACCTCGTCGGTAAAGGTGATTTCTTTGCCGAAATTTGGGTCAATTTCGAACTGCTTTTTTACCTTATGTTCCTGGATAAGTTGGATTTTACACGGGTGTAGACCCAAGTCCCGACGCAAAATTCGCCATGTTCAAGTCGCAGAAAGGCCAAATTCTTCTAAACGACGAGAAATTGACTGCCTCGGAGTTTTCCGTACATTTTCACGCACAACAGAGATGTTTTCAGCAGACCTTGCGTTTCGGTGTTGACTGATTATTTATCAAATCGGTTGACTCCAATTTGGCCACCAAACGTCGAATAGTCGACTCAGCGGGATGATTGTGGCGAAGATAAAAATCACGTAATATGCGGAACGTTTCTTGAACGGAGCACTGACTTTAAAAATAAAATTTGATGATTTTTGCACGTTGTTAAACAATATAACCTTCCATGATGATTTGCCATACACTACTGAATTCACAATAAATCTGACAGAGGTTGCTTTAATAACATGGTCGCTATAATCTAACAAACTTCGAGCATCCCTATTGATAGACCCTGTAGTAAGCAGTTAAATTTTTATACGTTAGTTGTATTTCCTTTGGCTTGCGATCCTCATGGTTGTATACCTACCTCACTTCGTTTTCAGTGGTTGACAATGAATAGGTCACTGTAGCGATGAAGAGAGAAGTCTGATTAAATCTCTTCGAAATGAAGGAAAATTGATCCATAACAGAGGTAGCCTATTTACTAGATAATGCCATATGCTTCTTTGAAGAATCCAGGTTTAATTTATTGGGTTTTGGTATATCAGAGGACTGAATATAACGTATTAATAATGGAATAGAAAGTGGAGGAGGAAATATCATGGTGTGAAGGTGATTTTCCTATGACGTAGGCCTCCATATTTTAGACAGACGACATTATGGCAAAGGAGATGCATCGAAACATTTGAAATTATACTACGTTACGATATGCAAGATAAAAAATGCTTGGTAGTGAAGTGTTTTAACAATATAATGACCCTGAAAACTCTTCACAATAGTTAAAGAATTGGTTTGCCGAAAATTATGTATCTAGTATTACACGTCCGGCGCAATCGTTGGACTTAAATCCAATAGAAAAAATGTAGACTGAGGGATAAGCTCAGATGTAGAAGAGGGATAATAAATTGCTAAGAAAAACCAAGTGGAGCAGGAAGTTTAAGAAGCTTGACACATAATTACAAAGATAACCTGAGAGCGTTTGGAGAGACCATAAATGGTAGATACTGGAAAATACTGTGAAGTTAAAGGAAAGCCATTAAGTACTGATTAGTAATCGTAGACAATTTGTAATCAAATGTATTTTATTGTATTGTGACTTTATATAATATATCTGATAGTTATTTTATTTTTATGCGTTTTATTTTTTCGGTTCTATATTAGAAAATCTAATTATATTTTCAATAAGTTATAACTTTCAATATATAAATCTTCAATCTTCATGTATTATAAAAATCTGCTCATTTACTTCTAGTGTTACAAATTTACGATTATTCTCGTCGTTCTTATGATATCTGCCATCACTTTATAGGCACTGAAATACATTGAAATATTGCGAATTTTCATACAAGCTACTTAAATATTATGAGTAAAACTGTGCACTAAGAATACTGCTTCTGTGGTGTTACTCTGCGCGACATCCAAAATGCCGTCACATAGATTTGAAATTGATGTATTAAGATGTCTCGTCTCTACAACTTGCGTAAAACTTAAATATACCGAAAGTTTGTAAAAGCACGCGACTGTTTTCGCACAATATTAAGAGCTTTATTTGGGAATTTTCTAATTTAAAATATACGCGTCCACTGCCCATCTAACGAGAAAATGTGTAATGTAATGTGAAAATGTGTTTGTAATCAAACACGTAAACCAAAAAAAAAAAAATGGGCATAGATTTAGATTCTTAATTCTTCCCCGAATTTTTTATGTTAATTGGGTAAGTATTACGTAAACTAATTGGGTAAGTAAACGTATTAAATAAATTATTATACCTTATTCTTAGTTACTTACATATGGCACCGCCACTGATAAAGCATTTAAGTGGGCAACGTTACTTATGTGACTAACACGAACTGGTCCTTGTGTAAATTTTAATTTTAATTCGAACATGTAACAAAGCCGAATCCAGATCCAGAATCCACTTAAAACGAAAAGAAAGAACTTAAAATTCTTCATTCATTTATTTTACTGCACCTTGTCCGATCGAAAAGCAACATCGAAGCTATCCGGTAATAATGGTAATAAATATTTGAAAGGATTTTGAAGCATGGTGCCAGGCTCCTAAATCTTATCAAGGGATCTACGATGTCCGAAGAGGTCCGCGGTACACGTAGACGCTGTCCGTCGACAATGACAGCGAATACCAGAAATATCTTAGCGATCAATGACAACCCCAGATCTTATCCCGATGAAAACGACTGCCTAAATAACAAAAAAAAATGCTCCATAAACATATCGAGCCCTAAACATATATTTAGATACCCAACCTTTGTGTATTGATAATATATTTCGTTGGGTTATTTTTAACAGGTAGGATAACAGTAAATGATACTATGTAACAAACTAAATTGGGATTTTGAATGTCTTATCGTGATGAAATACAACTGATATATTGGGTCATTTAACTATACATCCTGAGAAAACTGGGTCCATTAAACTTATTCCTAAAACGGCATCTTTAACGACTGTAAAGAAGTGTAGTAGTACTATACGGTTTTTATTTTGCAGCTTAATAATTTGCATATCATTTATTCGACTTTGTGAGCTTTATAATTATTATTTCTGGGACAGGTATTGAAACGTCCCGTACCCGGGCCATCAGATCACGCGGTATATTTCAATTTTTCGTAACAGCATTGAGATTATTTGGCTTCTAAAATAGACCTAAATGATTTGTTTCATTTCTAAACAGTCGAAGTAATTAAGTTCGTTTTAAAATAATATTCAGAGAGGTTTAGAATATCCAAACAAAATCTCAAGATCATCATATCGCCGTCTCGGCATTTAACACAAAGAGGATCTACCAGCAACGATGAAATAAGTGTCATATAAATATGTGTCACATAAGCAAGCAAGCGTAGCGTTTATTTTCAATCGGCATTAGCGGTCCATTATTTTTTAAGTCATGAAATAAAGTCCAGGAAACTAGATTAAATATTTATAAACATTAACTATACTGCCAATTTAGGGAGATCGGGTACGCTCTTTCGCCGCGTGCTAGCTGTTTCTGTCATACCGGGGGTTTCGGGAATCTGTTATCCCTCTCGCAAGGAACTACGAGTTTATTTAAAACCAATTCCGCGGTGTAAGAGGAGAGTCGAGTGGAGTTTTGAAATGAATCTACAACGAAGAAGTTCAAGGTGGGTACAGGAAGAGGAAGCCAGGAAGACAAGAAGACCAGAAGAGCCGAAGAACCGAAGACTTGAAGACCAGAAAATCCGAAGACCAGAAGACCGAACACCGAAGACCAAAAGAATAGGATAATTCAATTGATGTCACATCAGGAGGGTTCCACCACCTGCATCACCAGGAAGTTGCGAGACCGGGTTGTCGTGGGCTCCGGGCGACAATCCAGACATCTGCCGCGTAGTCCGGGTTCCTCTATCATGGACGTTACCGAGGGTAGGGTTTGCGAACCTGGGGGAGAGCTCTCCACCGCCGCACCTACCGGCGCCCCACTAGGTGAGTCTTATTTAATCACTCGTATTTACCGCTTATCTCAAATACGCATTATCGATAATAGGGGAATTTATTTAATTAGGGATGCCATATCTGCGCCGTTATTTTACCGTGGTACTTAAATATAATTAAATACTTTTTAGGTAATTTCTTTGATAATAATAAATCACTGTTTTAAGTTCAGTGCAGGCTAGTGACTGCATCTCTTTGTTTTTCATTCATTTTTAATTATTTCTTTTATAGTGAATTTGTTGATTAGGATTATTCAGGTAAATTATGTCCAATTTATTTTACAAAGATTCCAGCTATTTTACGTAACTGTAAATTAATCTGTTCTTGATATGCAATTATATTATTAATTGGTATTATTTAGATAAATTGTGTTCACCTGCTAGTTCACTTTTCTCTTATTCATTTACTGTTTTATTTTCACTTATATCTATTTTACTGTTAGATATTCATTTATATTTATTTTGCTGTTATATTTTATATTTGTTTATGTGGGGCCTACGTCCCTGTATTGACCTAATTTACACCAATGTAAATAATACGATACGGAAAGTTCTTGACGGATTAACAACCCTCTGTTTATAATTTATTGCATTTTATATAACAGCTGTTAGCGTCTCCATACGGGGGCATTGACATATCTGGGGTCAACCACAGTTCTTAATTATATTAGCAGTTACTACAGGTGAATTTCGTTCGATGATTTCATATCATCGGCGATATTTTCCTGTTGTTTAAAATAATAATGATAATTAGTGCTTAGCACTCTAGGGTGCGTACTTTGTCACCACAGAAGATTAAAACTTCGCATTGGCTATAAGTCTCTACCTGGGTATCTCAGAGCGAGCGGGTACGTGACACAAAGCCATTACTGAGACAGTGTCTCACTTATATAGGGTGTTTGGCGAGAGGAGTTCCTCTCGGTATACTGCAGAGTTCTGCGTATGCCCAGCCATTGGTTAAAATATATACATTTACTGAGGTGATTTTGTACACAACCTATGGCAACAAGCCATTTGCTAACTGCGAGTTCATGGTTGGGCTTAGGTGTTTTAATGTCTCCCCAGTGGGAAAACTCACAGAGGGTTTGGCAAGAGGAGTTCCTCTTAGTGTACTGTAGAGTTCTGCGTATGCTAGCCATTGTCTAAATTTAATGGAAGTTTGCGTTACAAATAACAGGGTTCTGTTGTTTGTCAAGAACATTATTTCCACCTATCCAAGTTTGGATAATAAATGTAAATTCGAGTGGATTTTGAGTTTTCTTTTATTGCCTCCTGCTAGTAGTAAATCAAATAAGTAAATCAGATATAAATTCAAATAAATAAAATTCTAAATTAAATTAGTTAAATCTTAAATTAAATTATCCAGAGCAGTTCATAATTAAGAAAATTAAAACAAGTAATACCAAACTTTATATAAAGAATCTGGGGAGTAAGAATTAAAAACACAACGTAGCAAAGGTTCCTACCACTAGACGATATTAAACGATCAGGCCAAATCTTCGAACTTATACGTCCACTCTCTGGGGTAGGGTCACTCCCTGAGTGACCCTACCAGGTCACAGGTCACAGGGTGGCAGGGGTTTGTTGGTGTCGCATTCTGCAGGTGTGATATCAGTATAACCTCTGAGGGTGGAACGTTCTCGCAAGAGGACGTTTATCATTTAGTGCGTCGTAAATTAAAGTAAGAGTGTAGGGGGGATGGGTTTCACTGGTGCCGCAGTGACCAGGATTCTATAGCGGGGAATATTTTATAAAATACAAAGAGAGTGGGGGTATGGGGTGTTTCAGTATATCTTTTTATCTAAAAGATACATGTTCCAAACAAAATATTAAGTATACACAGTTATTCATCTATCGCCTTGTATATATTGTAAGTACATTACAAGAGAGATGATTTTTATAGAGGAACACTGTAGATTTTTAAGTATTTTCTTTGATAAACTGATTTTAACGACGCGATAATATTTATAGCTTAAATTAATAATTAAGGTTTAATATATATATAAAAACACAACAATACATAATGTGAGGATCCTGAAAATTATTCTCGTAGACCACTCGTGGCACTACTTACAATTAAATATACACCAGTAATAAATTGGGTCTAAGAAGTTTTTTACTCCCGTTTTTATAAATAAAATTTTTGTCTTAAAGTAGACACAATTTAGGCAATAACAATTGTCAGTAAGTATATATTTGTATAGAGATAGAAATATGTTAAGTAAATTTTCGTTTAAGATATCATGTAGTGCGCAGTATAAAATACGATATTTAACAGAAGAGTGTCAAATAGAAATTTTTATGATCATCGATAGCTAAAGTATATGTAAAGTGGAAGTTGCTAGCATATTTAATAAGAAATATCCTGAGTTTTCCAATATCTCACAAGTGGTCGTGACTAAAACTCATGCACAGTTTAGTTGACTTGGATATTCTACAACGTTATAAATAAAACTTCATTTCATAGATGATGTAATGTTTTAATGTTCATGGTAATTCAATAAGCTATAATGAAATAAGGTAGGTTTTAGTAACTTTAACTATTTTATCAAACGAATTTACGTTCAACAGAAAAGTAAACCGACAGAAATAGGTTAATATTTGGGCAAGTATCATTTGCAATAATACGTATAATTGACTTAATTTTGATTGACAGGAATTTGATAGCTGTTAGCAGGTTCTGGCTAACTTGCATCCAAATTCACTAAAGACGATATTACCAAATTAAAATTCAGTCAATAAGACGGAACAGTACCCCGTTATGCGATAACTATAAGAGAAGCATAAACTAAACATTTCTTAATACGCAGATTGTACGAAGAGGTTCTATTGAGTGGCCACCTAGGTCATGAGACCTTACGACATTGATTACTTTCTGTCGGTGTCTTACGAACAAATGTATATGCTGGTCAGGCAACAGAGATTATATTAAAGAATATTACAAACAGAAATACGGAATATGTAATACACTAGGCACAAACATTAAGGGACGTAAAACACATCCCAATTTTTATGTTGTTTTCAATGGGCTATAACTTGGAGAAAAATAGTCCAAGAGCAATTTTAAAAAAGTAATACTGGAGCTTCGAGTTTCTACTTTTCAGATCTTGAGTTCAAAATCTATTTCTCTCAGCAGATTTTGAGTAATCATAAGAAAACCGTCGAAAAAACATTTTTCTAAATTTTGCGTTGCTTAATTTGACTGGTCTAAAAGCCTTGTACGATGATTTTTCGCTGAATTATTGTCTTTGAAACCAAAAAAGACACTTCTGACTTTTTTGTTTTGAAAACATTTTATTTATTTATTTTTCTTACAGTAATTTACATTTTTTGACAAAAACATTTTCAACCTTAAAAAATGAATAAAAAATGAAAAATTCTTCCCTAAATTCATTTTTAGCAAAAACGAAAAATTAAGTCATTCTAAACACAAAAAAAATCGCAGCACTTTGACATTTTCAGAATATCTTTGAGATACTTTGAGGTTGAACAGAAAAAGTCATCATCCTTACTCTATCTGTTATTTGAAAGTTAAGCGAATATCCCTAAATACGCAATTTTTTATCTCTTCTTCAATCAACATTCTGGCACCAAAAAATTTTTGTTGTATAAGCCCAATGACTACTGCTTCTAGACAATACTTTGCAGCTTTTAAAACCCTACAATAATTTTCTGTGCGATCATTATTTCCCGAGTAATTAATTAATCAAAATTAATACTGACTATTTTACTTTCAACGACCATAACTCAGCGAAACATCATCGGTCAAGGCTTTTATATTGCTCAAATTAAAGAATAAAATTATCTAAAAAAGCTTTAAGATAAAATTACTGAGAAGAAATTCCGGTAACCTTTTGGCAAACAAAAATTTAGAAAAATTATTTTCGATAGTTTTCTTATGATAAAACTCTGAACTCGAAATCTGAAAACTCGGAGCTTCAACTTGCTATTTTTAAAGTTGCTCTGAGACTATTTTTCTCTAAGTTGCAGCCCTTTGAAAATTACCTAGAAACTTATGATTTTTTATATGATAGGGACAAAGTTTAGGGAATGTTAGGCAGGTGTTTTGTCATAAACTAGGTTATTGCTAACAAGTAAACGCGGTATACAACAAGTATATTTTGAAGATTTATTTAACATACTCAAAGGAACAGTAAGGTGTAAATAAAGTGTTTCAGCAAAGACACTTAATCTCTATGTTGGCTGAAAGATATTTCACGACAATATAAAACGCATGAGTTAAGGATGACATATATATTAAAATTCATTTCAAAATATCAGAACTGTAAAGCTGTAAGAGAAAAATGTCAATTAAGAATAAGATTTTAAGACAAGACTGTAATCTATTTGTAATTTTTTAAACAAAATAGTTTAAATAAACTGACCTGTTTCAAATAAAAATATTTTTTTATTATGGATGTATCCTTAATAAATGAAAAGGGAAAATAATGTCTTGGTTTACAGTGTCCATGTGTGTGGCTTAGGCCTTATGTTATTTACTCACTTAAAAACTGTTGCACATTTACGGTCAAAAGGCATTCAAGAATTTGAATCCAGCAGTACCATTTAATTATTATCAAGAACTCAACAACCCTTTACCTACCCGAATCTATAATCTAGGAATGCAATAGCAAATTACGAACAGAAATGTTCATTTTGATTAACGTTATCATTCGAAATAATTTACATAACTGAAGCGTTCTTGGCTAGACCACACAAAGAGCTGTTCATTTTGGAAGAAATCTAGGAAGAGTGAACGAGATCGTTATCACGCCGAATCAGAGTTCTCAAGAGTTTTTAAGGAAAAGAGGAATCGATAAATCTACTACTACGCGTAAACAATCTTTAGTGGATGTTCAGTTTCCGGACAATTTGACGATAAAATATATTTAATTTGGTATATTTATCACTTTGGTCTATAGTCTGATCAATAACGAAAACTAGTGTAGGAGTATACTAATTACATCAGCTCCATTAATTAGATGAAACATGTAAAATGCGAAACTGGATAGACAAATAAATTACTTGAATTCAATACTATTATGTTACTTTTTTTTTCTGAAATTACGTTTATTTAGTTAATATCAAAAATAATTATTTACCCTGTTAATAATAAGTAAATATGGGATACGTTTTTCGTATAGTTTTTGTAGCGGCGTTTTTCTAAAGACAGATAGCCCGGGATGTTGACTTGTCGGCCAATTTACAAAATAAGGAGGGTTTAATTATTCGAAGTATATAATACAGGTATATGGTGCGGCCACAAATAGACTTAGAAACTTGCTATTATAAATTTCTACCGGTAAGAGGAGCCTGTATAGGTTAAAGCACCTTGAGATTTTCAGAAAATTGATTTCTTTGGTTAGATTTATTATTTATGTTACTTTTAAGAATATTTTAAGCATTTAACCATATGAAAATTCGAGATCTGATTATCCGAGAACTTGGTTACCCATTGGATATCTATGATATCCGATGGGCAGCATAAGAGTCCAACAAGAGACTAAAGACGCGACGAATTTGAAAATAGTTGATCAAAAAGAGTCGGAGGACATGGCAACATCAATGGAAAACCTACGGTCCAGTAATTGCAGATTAAAGGTATTTGTTTTAATACTAAAGCTCCTTGCTTGCACGGTACAACGCTGGTACTCTTTTGTAGTTTTTATCGATACTACTATTTCCAAACTGGTGGACAAAATATCTGGAGATTTGCTCAACCGATCTTGATCAAATTTATACCATATATTCTTTATAATATTATCTAAAATGTAGCATAGGATTTTATTGATTAGATGACGCGTTAATTTAAGAAAAAATTTAAACTCTAAATTTTGGTAAATATTTGATTTTTTTTTCTCAAACAACTGTCATTTCTATAAAAAATCTTTCTTATATCACATTTTAGCTATTATCTCTCCCAATAAATACATTTTTTTTAATTTTGCAGACGGTGCCTGACAGATAATAAAATTCCACCATCGGCAAGGATTTTCAAAAGCGGGTGCTACTTAATGGCTCACATCTCCGCCATTTTTTAATTTTTTTGTTCGTTTTTGTTTGAAATTGTTCACAAAACTATAATGTATGTATTAAATAGAAATTTTTTTATATATTTAATAGCTGCGTCAAAAAAAATACCCATTTTCCCGAGCACCAAAGTGGTGTAACCCCTTTATGGATTTAGTGTTAATAATAATAGTGTTTAGGATAATCTACCTAAATATTTTGCAATAGCATTCGATGTGCTGTGAGATTATTTTTCATTCTAACTTCTTTTTCACTAATTATTGCTGACGTTAATGTATCTTATTCATTCTTATTATCTTATTCATCATATGATGAACTGTTTATTAATCTGTATAGATTATCTTATCTGACCTCAAAAGTACTGTAACTTCTAATGCAGATCTTATCAGGAAATTAATGTTATTAGGAAAGTCTACGCAATTAAATAATTCAAAAATTAATAATAATACGAGAATAATGTAACTGTGAGAATGATGATTTAAATTCATTAGCTTTTCTGGTTAAACAAATCATACAGCAGTGATCCTAAGTAAAAAAAAAAAACAGTTTTAAAACCTTAAAACGGGCTTTTACGCACGTAGAACATCTTTATCTCGAAAGTGAGTGACCGAGAAAAAATAAACCAACACATAAATGCAGAATATGCGTTTTATGTGTCAGTTTTACTTTTTTCAAATAGTCCACCATCGTGCTTTCTCATAACCCATGAACAGGGTGGGGGATGTCCTATCCACCACAAAATCAATAATGTCGTCTGGTAGACGTCCCTAATCAGAATCAATCGAAACCCGATCGACAAGATTTAATTGAGTGATCGTGCTAACAAAAAACTTTCTCAAATAGTCCACCATTGTGATTTTTCATGACCCATGGACCACCCTGTCCATGTATGGTCATGTTCTATCCACCTCAAAATCAATAGGTGTCATCTGGGAAGCGTCCCCGATCAGAATCAGTCAAACCCCGATCGATCCGACATGAATTAGTTGAGTTATCGTGCTAACAAGAAATTTTAATGCCGACGACAACGACGATAACGACATATACACAGACAAAATTTTTTAAAACCATTTTTTTTTGTTTTAGGCCGAAAAACGAAAAATATACGAAAATTTTTTTTTCCATTTTTCCTTACACGTCCCTAATCAGAATCAGTCGAATCCCGATCGATCCAACACGAATTAATTGAGTGATCGTGCTAACAAAAACAATTTCTCAAGTAGTCCACCATTGTGCTTTCTCATGACCAATTAACATGGTAGAGTGTGTTCTATCCCCCTCAAAATCAATAGGTGTCATTTGGGAGACGTCCTCCATCATAATCAGTCAAAAGCCGATAGATCCGACACGATTTATTTGAGTTATCGCGCTAACAAGAATAAATATCGACGACCACGACGACAGACAGGCAGACAGACAGACAGACAGACAGTAACGGAAAAGTAAAATGTAACCAATATTCTAACAAGGTAAAAACTGAGGGTATAAATATTGTGGAGTCTAACCAAAACGTTTGGAAGTAGTAAAATTAATTCAGTTAGTCTAATATCATTATCTGGATACAAAAACAATTACAGTTCAATATTACGTGAACATATTTTTCACGCGTGAATAACTCGTAGCAATAAATACCATGGTTTCCTTTGTTATAAAACACTAGATAACAAGAAATTATCCTTTATATAATGGTATAATTCATACTTAATAATGACAACAAGAAAAAGTCGCAAATAAGTTACTTATTAGAACTATGCTTACTTTTGTAAATTTCGTCGAGAAAAAAGTTATTCCCGTTAACTAGATATCCTTAACGTTTAACATAATATCACAAAAGTGGGTTTCGTGAATCACTTTGAACAATCAATCAGTGCAGAGAATAAAATACATTTAAAGCTTGTCAGTCCACGGACCCGTAACTTCCAAATAATAAAATCACGGCTACGATGGGAATATAAAAAATCCCACTCGAAATAGATTTGCATTTCAAACTGCGAAACGTGTCTGTCATGTTACCGAATAATACTTCTTTCAGACAGATTTTCAGTTAGAATGGCATATAACAAAAAGCTACGTGAATGATTCACTGCTTATATAATGCCGTACTACGATTTTTATGAAGTTCGCGGATCTGCGAATTCGATTCGGTTTGCCTTCAGTCATCCTGTATCATGTACAAATAAAAAACAAGGAATCGATACTTATTAAGGCCGTCCACAGCTGGTAAAAGGTATGCGTTGTCGGTTATCTAATTAATTAGTTCAATTTGATATCCCAAATGGGCCCAGATGCAGTAATGTCCAAATTGAAAATTCCTGCATTTACCCGAACAGCCGGTAGCGAATGGAAATTAATTAAGAACACATTAGTTCTCTTAATGATATGATAAGAATGACCATGTGGTCGATTTTAATGTCGTTTCGAATTTCGTCAATTAAGGGCTCTTTATATATAATTATAAGGATTGGAATTATATTATAACACGCCTAAAATGATCTATTATACCGAGATATAAAAATTGTCTTAGTCATAGACGGTTGCGGATTTTAAAGTAATTGTCGCAGCTAGTTTCTTGCGTTTATGTCAACTATTTTTTGCATGTCAAAGTTTTGATAAAGTTGTCTTACTGTTGCAGCCTTAAATATTTTCTGTATTATAATTTTCTCCATAGAGCAAAAATTTACATAATTTGAGACTGTTTTCGAACCATGTGCTATTTAAGAGAATTTTTAGTTGGTAAAGGGTGAAAAGTAAGTAACCCATTTTAATTGTTTCTAGTTTTTTATTTTTTAATTGTTTTCATTTTGTTGCATAATTATAAATTACTAAAGGAGCTGAGAGTTCCTCAATATACAGAAATTGTCGAATTATATTTTCTAAATCAGAAAACCATAATTTTAAGCCAGCATCAATTTGCAATGTTGTGGCTATGTTTGGAGAAACATGAGGTGTGAGATATCGCTCTAGAATAGGTAGATCACCTTCACTTAGAAATTCGGAGAACATGGAGCGGGTAAGGGAGATTATTAATATTTTTTCAGCCATACACCTAAAATTCTGATCCTATTGAAAAATATAACTGGGTTCAACAGAATAAATAATTTTTCTACGTCTTGAAACTGACGTGAATAATGTGATGTGCATGTACTGAAAATCAATACGATTGCAATTCTTAATAAATTTCAGCAACTACATCACAGCCATAACCTACATAATTTAGAAAATTCTAGATATTCTCTATTTCAACAGACTTGCTGTTTAACTACAGATTCTATTCTATTCACCCTATTTGAAACACAAATGAACACAGCTTTTGTTCGTTTATTTACATAGCTACGTTTATCACTCGCGAATATGTTACCAATCCCATTAGGGGATGCTACTACAATGTTAATTTAATAGAAATTTGTTCTTCGTGAAACATTTTCCAACTACAAAATTTAATTCATTTATTTTTTGACTGTCCTCTCCTTCGTGTCGTAAGACTGCATGTAGCTTTGCTGGAAAGTTTTCCATCATTGATTCATACTTTAGGAAATGTATGCTATGGATAACCATCATGAAAAAATATAAAAGCTCTCAGCGAACCCATGAAAATGGCAAAAAAAAAACCATGAAAATGTCAAACCTCTCAGCGAACTGTTGATGAACATTCTTAGGCTTAGGGTTTTTTTAATGAATGAAAAACTCGTTTCATTTTCTTATAATTATTATATTTTATATATTTATAATAATTTTTACCAATATCGCTTTAAGGATGGTTGTATTTATATCCTAATAGCATATTTATTATTACTGTTAGTTGATTTAGTTTATTATTAGTATTTTTTGTTTGTTTCTCGTTGTATACAGCAGACTGCATATATGTATTAATAAGCTCCTTGGCATAAAATGTATATCTTTGTAAGCAACAATAATGTTATTACTATTATTATTATATTATAAAAGGTACAACGAAGAGCTTAAACAATAAACAATCTATATCATTTTTATGCGCATCTGATGTCGCGCATTTTTTCCAATAACCCTGCTACAAGCAATATAACTTTATTGATTCTATAATGATCTCGTTCTATAACCAAACGTTAAGTAATATACGCTACATTGTACGAACAATAAAATAGCTATATATTTTTAAATAATTTATGTACCTAATCTCTTCCCATAAAATATGAATTTATAGAGACGTTAACCTAGACTGCGAGCTGTCAAACTTATAATAGACGTCTCACCTGTACTCGGTTATTTGTTCGGTATCGATGAACTGGATTCCTCGAAGTCATAGCCGACTCTATGAAGGTATGCAGTTGAGTAGTTGTTTAGTTTACCGGCATATAAATACTGGACTAGCGCTGAACAGTTATACTATACATATCATTCTATTTACTGGTATGGTAAAGCATTAGACATTATAAATGCATATAAAATAAACAGTTCTAAAACCTCAAAATGGACTTTTCCGCACGTAGAACATCTCTATCTCAAAATTGACTGGCCGAGAAAAAGTATGAATATATGTTTTATGCGACAATTTTACTTTTTTTAAATAGTCCACCATCGTGCTTTCTCATGACCCTTGGACAGGGTGGGATGTGTCCTATATACCTCAAAATTAATAAATGTCGTCTGACGTCTCTAATCAGAATTAGTCGAAACTCGATCGATCCGACACGATTTAATTGAGTAATCGTGCTAACAAAAAAAAGATCTCAAATAGTCCACCATTGTGCTTTATCATGACCCATCAACATGCTAGAGTCTATTTTATCCACCTCAAAATCAATAGGTGTCGTCTGGGAGACGTCCCCGATCAGAATCAGTCAAAACCCGATCGATCCGGCACGATTTAGTTGAGCTATCGTGCTAACAAGAAACTTTGTTAATGTCGACGACAACGACAAAAAGACAATCAGGACTCTAATTTTCCACCAATATCGAAATATACACGTTTCTCGACGCACGTATCGCCAGTCGAGTTGGCATCATCAGGAGATGATTAAAACTGGTTTTACACTCCCTCTAATTTCTATTGATGCCAACATTTTGTTCAGGTTCAGTAAACTGTTACGAATATTTTTCGGCTTCATGCTCTGGCTCACTAATAAACTCAATCGACTTGACTATTCTTCTTCATGGCCAGTGAATAGTGAAGAAATAATTTGTTCCAACTCACTACTACAATACTTCTAATACCTAATATCTTATTACTGTTTCAATTCATACAATAGTTAGTGAATTGTAAAGCTCGCTACAGACTATGCGTGTATTCGCGATTCGTGGGCAATTCGTGAATAGTGTATAGGGACATGTTCGCTGAACGATTCGTAAACAACATGATTCGTGTGTTCGTAGTGATTCGCTCTTGCAGGCGGTAAATTGACGAATACCAAAGGCCACGCATTAACATAGTCTATAAACACATATGTAAACACATAGTCTGTAGGCTCTGATTTGCGAATTGCTACGAACTACAACGAACTGGACAAATCACGCATCGCGCATAACGAAACAAGAATAGTCTGTAGCGAGCTTAATGAGGTAAATTCAGTTCACTCATCCATTAATATCGTCATTCACCGTATCAACCAAAGCAATGGATTGTTCAGTATTGGGCCCTTGTTTTTTTTATTTTATTATCACATTAACTATCTTAACACTTTCCATGCCATCTACTGTTACACTTTTTACTAATTTTAAGTTACTGGAGTCTATTCTGTGATTGCTTTCGAAAGCATGTTGGGCAACGGATGATTTTTCTAATCCTTCATATTTTAAATGGATCATGTGCTCCTTAAACTTAGTTACAATTTCTGTGTTTGTCTGCCCAATATACTTTTAACTACAATTTTGGCAACTTATTTAATTACACCCCAAGCATTATTTATTTTCTATTTTATATTATATTCGTTAGTTCTAACTACATTCTTAATGTTCTTCTTTCCTTTTTAAAACTTATCATTGTTAATCGCAAAAATTAAAACGGTAGACTAGAATATTTAAACTTGTTATTATATGTTGATAACAATGATGGGCGTCATTAGAAATGTATCTGAGAGTACTAGTTTATTTCCTGTAGATATCAAATTTTAATCTATATTCTCTATTTCTAATTGTTAGTACATCAAGAAAACGTATTTGTTCATTATTTTAAATTTCTTACGTAAGAGTTGTCGCTGCGTAAGGTTCACTAACCATGAATGGAAATACTTTAAGATATAGAATGAGAGAAGATAATATGTAGAAGGAGTGCTACAGTCAACCGAAACAATTATATCTTGATGATGCCAACTTGGTTGGCGAAACGCATGTCGAGGAACGTGCAATCTTTCGGTGTTCATGGAAAATTGGGCTCCTGTTCTTTTTTGTTTTCTTTTCTTTAATGCTTCATACAAAACTCAATTATTAAAGTAAAGATTAAAATATAGAATAAAAAACTAATTTCTTAAATAAACTCATAATAATCTTTACAGTCACTTTACAGATTAATTGTTAAGTTTCAACCAAATAGCTCTATTCCATTTTAAAATGCCCTTATTAGATTTTCATAAAAATGAATTATATGAATTTTCTTCAGTTGTAACTCTTTAACAGAAAATATTCAAAAGCTGAAGAAATGGAAAGGTCGCTGGGCACTTTGTGAAACATTTTTGAGTAGTAAATGAAAGAAAACCCTTGGTAGGTTTCACAAAAGCGTTCAAGAGGTTTCAAGAGCTGTATGTAATACAAAAGTCCACTTTAAGATGTGACAGATGTGTGCTTAAAAGGTTCCCGGTGCTATCAGAGACCTATGGACAGCATTTTGACTTTTTACTTATAATAATCCTAAGAAATTATGAATTCTGGTATGAAGTCGAAATGGTGATAATTATTTCTTCTTAGACTTTATTCCAATACAATTTTCGTGTATACTTATAAATAGTTCAACATTATAGCATGTACAGTACGATTTAGATCGCGTTAACTGCATTTTGTAGGAACCTTCCTCTTGTTCCAATCTTCCTCTTGTTTTGGACTGATCTAATTTCTCTGTTCATGCTTTGCTTTCACTACTTTGGCGATAGTTCCACAAACTAGTGATTATTTTTGATATTGCTCGAACAAATCTGATTGCATTTGTCCATCTTTGATCGTATGTCTTGCCATTTCTTAATTCTTAGACTGATTGGTAGGTTTTCAAGTATATTGAACTAATATATATATCTCATTTGTCGACATTGTTGCCATTGCTCGTGTCATTATTTTGGCGAATCTGGTATAAGATAGATCTCTTATTGTCCACATTTTTTATTGACTAGTTTTATTGAAATTTATTATAGACTTGAGAAATGCAGATTTGTTTACCGTATCGAAAACTGTAGGCATTTAATTCATATTGTAATTGATATTCTATATCACTCAATTAACGTATCCACATAAGACCTTGATCATATTAGCCTCTAATTACATTATAATCATAAATTATGTATTAAATAACTACTACTTCGGTTAAACAAAGAATAAGTCTAATTGCTTACCATTCTTTCATTTTATAATACTAACTCTGAATTATTTTTTGTAATTAACCCAGGAAGTATTTCTCTTAATGAACACTATATGGAAAACAAAAGAACAATAGAAGTTATAAGAAAACTAACAACAATATAAAGTGGAGTACCACAGAAACTAACAAATGACCCATAATAATGGACATTCTGTGCTAACAATAAGTCCTGATTGTTAATCGCCATGTACGATTGAGCTGAATAAATGTCAGTTATACTCAGTATTTCTCAACTAACCAAGACACCTATTAGCTAATTGCTTTATCCGTGAACGAAGGCCTTCTTAAAGAAATAACCATGTACGTGATCGATAAGGGGAAACGGCTACTTAAAAATATTAACAGTTAATCCAACGGAATATCCTGCGAGGCAACATTAACATGGGTTGTTATAACAGTGACATCAACAATAAACACAGATTAAGTACAATAAAGCCGTTTTGACTGCATCACTGCTTCCAGCATAGTAAACATAAAATAAATACACTATAGCCGATAATCGCCGTGCATTTACATTAAAGATAATCAATTAACCATTGATTTTACTGGTAGATTGTAAATTACGACTACTGGATATATATGCTTTATGCTTTATGCGATACTGATCACTTACTAGGTATTATTTATTATCATACCAGAATAAATATGTAGACAAAACTAAAGAAATATGTAATGGTGTAGATAATTATTTATTTTTAGTTTTGTAGCAGCTGTAGTACTACCAAGCGCTTTTAACTTAATTTATTACAGTATTACATATACAGTGTGGAAAATCAGTATGGACTACCCCTAATAATTTGGTAGTCTTCAGGTTTTATGGAAAACGCTTGAAAGCGTCGATTTACACATTCTATTAGAATTCTTTTGTTTTTGTATTGACATCTGTCAAAAATATGACGTCATCGACATTATTTTTAAATGACAATATTTGGCGTATGATGCATACACGCCATGCTATGAATAGCAGCTTTTGGTTTATTAAAAAAAGGAATTTTTGAATTACAATACAATGACAGTAAAATCTTACTAATGTTCAACCTTACCACTTACCAACACTGACGTTAATTTTTGTTTGTGTTTGGTTTGTCTAAGCTTACTATGTCCAAAACTGCTACTGCAACGATATTGAGATATCGAATTTTTTTCCTACCATGGATTTAAGAGCACGCTCAGGTCAAGAAACAATGTAAAGGCAGGCATTGAGTGATAAAGCCTTAGGACAGTCTTAGTGTGATTATGTTTGCTTTTTTCTCTGATAAAACAAGAGAAAGTTATTCATTTACTGGAAATTAATTTAAGGTAATTTTCACAATCGAACGGTAGCCATTTTTAAACGGCAAGACAGAATCTCAAGAAAATCTAGGAACATACTGAGTGAAACAAGAGCTTTCAAATTATGTCACCCGCCATTCAAGTGAATCACCCGCCATATATTGTCAGTAGATCTCGCTTGAACAAGTGAAGCTGAAATGATCTCCTATGTTGCAATAATTGTCAAAGAGTACTTAAGCGAAATGTTTTCTAATAAATGAATTGGACAAAAAAGTACTTATGCGGGCGTGGATTCGATTCCCGCATAAGTCGGCTGGATATGTTCATGTGAATGAACATACCCAGTGAATGTCGGAGGTTACGTGGAATAATACCACTACGCTATATCTATAATAAACCTCGCCCCAAAATAGAAGCGTGGAAAATAATCCAAGCCTTCGACAATTTAGAGGTCCAATGCTGAGATATCTAATAAATACATTCTATGTTTGGAAGTATATCACATAAAATTGCACAAAGAGTATAAGATCTTCTAATGCAACTGAGTTCTAATCACTTATGTTTGGCAAATATCTTAAGATAAAATTACACAAAGAGTATGAGATCTTCTAATGTAACTAAGTTCGAATCACTGACTAGATAGCTCCCAATGTACTATCTTAAGCTTAATGTATTATCAGCTCTCAATTTACTGTCTTAATACTGTCGGTATATACTTATGTATAGAGCACATAATCTCTACAGAATATATAGTTCTCAGTTGGACTCTCATAAAATAACAAAAGGTTTGTATCTTGATCAAGCATTGACATTTCCGTTGCACATGATCGGTAAAATTATGTTATCTACACAATTTGCATACATTTTTCTAAATCTCATACGTGAATGTTGTTAGGGAATATGTAGGTGTTCAACTTTTATCAAAAATTTGAACAGTATAACTTCTTTTTGGAGCTATAGGCAAAACTAAAGCTTGTTTGTATCGGTGAATCAAAATACAATTAATTAGATCACTCACTCAATCGATTACTTAGATTGTTGTACTTTAGGTTTATATTTTAAATTATGTTTATATACGAGATGACTCAAAAAATATTGCAAAAATTTTACGTGAAATATACATCCAATAAACGAACATGTTTCAGTTTAAAATTTCTGGCTCCGATTTTCTTTTTGAATAACTTCATCGTCAATATTATAGTACTGTGCGGTAACTGGTCGGTTCAATAATAGCGTCTTACACACGGTTATATAAAAGTTAACGTATATAACTATTCAGAATAATTAAACTTGATAAAACTGTAGAGAAAGAGGCGAGTATACCTTCTTGTTGCAAGTACTGGTTACGGGGTGGTATATCTTATATATTTGTCCTTTAATCATTCAAAATCAGTATCGTAACGATGTATATGATTCTTGAAAATACAATTTATTATCTATCATGCATTTTTTAATTTACCTTATTCTAGTCTCTCTCACTTATACGAAAAGACGTGCGTTTGTTTGATGAGTAGTCCAGTGTTTTTTTATAAAGGTAGACAAAACAATGTTATTCAAAGTGGTGGACTGGACCCAGTACTGGGGATGTTAATCCCGATAAATTGTTTTGTCAAATTATTTTTCCGGTACAATCCTGTCCAAAAATAAATGGGCGGGTAGACGTAAAATATTTGAAATATCAGTAGTCTAGTGTTCATTATTTTTGTTCAGTATTCAAAAATTGTCATGCGCACGAATCACCCGCCAAATGCTTACACAGCGTCGCCAGACGCTAATTGACATGTCCTCGACTTACCGAGTAAAACTTAAACTGGCATGTTTTAAAAATGTGTTATGTGTTTCAACAAATCGGGCAACAACCGATATTTTTAATTCAAAACAGTTGTAATAAACTAACGTATATCTGGAAAAAAACGTATAGAAAAGTTTTCAAGTCATGACGTAAATTGTGTAACTCTTAATCAACTGGAACATTCAAACCATGAAAAAAGTTCCAACAAGTTTGATGGTGAATATCACCTTTATTGTACGGAAAACAATTTTTCATTTAAGCAATTTCCTTTCGGAAGTTTATTCTTTATGTGTACCCGAAATTTCTACAGAAAAGTGGATTTCCGGAGAAACTATCTTAAATTTAATTATGTATGTGTTGGCCGATATTACGCCAAAGCTGTTACTTAGAGTAGAGACTCCTCCATTATTACAAATACTACGTTTTCAGGTAGGTATGTTGTCAAATATAAATTTAGAAAATTGACAAACGCCATCTTGTTTAGCAGGTAGATAGAATTTTGACAATTTTGTACATGTATGCTTATCTCAGCTTGGTACAATAGGCCGTCTAATTCTCGGAGCGCCAAGTATACCTTAGCGTCATAGAGCGCTATACCTCAGAGGCCTATGGCTATACCCCCATACCTGAGAGCGCCATAGTCTGGTGTACCTGCACTGATGATCCCTAATAAGGATGAAATCGAGATATGCAGTTCGTGGACGACCTGGAGTCAATCGACAATCAACTCGATGGCAATACTTAAATACAAATTCGTTGATAACGTTTTGTCAACCATAGTTCAAGGTCACGGTCAATTCATAATCAGCTAGATCAATTCAGTAAGGATAACACACTATAGATGAGTTAACTAGTGGTATTCTGATCAGGTTATTAGTATCAATACCATTTAAGTTTTTCATTTTCGTTGTGGCTTACTACTATTTGATCTATATGAATTAGATATCAATTAGGTACAAATGAGAACATAATATTCAGCGGGCATGTCGTAAATAGCAATTATCGTGAAATAAGTATCAACGCTGAACCAGCGGGATTAAACGCAAAGCTTTATGAAGAAGACAAACGACGGAACAATGAAAATGATGCCGAGACAAACTAACTAGAGGAAAAATATTTCAGTTGCCGCTCGAAGTTACATAATCGGATGTCACAGCAAGTGACTTTAATACAATTTAAATGACCGTGAATATAGAATGGTAGAAGAGCAATCTTGCAAACACCAGGAATGCTATTTATGCGCTCGCCGCCCGATGTACACGGTGCTCTCTGTTCTTATTTGTTATTGTAATGACGAGCGATGCTATCTTTCGCTGTCCGCTGTCGCTCCATCTCGTCTTCCCGTCATGTACCACACGAGGTACACACTTTATATCTCCATACATTTTAAAGTAAACCGTATCCCCAACAAATTTAAATACACACAGTATCGGGGACCATGAATATATACATAATAAAACGATAGGAGTCAATCGAAGTTGAGGCCAAAATTTTAAAGGCTTATTTACAACCGCGCAAACGATTAGCGGATATAAACATTGAGACAAAATTATTCAATGAGAAAAATAAATAAATCACCCACCGATCACAGAGGCATCCACATAGCTAGATGGCGGTTACAGCTAAAATCCTACTAGGTACTTTCTCGTAAGGTAACTACGAGTTACTGTGAATTTGGTAATTAATAATAGGTATATAATTGTCTAGATATGATTCCAAAGGGTATTGCAATAACAGAGCAAGATTTAAATTGCTCGCCATTTCGGCTGTCATGATTCGATAGGTCAATAATTTTGACAGGTTGATAGCAGACAGACAGGAGTTAGTTAACATGGAGCGCAAAACGATACAACAGCACATCCTTATTGTTAAACATTAGTATCAAAATGGTGACAGTTTAGTTGCTACAATTAGTAAAGTGCGGTCAATTTTCAATAGAAATAATATCTCAAACTTATGTGACTGTGAAAAGAATAAACGAAAAATTCCAAAGTACTAGTTCTGTTATTCATGTGAAACACACGACACGACCTTCTAGTGGTGGCTCAGAACAAAACCTCACGACAGTTCACGAGAGTGTGACCAAGAATCCAGGGACCTCATCGTCAAGCATTGGACATTTCAACAGCCAGTCTTCACCATATTCTCAATAACGATTTGCATCTCCATGTCTACTAAGTTCAATTGACGCAACAACTTCTGTCAATAGACCATGCGCAGAGGAGAGAGTTCACCAATAGGATAACTGAACAACAAGGAAAAAATTTCTGCATTTCAGGCTTAGAAAATCCACGAATAATTCATGAGAAACAAATGCATACCGATGATTGGAAGATACTGCTCTTGAAGATATGTATGTGGTTTCAGTAGGATGATACCACTTGCGATACCACCCGTGAAACATTGACAGTCTTGCACGAGTCTTTTCCTGGTCATGTCATCTCCCGTTTTGGTGACCAGAATTGGCCGCCACGATTTAATATTGCAATCTACATAACACTGGACTTCTTTCTGTAGGGTTTTCTGAAGTCTCAAGTTTACGCCAACAATCCTACGACCACCCAAGCATTGAAGGCCGACATTGAACGCTGTATCAACGAAATATCGCCAGATTTATATAAAACCGTTATTGAAAATTTTGCCAGAACAGTACTCGTGTACCACCAAAAGGGTGGCGGCCACTTATCGGGCGTATTAGTCCATACATAATTTTAAAATATCTATATTATAAATCAATAAATATTTCAATACTTTGCTACTGAAAACCATGTTTTATTTAAAATTAACAACTTGTGCTGTTATTGTAACACCTTTTACATAGAGAAAAATTGAAATAATGTATTGCCTTACAGAAAAAGACAATGGGCTTGATTTTACAGAATTTAACATAAGAAATTGTTTAGCTCAGTCATCACTTAACCACATGCAATTTAGAGGAGGGGCTGGAACCTTCCATGCAGCAACAAAAACTGGAGACCAGTTTCTACGGACATCAAAATATTACATGTTTCTCAACGCTAGCTTCCTCATTAGGGCATTAAAGTTTTGCAAACCCAAAATTTAACTCGCGGAATAAAGTGCTGCATTTTTATTAACTCCTCACGGGACAACTTACCTGAATTCCCACCGTATTTTTAAAAAATAAACCATATGTCGGAAAAACACAAACTATTGCACTATTCATTAAACAAACATATATCCTTTGTTATAAGTGAGATTAGAATCAAGTAATTTAAAAAAAACACCACATGCATGCATGATAGATAATACATTTTATTTTCAAGAATGATTAACATCATGGTTATGCCGATTTTAAACGACTAAATAAAAATATATAAGATAACATACAAATATATAAGATAATATTTCTGTTACAAGTACTAATAACAAGAAGGTACATTCACCTCTTACTTTATTATCTAGTTTTATCAAATTGGTTCTGAAATACATATGTTAATGAAAATTATTCTGAATATATATGTTAATATGAGACCCTATTATTGGACTGAGAGACTATTACACAAAAACACACTGTTGATGATGAAATCATTTAAGAAGGAAATATCGGAGCCAGAAATTTTAGAATAAAACATTCGTTCAATTTTATGTATACTTCATGTCAAATTTTTGCAATATATTTTCGGTCACCCTGTATATAAAAATAAACTTAAAATATAAACCTAATGTAGTGACGCTTTAAACTGGCAACATTAGCAAGGATAATGAGTGTCCCTCGATAGCTCAGCGGTGAGAGCAACCAACCGGCAGTTGGGAGATCCGGGTTCGATTCCCGGTCAAGGCATGCACTCTTTATTCTTGCTATCGCCAAAGTGGTGACCCCGACGTGATTCATTCCAGTACATCGAACCTCCCTTACATCTCAAGTTCGCGGATTCGATTCCCGTCCTATCCATCGCCCTAAAGTTCGAGGGTTACCGAACAACGCTTCGTAAGAATGGTATACGCGGCCGCCATATTCCGTTAATTGTATCGAGACAAACCATGTCTCTAGGGGGGGAGTACTGTAGCGACGCGTTAAATTGGCGCATTAGCAAGGATAATGAGTGTGCCTCGATAGCTCAGCGGTCAGAGCAACCAACCGGTAATTGGGAGACCTGGGTTCGATTCCCGGTCAAGGCATGATGCACTTTTATCCTTGCTATCGCCAAAGTGGTGACCCCGACGTGATGTGATTCGTTCCAGGACATCCAACCTCCCTTACATCTCAAATTCGCGGATTCGATTCCCGTCCTATCCATCGCCCTATAGTCCGGGGTTTACCGAATAACGGTTCGTAAGAATGGTGAACGCGACCACATTCCGTTAATTGTATCGAGACAAACCATGTCTTTAGGGGAGGAGTACTGTAGTGACGCAACATTAGCAAGGATAATGAGTGTCCCCTCGATAGCTCAGCGGTCAGAGCAACCAACCGGCAATTGGGAGATCCGGGTTCGATTCCCGGTCAAGGCATGCACTCTTTATCCTTGCTATCGCCAAACCTAAAATACAGCAATCCAAGTCACCGAACTAGTGAGCTAATTAATTTTGTTTTGATTCACAAATACAAACAAGTTTTAATTTTGTCTGCAGTTCCGGAAGGAAGTTATACTGTTGAGAAATATTTATAAGAATTGAATACTTAAATATTCCCTAACAACATTCACTTATGAAGCTTTAAGAAATTAATGCAAATTGTGGAGCTAACATAATTTTATTGATCATGTGTGACGGAAATATCAACGCTCGATCAGAAGACAAACCTTTTCATACGCTATGAAAGTACAACTGGGACAATATTTTTTGTACAGATTATATGGTGTATATACAAGTATATACGCATAGTACTAAAACACACACATTAAGGGTTATCTAACCAGTAATTAAAAGCACTATGGAGAAGGCTACACATAAAGAGAACAAATACCCATGCTCAATAAAAGCTGTCAAATTCTTCCTGTTTGGACTCGAACAAAAGACTGATGTTAGCAATCATTAGTAGGTGATCGTTATGGGCAATACTGTTTAATAATAACATAGAAAGTCAACGACAAATTCAACATCAATTAACAATAAAATTTCGCTATGAGTATAACATGTTTCTTATTAGGATTTTGTCTATAAAATTATGCATATTTGGATTTTCGTTTTAATGTTAACTTAATTACAGTCAAGTAAGTGCAATAAACTTTTCATTTATTCAACCATGAAATGTAGGCTATTTTATTTATTTATTTTTTAAATAAAATCTGACGTTTTGGTTTCCCAAACTTTTTTATCTGTGGATTATTCCTTGCGATACTTGAAGAGAAAATGACTAGTATAGTCAACCTGAATGAACCAAAAATACGTTATTCGGTCTTATTGATAACCTGTTATGACCCAGCCCTATTCGTATATATATCTTACTTTGAAACGAATTTTAAGTCAATTTACTGAAAATTTGTATTAGTAATAGATAAAAATTACACAACACAGACAAATAATATATACCTGCATATCATGGGTTTACAATACGATACTTGATAAATTATTAATAAAATAAAATCGGCTAATAAAATAAATATTATCCAGTTGAAATGCACAACAATTATCGCCGATAAAATACGAACCATATTTCATAATTAATGCATTGCGACATGCAACAATTACCTTAAAATTTCCATAACTTACAAACTTGTAATTTTGAAATTAACATGTGATAAAAATAATCCAACAAAATAAGTTGGCTTTGCATAAGATAAGTAGCGCCGTGGCCAACGACATTTATCCGTTCCCTATTCGAAAACTGGCTTAAATAAATTTAGCTCTATTTGAATATTTAAAATTTGGAACACATAAAAACATAAATATGTTAATTTGATGAGATAGCCGTCCGAATGTCGGATGGAGTTAAATTAAGAAGACTTGATGTTTTAATTGTAACGCAGACATTTTGAATACGTCAGACCTTCTTCCAGGTGAAGATTATGTCAGAATAAATATTCTCGTAAATGGATCTCGAGACTGCAGGCATCGTTTATAACTCATGTGCACCAAGGTGTAAATGAGAAAGTAAGGCTAACAGTATATACACTAGGCACAAAAGTTAAGGGATGTAGAAAAATTCCTAAATTTTTAGGTGATTTTCAAAGGGAACTTGGAGACAAATAGATGCAGAGCAATTTAAAAAAAAAGCAAATTGAATCTCCAAATTCCTAAATTTTGTGTTCAAAATTTCTTACCATCAGCAGTCTTTGAATAATCATAAGAAAGTCATGAGAATTTGTTTTTGAAACTTTTGCTTGCTTTTCAAAAGATCAACGGACTTGAATAAATTTTCTTCAGTGATATGATTATAAAGATTGTTTAGATAAGTTTATCCTCTTTGATTTAAGATAACTAAAAGCATTATGCGATGATATTTCGCCGAGTTAATGTCGTTCAAAACAAAAAACTCCATTTTGACTTTGGTAATTAATTATTCGGGAAATAATGATCATACAGAAAACTCAAGTAGGGTTTTTAAAACTACAAAGTATTCCTTATAATTAGTAGTTATTGGTTTTTGACAAAAAAAATTCGGTGCGAGAATGTTGATTGAAGAAGAGGTAAGATATTGCGCATTTATTCGCTTAACTTAGCATAACTTGGTAAAGAATGGATAGACTAAGGATATTAACTATTTCTTTTCAACCTCAGAGTATAACCAAGCAACCCTGAAAATTTCAAAGCACTGCGATTGCTTGTTTCATTGTGATCGGAATGATTGAATTTGTCATTATTTCTAAAACATCTATTTAAAGATGAATTTTTCATATTATATTCATTTTCTCACGTTGAAAAATTTTTTTAGTAATGGTCCATATCAAAAAATGTTACATATTATAAGAAAAAAAAAAAAAAACTCTGGATAAGGTTGTGTCATCGATACGGTCACAACTGGACTCCGGAGGATACGTTGTCGGCACCTTCCTTGATATTGAAGGAGCCTTCAACTTTACATCCAGGGAAGTGATTAGCGGAGCACTAGGCAGATGCTACACCCCCAGAATAATCGCTGAATGGATAGACCATATGTTGGGAAACAGACAGCTTACTGCCAATAAAGGCAAGACTACCATCGAGGGCCGGGTCGACTCGGGATGTCCACAGGGAGGGGTATTGTCTCCCCTTCTGTGGTGCCTAGTAGTAGATGAGCTGCTTGAAAGGTTAAAGAACTACCAAGTGATTGGCTATGCCGATGACTTAGTAATAATAACGAAGGGCCCTTTCCTGGAGCCGATTCTCGATATAATGCAAGGAGCTTTAAATAAGGTTGCGAATTGGTGCAGGGAGAGGGGACTCTCGGTGAATCCCTCTAAAACTGAGGTGATGGTGTTCACCAAGAAATATAAGTGGAACAAAACATGTCCGCTGAAACTTGGTGGCCAAGAACTAAGCTATAATAGCGAAGTGAAATACTTAGGAGTAATCCTGGACGGTAAACTGTCATGGGGAAAACATCTAAGTCACATATGTTCCAAGATCACAGCAACACTTTGGCAACTGAGAAGAGCCATTGGTAGTAGCTGGGGCTTGAAACCGGAAACCATGAAATGGATGTATGAGGCAATTCTCAAACCCAGACTGACGTATGCAGCACTAGTCTGGTGGGAGAGAACCTGTTTAAAGTCGGAAGCCAGCCGACTTAACAAGTTAAGAGGATTGATTCTTAGAAGTATAACCGGAGCCCCAAGATCAACACCGATCGAGGCGATGGGGATGCTGACGGGGATACCACATCTTGATGTCATCCTGAAAGCGGAAGCCGCAAAGGCAATGCACAGGGTGGGAAACATGAATAGGAAGGTAAGAGACCTGAATAGACTCTCAAGAGAGTTAGCTGAGGAGGGACTCCTATGGATGCCCTCTGACAGTACAGGTGTCCACTTCCTCTTTGACAAGAAATATAAGATCACCCTCACCAGTAAGACCGACTGGATGGAGGGTCGAGCTGGATTGCCGCTCAATGGAGACATCTGGTACACGGATGGAGCCAAGAGTGGGAATAAAGCGGGTGCGGGGGTGTATAGATGACGCGACGGGATAGGTAAAACCTTCCCCTTGGGCAAATACACTACCGCACTCCAGGCCGAGCTAGTTGGAATTACATACGGTGTTCTGGGGGCGGACCAAAATCGGACCCAGGAGAAGGTATGTATCTGCTCCGATAGCAGGGCGGCGTTGGCAGCCCTGCATTCAGCAACGACAAAGTCGAAGCTGGTCTATAATTGCTATGAAGCATTGAACCACTTGGCAGGGAAGGCACCGGTGGAACTCTTATGGATACCTGGGCATAATGGCATTAAGGGAAATCTAATTGCAGATGACCTTGCCAGACTAGGGACCAGGGAAAACCTCTATGGACCAGAACCTGCAGTGGGAATAAGTTGGAATCTGATCAGAGACCGCATCAATGGCTGGGTAAGAGACCAGCACAATAAAAGATGGAGAGGAGTAACGGGTTGTCGAATAACCAAACTCTTCATCGAATACTCAGAGATTGAGAAATGGGCCCAAGAATTCATTAAATTGAACAGGCACAAAGCCAGAACTCTGGTGGGAATCATAACGGGCCACCATAGTAGCCTGAATGCATATAAGCACAAGCTGAGGCTGACTGATAGCCCGGCCTGCAGATACTGTAAAGAAGACGAGGAAACCTCGATTCATCTTCTTTACACCTACCCCGCACTGGAGGAGAAGAGGTATCTTATATTAGGGACCCCTGCTATCCTAGAGGAGGCGAGGCTTAAGGCGGGGGACGTGCCTAAATTGCTCCTTTTATGAGATAGCATTTTTGGATAATGACCCGGATAAGAGGGGATCGCCAAGGGACTACCCATGCGATCAGTGGCTGATGAGGCCCAAACCTATATAATATAATAATAATAATAAGAAAGAAAATGAAAAAAAATATTTCCCGTGTAACTAATTACCAAAGTCAAAACTGACATTTTCGACACGAACAATGCAACGGTAACTCATCGAAAAAATATCATACAATGATTTTAAACCGCTCAAATTAAATACGATAAAATTATCTAAAGCTTTATAATCAATTTGAAATCACTGCAAAACATTTCTTTGAAGTCTGTGCACCTCTTGAAAGGCAAGCAAAAATTTGAAAAAAAATGTCCAATGGTTTTTTTATAATTTCTTAAAAACTGCTGACAATGACATTTTGAATTAAAAATCTGGAAACTAGAAACTTGGAGCTTCAATTTGCTTTTCTTTAAATTGCTCTGTAACTATTTTTCTCCAGTCCTTTGAAAATCATCTAAGAATTTAGGATTTTTTTACATCACTCAATTTTTGTGCCTAGTGTATTTATACGAATAAAAACTTTTTGTATTTAGGCAGTCAAGGGAATGGTGTGACGACTTCATGACTTTTACCTTTACTGTGATATACAATCTCTTAAACAAGCGAGTGAACAAAATAATATCAAAACTATCTAATTGGCCAGTATTCTCATCATATACTTTCTACTAAATTAACAACATAGTTTTCTTTGAGTATTTTTACGCATATACTTGAATAATTATTTCTCAAATTCATATATTCTTTATAATTAGTAGTTATTGGTTTTTGATAAAAAAAAATCGGTGCGAGAATGTTGATTGAAGAAGAGGTAAGATATTGCGCATTTATTCGCTTAACTTAGCATAACTTGGTAAATAATGGATAGACTAAGGATATTAACTGTTCCTTTTCAACCTCAAAGTATCCCAAAGCAACCCTGAAAATTTCAAAGCACTGCGATTTTTTGTTTCATTATGCTCGGAATTATTGAATTTGTCATTATTTCTAAAACATCTATTTAAAGATGAATTTTTCATATTTTATTCATTTTCTCAAGTTAAAAATTTTTTTTAGTAATTGTTTATATTTTTTTATTAAAAAATGTTACATATTGTAAGAAAAAAACATGAAAAAACATATTTCCCGAGTAACTAATTGCCAAAGACAAAACTCACTTTTTCGCTATGAACAACGCAACTCATCGAAAAATTATAGTACAATACTTTTCAACCGTTCAAATTAAATAGGATAAAATTATCTAAAGCTTTTATAATCAATTTGAAATCACTGCAAAACATTTATTGAAGTCCGTGCACCTTTTGAAAGGCAAACAAAAATTTGAAAAAAAAAGTTTCCAATGGTTTTTTATGATTTCTTAAAAACTGCTGACAATAACATTTTGAATTAAAAATCTGGAAACTACAAACTTGGAGCTTCAATATGCTTTCTTCAAAATTGCTCTGTAACTATTTTTCTCCAGTCCTTTGAAAATCACCTAAGAATTTAGGACTTGTTTACATCACTCAATTTTTATGCCTAGCGTATTTATACGAATAAAAACTTTTTGTATTTAGACAGTCAAAGGAATGGTGTGACAACTTCATGACTTTTATCTTTACTGTGATATACAATCTCTTAAACAAGCGAGTGAACAAAATAATATCAAAACTATCTAATTGGCCAATATTCTCATCATATACTTTCTACTAAATTAGCAACATAGTTTTCTTTGAGTATTTTTACGCATGTACTTTAATAAGTATTTCTCAAATTCATATCTTCTTTCCACTTACATATGTCCAAACATTTTTCATAAAGTTATGTAGCTTCGAGCGACCCTGATGGTCAAGAGCTACTGGACGTGATAGAGAAATTCTACAATGAAATTCTAAAATGAGATAATAAAGTTCTATCAAAAGTTGAACGAGACGTGGAAAATCAAATAAGCAGGAGTTGTAAGGGTAAAGAGAGTAACTACCTAATTGATGCAGACAAAGTTTGAAACAGGTGAGTTGAACACTTCAAGTAAAAGCTAAATAGAAAGAATGCAGATAGAAATATATTGCATGATACTTTACAGGATATTAATGATGGGGACCAAAATGGCACCCACAAAAAAGGTACTATTTTAAACAATTAACAAACTATAACATAATGAAGTACCAGAAAACTACGGCATTTATAGTGAAAAATAGCTGACAATATTTATATACCTTTATGATACGAAATTGTCTTGAGTTGAACAAGTTCCTACCACAGACGAAAACCACGACCATTGGAGATATTATTATGAAGTATAAATATTCAATATAATTATTCTTGTGTACCACTGACGCACAATCGGATAACTATAATTTTGAAAAAAATAAAAAAAATGTTTGAAGAATAATATCGAGAAGTGCCCATTGCATAATGAGGTCATCTGTGAAAGTTATAGTGGTGTTAGCTTGTTAACAACCGCTTGCAAGATTTTTGAAAATATATTATATTATAGGTTACAAATCCAAACGAATTTGATAACGAGAAATCACCAATCTGGAATCTCTGCAAACAGCTCAACAGATCAGGTACTCTTCATAAAGCAAACACTTGTAAAATCAGTGGTTTAATATAGAGTTTAATTTAGACCCACTACCCATTAGTCGATTTTAAAATGGCTTACGGTAGCACTAATATAATTGCAAATTCTACAGAATAATGTTAGAATTTGAAGTACATGGAAACTTGTTGGACTAACCTAACTAGTAATGCGTAGTTTTGAAGTTTGTTTTTGGATCCAAGGAGAATATATCCTTTAAAATACGTAACAATGATGAGGGACTCAAGCAAGGAGATTGGGTAGCACTGGGTAGTCTTCTGCTCAACTACTTCTGTACAGAATACATCTCGAAGGGTATACTTTCGATGACATGGAAGAATTTGTATTCCTTGTCTCTTTGTACTACTACACTAGTCTAAGTATTACCAAAATCATCAACGAAGAAATCCGTTTGTGAATTAACATTGCTAATAAAACTTACTTCATGTTATAAAACTACTTCCGCTCGACAAAAGTTGGTCAAAAAACAAAACATTTTTGAAACATATCTTCATATTGTATATGGCGTGAAAACTTGAACTATTACATTAAGTAATGAACGATTGAAGAAATATATAGGGAGCTATTAACGCGCACAGTCAATGGTGCAAGAGGTCGAAGCTACGAGTCTAGACTTAGAAGTTTCTTATAAATTGACCATTATTATTTTGGAAGCTAGGAGAGATAGAATAGATGGGCTAAAGAGAGAGAGAGAGAGACAAGAGAGAGATCCAGAATTAGAGAGAAGTCCAAAAATTATTTGAGTAAGTTGGAGTTGAAGCAAATTGATGTAAAAAGATGGCGATATGTTGTCAGGTTTTAGACGGGTGGCAACAAATCATAAATCAGACCAAAATCCACAACGGATTGTCGATGTAAAGATGATGATTGTGATTTCCGGTAATAAATAAATGTGGTTTTATTATTTTTACTATTTACAAAGATAAGTATTCACTTAATAAGAAAATCAATTCTGAGCTTTAGAAAACCATATTACATTCCCGTATTATTAAAATTTAGTTTTCAATTTATTCTGATTATTCAATTGATCAAAAACCTTACGTGAGGGACAAAAACGGAAGGTAGATATGAAATCAGCAGTAATAATTCACTTATAATCACTTATCGAACAAAATCAGCTTTGAAAATGTAAAAATTTTTAGTCCTGTGTAATTATTTTATTTTTAGAATAAAAATCCTGTTCTGTCGTCTTGTCCGAATAAGAGTCCTGTTGATCTCATAATAATTACGCTGTCTGTTGATTAAAAGTATAACTAACTAAAAAATATAATCAATGTGTATAATCAGAAGAAGAATATCGGTCTCGATACGGTTTCTTTGTGATACATTGCGCCAATAATAGAATGTTTTGTTGAAGCCAACTTTGATGTTAGAAAACAATCCTTGCAAAAAAATAGCCCATCAATTATTAATTGTGTGCAATCCCATATTTTACTATAGAAAACTTCAAAATATTTCTATTGCCAACTGCTGCAGGAAATTAAAGTAATGTTAAACACAAGCTGATAATTTGCCCGAAAGTAGTTTTAATGGCAAGAGGTTTGCCAAAATAAAAAAAGTTAATTTATTATATTATTGTCTTGATGTCAGCACTACACATAGTTATTAATAAATCGTTTCTTAAAGGAAGTTACTTAACTGTACGACTATTTTTCGAATCAACGTATCTTCATTTTTCAAGATAGCCGTAATTTACATAATATTAATTTGACGGTTTATACTTATGCAACAAATAAACTAAAACTTTACATTTCCTTTCTTAGCGTGTATAATTAAACGCGGACTTGAACTTTTGAAAACGCTGCGGGGGTAAATCATAGGTTATTTTCATTAGTTGTATTATATAAAATTTTGGAGCTTTCCTCAAGTCGAGTAAAAGATGACTTGTTAAATACTTTATGAATGTATGTCAGCTTGTAGATTTCCAAAGATTTACAAACCTATAAATTATATGCATAAAATGAATTAATAGGCATCAGAAAATTCACAGAACTATCTATACGTGATATGTGTATACAATGACATGGTATATATGTATATACAAGGTGAGTTTTTGAGTTGTACATATATTATGACCACTTAGTGCTTACACTTCCGCAACAAAGACTGCAAATTGTAAAAAATCATCTCATATCTATGTGAACTTTAGATAAAATTTAGATAACGTTATCCAAGAAATGGAAACTTAAATTAAATGAAGAAAAATTAGTTCATATCGATTTCCCTAATAGACATATCCAATATATTCCAATAAACATGAATGAACGAGTAGTCCTATATGTTAATACAGCCAGATAATCGCGGTCTTACCTAAGATACGAAGTTCCGCTGGAAAGCCCACGCAAAAAAGAAAAGAGAAGAATTAGGTATAAGATATAAGATAATGTACTGGCTCTTGTGTAGGAACTCTTGTCGATATATAATAAGCTCTTCTTGCAAATATTAAAACAGGTGTGTTCAGCTTTGGGGTTGTACCACATAGTCAAATATTAAAATTTTGCAAACCTTTCAAAGTAAAGTACTACGAAATATCGTTAGCGCACCTTTATATATAAGAAATGAAGATGGAGATCTTGGAATGGAGAACGTTGAGATGGAGATTCAAAAATTTGTAAGAAGCCACGAAGGAAGACCTCTATAACACGAGAATATCGAGGCCACTCAGATCCTTGACAATTTCAACCAAATAAGAAGACTGAAGTGGATTAAACCCCACCAGTTAGTGTAGTGGTTTCAAATTAAAAGCAGTGTAGTGAAATTAAAAGCAGAGTAAAGAAAAAGTGTCATACTTGTAAGAAATGGCTAAAAGACATCAATGGATGACTTAGAATTTAAGTAATTTAGTATAATAGTATTAGAAATAAGTTACTCATTAGTCTTAAAGTGGATCATAACAATATTTTAATATACAAAAAAGATAACATTATAAAAACTGGTGATTTTTTTAAAATATCTATTCTGGGTGTTGATATATAGAGATAAATATATAATGTTGCCTAGTCTTAATCCTAAGTACATGAAGATGTATTTGTGGGGAGAGCAGGATAGTCAACTTGGTTATGTAATAATTTTTACAAGAATTTTACACAACGTGCAATTCTCCTTAGATATTTTAGTGACTGGATATTTAAAGTATGAAATAACAACTCCTGGTTTATTCCCCTTTCCAGATACATATACGCTAGTACATTTAAATTGTATAAACTTTAAAATTTTGCTTTGGATAGCTTTCACTTTTATATACTGAGTGTCATAGGACGAAATACAAGTGAAAAATATTCTACACTGCTCGAAAAAAATAAGGGAACAACAAAATTCCAAAAAAATTTCATTGATATTTGAAAGTCTCTAACTTTATGAAAAATGGTCGTATGGAGTTAAAAAAAAACATATTGAAGCTTGAAGTTTCTCGTTTTTAAATCTTCTGGCAAAAAAATAAGAAAAGAAATTTTTGAAAGAGTATTGGAAGCGTAATTGTAAGCAAAGTAAAGATTTTTTCCATCTTGATAACCATTAAATAATATTTCAAAGCAAGAATCTTCTTCCTTTAATTCTTTTCAAAAATTTTGGTCATTCGGGAAAAAAATCAATTTGAAAATTTATATATAGGTACAATATAATTAGCTAACAAAAACGTGACGTTAGTCTTTTCTACAATATTTCCAAAGTGGCAAATTATTCTAGTTTTGATTTGCTGTACAGTTATGAGTTCATGAGATATCGATGGTCAAAGACAAAAGGGTAACTTTTAATTGAACCACCGATATCTCGGCAATAAATGGCCGTACAGCGTCTGTCAAAAACCCAAATTAAAGCTGAGTACACAGAATAACTGATCTTTGCATTGATTCAGTCCAAGAAAAAAAATTCTGAGTATAGGAACGCTCGCAAAAAAAATTGTAAAATTTTTGTTTAGCGATATTTCTTTAGATTCCGCAGTAACACTAGTTCAGAAAATTTTGTTGCCAATAAGTTTTAAAACTGAAAACTTCAAGCTTCAAAATATTTTTTTTCATGTAGATACAACCATTTTTCATAAAGTTATAGCCTTTCAAAAATCAGTGAATATTTTTAAATTTTTTTTTGTTTCCTTAATTTTTTTTATTTTGATCTATACAGCGTTTTTAACGCTAACTCACTAGTAAACGATTTATAGTTTCTAATAATAAAATCTGAAGCTTTATGACAGTTCGTTAATAAATTGTCAACATGTGAATTAAATGACAATTCTGCACAAAACACAAGCTTAAAACCTTTAATTAAATAATTTATCGATATTTATATTGTTAATTTTGTAACTGTACAAGTAAGGTGACTTGTTCGACAATATATTATGATTTCACATTTATCGATGTTTAATTATTTATAGTTTGTTAATGTTAAGTATTGTTATACTATATCGATCGAGGTTATCGATCCTTGCAGTTATTTAAGTACGTTATTACGGCTTCAAAAACGGAAAATTAAAGTAAATGAGATTATATCCATCTAAGTGAACTTTACACTTAAAGGAGAGCAGTGTCCACAATTAAATTTAAATAATATAGCTATATCTCAGCCTATGAGCACAAAATAGATTGGTATTTACTTGAACAGTAAACTCCAGCAGGAAAATTCACATACTCGAAAAACAGAAAGAAAGGGACTTAAAAACAAAAGAGCTATATTGGCTTATTGGTAAGAAATCCAGCCTGTCATTGGAAAACAAAACTACTTTACAAGACAATATTTAAATCAATATAGGCTGATAGAATAGAGCTATGGGGATATCCAAGCCAAACTATTCCGAATAAAAACTAATGCACTATGCTATGTAAGTAATCAAACATTACATACGGACATGAAGATACCGCATATTAAAGATGTCATAAAAAAACAGTATTCGTCACCACGACAAGCTAGAAAATCACTCTAACAATACAGTGCTGTTACTGGTTGAACCGCAGCTCAATAGGAGACTTAGAAGACACCGACCAGTTGATTTCAAAGAGGACTAAACGGGATTTCTCACTAGAGAAGTGCTACATCATGCAGTTAAAGAGCTCTATAGCTCTTAAACCAGCACACTGACTCAAAATATTATGTAAATTTTGAATGTTACCAAATAAATAAAAAAATAACCCTGGTATACTAACACCAAGTCTGTAAAGTTTTGCAACAAAACTGGAGTGATCTATAATCAAATCTTGATCTGTAATCAAAGGCCTTAATGTTGTATTGGAGATATACAATTTTTTAATAAAGCATACAAATACATATACAAAAACATTCCTAAGACCTTCGTAAAAGTAGGTATTATGGCTAAGTGTAACGATAATTGCTTATATATGCCTTATCTCTATTTCTATAAACAGACACAAATTTTGTGAGCTTCCAACAATTAGTGAAAGTAGATGTATGTAATATACCATAACAGCTATAAATTACTAACCAATAGAGCACCAAATATTCAAGAGCAATCTTTCAACTAAAAATTCGGAAACTGATTCTGACATGCTACCATTTTATTTTTTAATTTTATTAGAGCATTAATGACTTTATGTTTATTTGTAGCTTAAAACAAAAGTTGCCGAATCGTATGGAAAAAAAAACTGTTTTCTCATAAATATATGATCAGATAAGGATATTGGAATTTAAAAAATTATCAATGAGATCATGATCTCTAACAGAGAATCAAAAAATATATGTATACCAAAAAAAAACGCACACCTAAAAAGTCCGAGCATTTTATTCTTACTTGCCCGTTAATGATTTAATACAGTTTGTTTCAACCGTTACATGTTTACTATATGTACAATTTCAGTGCTATACAGGTAGTTTTTAATGACAGCATTCCAAATTTCTCGCATGGGCGGTCACATGGGTTCCTTTCCCTGTAAGTATACCCAACAGATATAATACTTTCACGTAGGAAATGTTTCAGCTAGTAGCTGAAGCACCCAGGACATAACTATTATTATCACGCAAAGACAAACGGTATAGAAGAGTTCGGACGCGATGATTTTAATGGGGATTTTTTCCCATGCAGAATCAGATAACGGTGAGATAATTTAATTGTCCCGCGGCCCATAAACAACACGGCCCGATAAAACATTCATAATATTTAATGAATTCAATGGCCGTGTATCCAACTTTGCAATCTTACGCCGAATCTCATATCGCCAACACTAATATAAATCCCAGACGGCCATTGCGCGCCCCAAAAACAAGTGAGAAGGCCAGTTTTTTCGCGATCAAAAACAAACTGCTCTCAGACAAGGTCTGTGTCGAAAAATAATTGGACCCGAAAATGTCGGACAAATAAAAACCCGCTCTATGTGAGTTAGCGCTCTAGAATTCCGTGGCGACGCGCCAATTTATATATGTGGGCCCGTCGAGAATCTTTTTATAGCTGACTTCTGCAACAATCACATTCCGTAAAGTTCTTGCCGGCGAACGTAACTATGCGGGGATACCAAGTTTCAGCGTTAAATAATTGGAGCAGCCGACTACAACTGAAATGCACTTTACTACTTTCCTACTTTGGATTCTACATGGAGGGAGAATAATATTAACGTGGAGATTGTGTTTTCGTATTAGGATTGTAGTAATATATCCTGCGCAAGAGAATATCTCCTGTGGGATCATAAACATATGGCACTTTTTCCGCAAATGGTTGTGTGACTGGCGAAGATGTAGAAAAGGTAAATACTAGACCACTTCTCGCAATAGAATTAAACAAACGTTTAAGAAATCTTAGACCCCAAAAGTATTATCGTCTGCTCGTTCTTGCCCTGCTTGATTCAATAGTTTTCTAATAAGTGACATAAAAGGAAAAAAAATATATAGAAAAACTAAATATCTGCTTTAGCGTCAAATACTTCTTGCTTCCAAACATTTATTCTAAAGTTTTATGAAGACAGTCAGTAAATATTTTTCGGAAATAATACAATAAATGATAACATGATTTTTCGACTTAAATTCGAATAACTGCAGACGTACGAACCATTATTTATCAAGACAATCGATGATTATGACAATCGGAGGATTATAAGAGGAACATTAGCGTTACTATACTGAAAAAGAGAGGAGCCCACATATGAGAGAACTTTAGAACGATTAGCCTAACTTTTCATGCGTCAAAAATCTTAACCAGAACAGTGCAAAAGAGGATGGAAAATAGAGCGGAGGAAATACTAGGAGAAGACCAATTCGGGTTTAGGCGAAATAGGGGAACTCGCGAAGCTATTCTGGCGCTAAGAGTAATGTTAGAGAAAACAATAGAAAAAGGAAAGAACGCTTATATAGGATTTGTAGATTTAGAAAAAGCTTTTGATAATGTAAGATGGGAAAAAATGTTCGAGATACTAAAGAGCGCGGGAATGAAGTATAGAGATAGGAGAGTAGTACACAATCTATACAAAGAGCAAACTGCTGTTATAGAAGTAGAAGGGGAAAGAAGGGACGTAGGTATTAGGAAAGGAGTAAGACAAGGATGTACCTATCACCACTAATTTATAATTAATGTGGTAAAAGATAGAGTGGATTTCGGGATTAAAGTACAGGGACAGAAACTATAAATGCTGAGATTCGTGGATGATATAGCAGTATTAGCATCTAGTAAGGAGGAATTAAAATCAGGCAGTGTTGACAGAGAAATACGGAATGAAGTACAAACTAATAATGAAAGATTTGAGGAAGTTAAAGACTTCACTTATTTAGTAAGTAAAATAAATTTGGATTGAAGAAGCGATAAAGATATAAAACAAGAAATAGCGCAGGGTCGAGTAGCTTTTAACAAAAAGAAAGCACTTTTATGCTCGGGGGCAATAAACTTAGAAACAAGGAAGAGATTTTTGAAAACGTATGTATGGAGCACGGCACTATACGCTTGCGAAACCTGGACGGTAAGGGAAGCAAGTAGGAAGAAATTAGAAGCTTTTGAGATGTGGTATTACTGAAGAATGATGAAAATACCGTGGACTGAGAGGGTTAGAAACGAAGAAGTATTAGAGAAAGTCGGCGAGGAAAGAAGTATGTGGAAATGCATAAAGAAGAGAAGAGATAGAATGGTAGGCAACTTGCTGAGACATGGAGGAATAGTCTGCGATATTTTGGAGGCAAAAATAGGAGTGAAGAAAGGCAGAGGTAGGTCTAGATTAGACTACTGCTCGCAAATAGTAAGGGATGTAGGTTGTAGCACAATTAGCGAAATTCGTAGGTTAGCACAAGATAGGAGAAGCTGGAGATTAGCGTCCAACCAGTCTTAGGACTGATGACCTCATGATGATGAATCGATGATACATGTTACATATATAGAAGATAGATACATCTAACATATGTATATGTATGTATATTACATATTATCCTCTACACCACTGAATTATTGTCAACCTTGATGAGTAAATAAATGTTGCTGAGAATAGTGACGAAAATGCATTGGAAGAATATAAAAATTAAGAGGGTTGTATTAACCAGTCTGGCATTGAGATAAATAAACCAGTTGTTAGCATTTTCTATAGCAGCCTTTTATAATTGTAGAATTAGAAAATAATTCTTCTAATGTGTACATTTTGATCATACGTCTTTATTAATAATCTCAACGACATTCATATAATTACGTTTATTGGGTCTTAAGTGGATATTGTTTATTGGAACAACAAAATATGATTTCTCTTTAAATACCATAATTATTAGACAGCACCCAATCTGCGGTGTATTACAGTGTCAAATCTGTCTAACAAGAAATTACTTTAGGTAGGCGTTTCCTAGGGGTCGATTTTGAGTTATGAACCTTTGAATTCCTTTGAAATTACAAAATATCCTTCTGTGTACATCTTCGTGTTCTCGCCAGTGACTTTGAATATTTTAATCGAATTTTTCCGTCTGGTCACTTCTAGTTTATTATATCTCAAGTTATTTGACAATTTGTTACTGAAGAAGCCTTCAACTTTACATCCAGGGAAGTGATTAGCGGAGCACTAGGCAGATGCTACATCCCCAAAATAATCGCTGAATAGATAGACCATATGTTGGGAAACAGGCAGCTTACTGCCAATAAAGGCAAGACTACCATCGAGGGCCGGGTCGGCTCGGGCTGTCCACAGGGAGGGGTCCTGTCCCCCCTTCTGTGGTGCCTGATAGTGGATGAGCTGCTATAAATGTTAACGGATTACCAAGTAATTGGCTATGCCGGTGACTTAGTAATAATAACCAAGGGCCCTTTCCTGGAATCGATTCTCGATATAATGCAGGGAGCATTAAACAAGGTTGGGAATTGGTGCAGGGATAGGGGACTCACGGTCAATCCCTCTAAGACTGAGGTGATGGTGTTTACCAAGAAATATAAGTGGAACAGAATATGTCCGATGAAACTTGGTGGCCAAAAACTAAGCTATAACAGCGAAGTGAAATACTTAGGAGCAATCCTGGACGGCAAACTGTCATGGGAAAACATCTAAGTTATTTATATTCCAAGATCACAGCAACACTTTGGCAACTGAGAAGAGCCATTGGTAATAGCTGGGGCTAGAAGCTGGAGACCATGAAATGGATGTATGGGGCAATTCCCAAACCCAGACTGACGTATGCAGCACTGGTTTGGTGGGACAGAGCCTACAAAACCGCAAAGGCAATGCACAGGGTGGGAAACATGACTAGGAAGGTAAGAGACCTGAATACACTCTCAATAGAGCTAGCTGAGGAGAGACTCCTATGAATGCCCTCTGACAGCACGGGTGTCCACTTCATCTTTGACAAGAAATATAAGATCAGCCTCACCAGTAAGACCGACTGGATGGAGGTTAGAGCTGGATTACCACTCAATGGAGATATCTGGTACACGGATGGAGCCACGAGTAGAAACAAAGCGGGCGCGGGGATGTATAGGCGACGCGATGGAATAGGTAAAATCTTACCCCTGGGCAAATACACTATCGTACTTCAGGCTGAGCTAGTTGCAATTACATAGGGTGCTCTGGGGGCAGACCAAAATCGGACCCAAGAGAAGGTATGTATCTGCTCGGATAGCAGGACAGCGTTGGCAGCTCTGAAGCAACGACAAAGTCGAAGCTGCTCTATAATTGCTATGAAGCATTGAATGACTTGGCAGGGAAGGGACCGGCAGAACTCTTATGAATACCTGGGCATAATGACATTAAGGGAAATTTAATTGCAGATGACCTTGTCAGACCACAGAAAACCTCTATGAACCAGAACCTGCAGTGGGAATAAGTGGGAATCTGATCAGAGACCGCAACAATAGCTGGGCAAGAGATCAGCACAATAAAAGATGGAGAGGAGTAATGGGTTGTCGAATAACCAAACTCTTCATCGAATACTCAGAGATTGAGAAATGGGCCCAAGAATTCATTAAATTCAACAGGCACAAAGCCAGAACCCTGATGGGAATCATAACGGGCCACCATAGTAGCCTGAATGCATGTAAGTACAAGCTGAGGCTGACTGACAGCCCGGCCTACAGATACTGCAAAGCAGCCAAAGACTGGAGGAGAAGAGGTACCTTATATTAGGGACCCCTGTTATCCTAAAGAAGGCGAGGCTTAAGGCGGGGGACATGCCTAAATTGCTCCTCTTATGGGATAGCATTTTTGGATAATGAGCCGTTAAGAAGGGATCGCCAAGGGACTACCCATGCGATCAGTGGCTGATGAGGCCCAAACGCATGTAACATAATAATAATATATTTGACAATAAATCCAATAGATCAAAAGTTCTAAAAATATGAAATAAATATTTCTTAACATTTAAAATTCCAGCAAACAGAATATGTAGTATTTACAACTTAAAGCCTCAACTTGGACAGCCTTTAAGCGTTTCTGGCCTTTAAGTCATCTTGAACTACTATTTTCGGGAAGTCTGTTCGTATTTCCGATACGTGTTTCTGATCACAATCCACTTTAATTCTCTCTGGGTAACTTAGAGGCAAAATTATGTCGATTATCCCTAAGATTATTGTTCTGGCACATTTATAAAATATACATAATGATACTTATGGAATTTCCATGCATCAAATTAGCAGCTATGTTCTGTGTGCGTGTGGAGTAATCTTCCTCAATAATCTCAATAACAGATCAAATTTCAAATTAAATCAATCGTAATTCTTATCGTCCTCTGTTTACCTTTACGTAATACTAACCAGTTCATTTAATTGGGTTAGAAGATATATATTAAATGTGTCCCTCGTTACACCAATTCATGTAATCTGATACAATCAACGGTGTGTATTTCTTAGTATTATGGAAATGTGGAAGAATTTAATGATACTGGAAATAGAGATCCATATAATACTACCCACCGGTTTTTTTTTTAATGTTATACAGAATAATGTTCTAATTTCTCACTTATCTATAAATGTTCCGTCGGAAGAGTTTCGTAATAATTACTTTCGTGTAAAAATAAATCTAATTAATTTGTATATTATTTTAGTTTAGTAATGATAGGTATGTTTATGAAAATTAATCAATAATTATGATTGAAGAACAGGTAAAGTCGTACTGAAAATTAATCGCAAAATTAGATGAATTATTACAACAGACAAATTGTGTTTGTTACAAACACTGCAATGTAGTCAACTTTGGTGCTACATACGTAGTTATCTCAAGTATTATCAAAGATAGAGAGGCCGTTAAATGGGGATCTTTTTTAAAAATTTTATTGATATTTTAACTCTCATTATTTCACCTAACTATTTTCCTTTTTTAAATAAGTACAAAAAACAGGATGATGCCATTTTCAAAAGGCCTCATATCTATTTAAGTAGAGATGAAGGGACATTTTAGTAAATAAGTTCTTAAAATACTTTTTAAAGGCACTTGTAATTGTATTAACAAAAAAATCTGCAGTCCATTTCTGAGAAAATGGCATTACTTTTTCATATAGGGACCAGAATTCGCTAGAATTATAATAGAAAAAAATCGCTACATTTTTTTATTCTCTTCAATAGTGTAACACATGAAAAGAAAATTATCGTATTTGGAGTCGTACATTTTATTTTTTCTACCTACGTTGGCTATGATGCTCAAAAAAACTATAAGGTAATTAAACACATTTGTTAGTCTATATCGAAGTTTACTTATGCATTTCCAGTTTTTCTCGGTTTTTCTTCTTTGTTAAAAATGTATTAGATATTACCAGTTAGTGCTGTATTCAGCTATATCATAATCATATCGAGCAAATTTATAAATGAGAATAAAGAAAATATGTTAGAGCTTTACTTTAAATGAAGCACATAGAAAAGAAATCCTCAACAAGGTACGAAGGTAAGAAGTTTCTTTGAATATAACCAACCTAACATCAGGAATTTTCGATAACCGATAATAAATCTGCTAGACTGTGGAATATTTGCACAAAAAAAGAAGTGAAAATTATAATATTAATACCGAAGACCAAGAGTTATAATAATAGAAAAAATGAGTTATATTCCTTTCAGGCACCAGAAAATATGTTGGTTCTTGAAAACCGTGTCAGAAATAACTTTTCCTCAATTCTTTCCACCTTTGCTTTCACAGGAGACGGGTTTCAATTATATTCCACAACTCACGATATTCACATGGACGAATACAGATACATCCAGCCGACTTATGTGGGCATCTAACGCACACCAGGATTTTCCTTCAGGTAATACGGCAGTCAAGACCAGCCTCAATCGATTGACATAATTTTCCTAGATTAATACTGAGAATTTGAATACTCTCAGAAGATATGGCCATTAACAGAAATATCTTGACAAGGATGGCTAACTCTGTTTTGAACAGGGTTAATAGTATATCCAGTAGAAAGGGCAATATATCGAACAGTATATGTAGTGCTTATTATTATTACCTTCTGATGCTTAGGTGTTGATAAATTAAACATTATTCTTTCTAGCATTTGACATATGACATTTGATGCCCTAGTTTTGAAAAAAATAAATCTAATTTACATTCCAAAATCTTATGACTTTTGGATCATGTGACACAGTGTCCTTTAAAAGTATCTTAGGAATATGTTCTGTATGGCTAAAATGTGGCTATATTTCTAAATAAGCAGATATGAGGTATTATAGAAAATGCGTTATCGTGTTTTTGTAATTATTTAAAAAAAATAATTTCTTTACGTGAAATTTGATAATGCAGTGAAAAGACAAATAAGAATATTCAAAACATTCTCCATTTAAACGCTTTTACCTCTGATAGTACCCGAGATGCATGCAGTACCAAAGTACCAATTTGTATTGTATATTAAAACGAAACAGAAATATATTGAATATCACATCATAATAACCACTTAAAAATTACATTATGAGCTTCAATACATTTTATTTCATTAATGGCTTACATATATACAAAATAGTTCACATAAAACGAACAAAGGCACTTTCAAAAATAACGAAATATCTTTAAAAAAATTAGTCGAACTCATCAAGTTCATCCTTTTAAATAAAACATTTTCTAGTACCTTCGATTTCATTTTTGGAGCCTAGACTGTTCTCAAACTATAGTCGTATATCCAGGAATATTTTTGAAATAATATGACAAACTCATGGACAATATGTTAGTAAATATATGAATGAAAGCAAGTTCAGTTGCATTTTTTTATCAGTAACCCCCACAAAGTTGGTATAAATTTGGAGAAGTGGATATAATTTTAGGTCTAGTATTGTGGATTTATGCTCGGGGGTAATAAACTTAGAAACAAGGAAGAGATTCTTGAAAACGTATGTATAGAGCACGGCACTACACGGTTGTGAAACCTGGACGGTAGGGGAAGCAAGTAGGAAGAAATTAGAAGCTTCTGAGATGTGGTGTTACCGAATAATGATGAAAATACCGTGGACTGATAGGGTTAGAAACGAAGAAGTATTAGAGAAAGTCGGCGAGAAAAGAAGTATGTGGAAAAACATAAAGAAGAGAAGAGATAGAATGGTAGGCCACTTGCTCAGACATGGGGGAATAGTCCGCGATATTTTGGAGGCTGAAATAGGAGTAAAAAAAGGCCTAGATTAGACTACTGCTCGCAAAGAGTAAGGGATGTAGGTTGTAGCACAATTACCGAAATGCGTAGGTTAGCACAAGATAGGAGAAACTGGAGGTTAGCGTCCAACCAGTCTTGGGACTGATGACCCCATGATGATGATGATTGTGGATTAGTATCCTTCAATAATGTCTTCTTTTAGTCCATCGACTCGAGAACTATGTCTATATATAGACAAAACGGCAATACATAAATAATATGAGAGAGCTCCACATTATGTAGTATGTTAACTCCATGAACTCCATCCTGTGGTAGCACATATCCTTTTGCGATTAAATTGTGGATTTAGAAATTTTTTAATAGAGTCAATACAGATACTGGATGCTGATCATAATTATGATACTCTTGATTTATACAGACCTTAAGTCAAGAGCATCAGATTAAAATCAGAGAATCTACATTAATGTCTATGCCAACATTTTAATGTTCTTGTAATTTAACTTTCACCTCTTACAGGATTTTCAATATTTTTGTTCATTCAGGAACCAATATATCGGTACGAAGAAGTATTCATTGTTGTAATTATTTAAAAAAATACTACCACTAAGGAAATTCAGGTTTTAAAAACATGTCCTTGAAATCAATGTTGCGTGTCATTTTCTGATGCATATGATTTATTTTTAGTGAACCACCCTGTATATTTTTATAACTTTAACATAATTCATATAACATATTTTTTTTAATATTTACACAAATTTTGTAAAATTGCTAATTTGAACAATGTTGCCTTGCAATTAAAGATAAAGAATACTTAATTGAATATTTTCACATTCTACCATTAACTTATTTGTCTGAGCATGGTACTCAATGTAAATTAAACCTATTAAAATACAATTAACAACTTGGGAGTGTTAAACAGCTATTCCTTATTTGGGCTAATTATGCGCGGCTTTCATTAAATTTGCATTTATACCTTACTTCAAAGTCGAAACGTCTATACGTTAAATAAAAACGTGTAAATACTTGATGCCGACAGTAAAGAATTTTAATTTCAGAAGCTTTTGCGTCCTGAATTACAATTAGCCGAATATGAAACACTCACACCACCAAAATACAATAAACCGATTTCTAAGAAGAAAATAAAATTAAAATCAAAAATTATCTGATTGTGAAATATTTAAACAAATATAAGTACTTCTACTTATATTTGTTTAAATATCTTCTATTGAAAGTATTTACTTAATCATTTGCTACAAAGATTATAATACGCATGTTCATTACAAAAAAAATCTGTTGATTTCTATATCAACATCCTATCTATATCCGGGGAATTATAGATTTTATATTAGGAGAATTCTTCGCTAGCGTTCTTTAGGATTACCGGCGAAACAAATAGAAATGAATAACGTTGCCCCGTTATAACTAAATAATAATAACAGTTTTTGGGGATATTTCATTTATATCAGATGTCTTTAATCAATTATATACAGATTATATACAGATTATATACATGTATTTAAACCTGAAAATGCTAAAGACTTGGTAGGTTCTAGAATATTTATAGATCACTACAGATCTCTTAAAGTAAAATATTACAAATAGGTCTTATATATTTATATACATCGCACATAGGTCTCATATATTTTAATATACACAGTATGTATAAAATTTGGAATAAAACTCACCAAAATAAAACTCTTTTTTTTCAAAACTTCTCGCACACCTCGATTTTAATTTTCGAAACAACACCTATAGAAATTGTATTTAAAGTTCGTTTGTTAATATTAAATACCCCGTGTGATACCTTCTTTTTAAGAGCTTCATGCTACACTACTCGTGTGATACCTCATCTTAAAAGATTTCTTGCCTTCAACTTGAGAAATCGGAATTCAGGTAATAAATAACATAAATACTCAACAACATGGATTCGTATTTTTAATTTCATTATTATAAACAAAACTCACTTGTCAAGCGTAGATCACTAGAATCATTTTAATTCCTTATTACTAGATCTATAGAGTCCTTCATTTGGAACTATTAAATGATCTGCAACTTTTAATTGTTGTGTCAACTGAATTTTGTATGCTGACAGATGCAGGTCTTTTTTTAAAATCCGATGCGTGATGGCTCCTAAAAGATTCAATTATTGTGCATGATGTCGAATTAATGTATTTGGTGGATACTCCCGTACACTTTTTCTCGCTGCAGCAACATTTTTATCTGATCGACCACGACGAGGGCGTATTGGTGTTGCTTCATCAATAACAGAACCCGTCTCTTCAAATTTCTTGATTAAGTTACGAACTGCTAATCTATAGGAGCTTCATTTTGTCCTAATTTTGTGCGAATTTTTGTTAATGTAACTGTGAATGATCGCCCGCTTTCATAACACAGTTGTACACAAACTATTCGTTGATGAACAGTTAATTGGAACATTTGGCTTTGCGATTAACATGTCGTTAAATATTGACGCCCTATTTTTGGCAGAACACAAATGGTGCGCATAGATCAATATTTTGGGTATTTGTTAGCAAATTTTGAAATATATTATTTGTTGAATTTGGTACAGGAAGTGTTTTAAACAATCACAAAAGGTCTTGAGAAGGATAGATCTAATATCACTAATTTTGATAAGGTGTGTATTTTAGAATCGATAGATAAACAATAGTATAATTACTGTACCATTCTCTAAAGAAGTATAGCAAATTAACAGTGAGAGGTTACGGTACAAGTAAACGTACCGAATACTTATATTTGTTTAATGAATAATTTTTTTTAATATAGACCATGACAATATTATCATTGGAAGATGCCTCATTTTTTATGTGAATCCACAATACAGAATGATCTACCATATTTTCCACGTATCAATTTTTTATCTGCAACGATGTCCATTAATCTTTTTCCCAATAGTTTCTCCACAATTCTAGACCTTACTGGCAAGAGACTGATGGATCGGTATGATAATGGAGAATTTCGGGGTGTCTTTGCTGTGGATAAGTATTGTTTCAGCTGTTCTCCATTATAATGGAAAATATTTCAGTCAAAGAACACTATCAAACAGGTAGGATACCATAAGGAGCCTTTTTTGTGGTAGCTCCTTCATTATTTTTCTTGTAACTAGGTCATATCCACATGATATTTTCGCGTTTACAACAGTTTTAGACTGAGATGTATATTAAATGGAAATTAGGACGGCATGCATGCTCGTTCTACTATGACCTTACTAAATCGCTAAAAATAGTCCGACTCGTATTTTAATGAATACAGTGTCATTCTGAGATGAATACAAATTATGCAACATAATTTCCGGTATCGGATATCCTGCAGGATAATCATTTGTAATAAGATATTACAGAAAGAATATTCCCCCAAAGTATTTAGAAATAGTTACTACATATCATCAAAACATACAGTTTTGATGATTAAGATAAAAATTCTATTAAAATGGAAATTATCTTTTACCCACTAAAAAGAAGCAATTTAGATTCAATTACCTATGATAATTAAACGTATATATTTAAGAAACCTCTTGCATTGATGTAAATAAACATGTTATGTCCAAACAACAGAGCTCATACCCAACAAATATGGGAGAAATATTTAAATTAAGTGGAAGCACGCTATACTTTTAGTGGTTTTTATTTCTTCCGGTGCTCATTCCAACTAACTAAGAATATAATTTGTAGTCACCCACGTCACAGTCGCAACCGCACATCTAATACATCGTTTTTTGTTGCGGTAGTAATTTGAATAGGTACCTACTTAGTTTCTCCGTTTGGTAAAGGCTATTTACCTCGGACTTTACCAAGCTTTAATAACTCCTTCGAAGATTTACGTTCACATCATAATAGAGATGTGAATCCACGATACGAGGTTACGACTGTATCTGATACTTTGGGTAGATTTTTAGACGTGTCACAGACAGATCTGATGATCTGTCAATCTTAGATATAAATCGCATCGTAATTTATAGGAACCCGTAATGCTCCACAATGCAGTCAATAACTGAAGTAAGTTATAAATTTGTGAGTGAGACAAGTGATTAGCTGAATACTTTAGGTGATATCTTGTTAGTAAATCGATCGTTGTCGCTAAGTGCAATTACGATAGTTAAAATATGTTCAAGAGTATAAATTTCCAATAAGACCAAGTCCAGGTGAAAACCGTTATAGTGCACAAGTGGTGGTATTACGTAACGATATTACAGAAATGTTAGTGTGACATTTTGAAGAAATATTCATGAATTACTGTGTATTGATAAATTTAAACATCTTATTCATTCACGTAAAAGTAACACACGAAAATGTTAACTTGCAAAGGAAGCGTGAGAATCTTTGCTTTTGCTGAGGTATACACCCTCATGAAGTAAACTAAACAATAGTTAATATTTGTCTTGTCAGAGTTCTTATAGACGAAAGGATTTTTTAATTTTTTTTACTATTTTATATGCACTCTCATTAGCGGCAGGCGATTGGCTTTAATGTCCGCAGAATTCTCAAGCATAGGAAACAACTTGAGACTATAACATATAAGTCGGAAATCGAGATAAGAACTACCAAACCGCCAAGCGGTTATCAAAGTAGATCCAGAATAGCAAGGCTATTACATAATCGCTATAGGAAACAACTACTCCTCGGGCTAAAGCCCCGCCAGGCATTGAATTATACCTAAAAACGATCCTCGACCCCTTTCTCGTGTTTCTGCACGATCAGATAAGGTTTCAAAAAATAAAACCCACCACAGGTAGGATTCGACATTTGTCCCGGATCGGAACCGAACGACATACAGCTGTTTCGAACTTATTAGTTCTCATCAGTGCCGTATACGGTACGCTGATCCAGGACAAATACCAAATTAAATTTGTGGGGTATACATCGATACGATCTATGTCAGTAACATAGTAAGTCGGAAATCGAGATAGGAACTACCAAACCACCAAGCGGTTATCCGACCGAACTTATTGTTATGCTAAGTGACTATTGATGTAGTTAAATCATAACCAACTCAGTTAAGAATTAGTTTAAAGACATTCATATTTGTCGAAATACATTTCTAAGTCTTTCGCCATGTGTTTTGAAGGTCCGAATTTCAAACTAGCTCAAGTGAGTCAAATTTCAATTGTTGCTTTTGCAAACTTCACCTTTCGAACGAGTCCGCGAATCTTTTTATTATCGCACCATAAGTTTTAATATACCAGACTCTCTTTCAAGGTCCTCTTTTTGTTACCATTGTAAACTATTTTATTATCCTTTAATTAAAATATAAAATTTTTAAAACTCCTGAAGGTAATTCACCAAAACTGAATTAACGAACGATCGACGAAAATGCAAGCATAACGCTGAAAGTGGTGTAAATTGTTTTAGTAGCATAAGGATGTGTACAACTTGGTACATTGAACAAGACAGTGGGCATTGAACAGTTACTATAGATAGGCTTATTCTTAAAGAAAAGGTTATTATCTTTCGTTTCAATTTTCACACTTGTAGTTCATTATTTTTTCTTTATTATTATTATTATATCTCTAGAATTATACTGACGATGTCAGTATGGTACGGTATTTGATAAAGTTTGATAACATTATTTTAAAATGATAACATAAGCTAATACATTTTCATTCCAAAACCTTTTTTGATACACATCTTTGTACAAATAATAAGGCTAAAATTCTAAGTTAATAGTAATTCTATTGTCCATTATATTTGTTGATAAATAAGCTAGAGCATGTTCCATTGAACTGTAAAAAATCGTATTGATTTTGTGACAATGCATTCAGTCTGTTTAAACAGCAAGATGATCTATCTTCTCAGTTTTTTTTTTCCGTACACTTCTTCTAAACAAGATTAACAAGATTGTCTATAAACGCAAAGTTTTCAGATGGTAAGTTTTACACGATGTCGTAAGGAGGCTTATATTCCAACCATCTGTAGGTCCTTAAACATTAAGGATTAAACAAATTAAGCCACATAGAACTAAAATACTGTGATTTGGATTGCCCGAAAATCACAAGGATGATGCAAAGCATCCTATATCTCAGGATACCGCTTAACTGTAGACCGGTTTCGACCTTATCTTTAGTCTCGTCAGTACAGTGTAAGCGAGTATTCCTTTGACAAACGAGGCTTCACATCTTGTAGACACCGTTACGTTCTACAGTAGTAGACTGTAAAACGTAACCAAGCGCAATCTCTCGGTAGTTTCCGAAACCACCCAAATCGAAATTTCAACTTGGCTTTCGAGCAATCCAAATTACAGTATTTTAATTCTATGTTAGAATAAAATACGACTACGGCATATAGCCGGCAGAATAACTGGTGTGGCTTAATTTATTTAATCCTTAATGTTGAAGGACCTACAGATGATTGGAGTATAAGCCTCTTTACGACATCTTGTTAACAAGCTTGGGCAATAAGGTCTTCTTTGTCAGTAGATATGTTGCATGTAGTATTACATAGTTTAAATAAACCCTGTATACACCCTACTTATATTATTATGAAAAAAGGTTGATGTACAACGACTTTAAGAATTTAGATAATAACAGAAATGGCTATCACTGCGAAGCAACAACTGCTCCAACAACTAACAACAGCCATAACAGAATACATAATGATGCACCGGATAGACTGACGCTATGCGAACCGCAAACATTTTACTGGAATACCAATTTGAGATAATAGTCACATTTGAATAATCGCCAATGTTTATGCTGATTAACATTTTCGCATAGAGTGATTTTTTCTCATGGTAGTCGTGAATTAGCCGAGAGCGACCGTTCACGAACAGCCAACTGAGCATACTGAACTGACTATTTTAATAACACTTGTTTGAAATGAATGGTCCAGTCGGTATCTTCCGCCCATACATCCGCGCCTCGTTATGCGACCGCTGCCGGCGGGCCAGCGAGGCGGGGGGAGGGGGGCGGCGCGCAGGTGGGGGCAGGTGAGACCGCGCGGTGTTGAAGTCGCCGCACGCCCTCGCGCCGAGACAAACACTAGCGCCGACCAAAGGACGGTTAAAGATAAGATAGGATCGTGCGGAGTCGGTTTAGCAAGTGGTCAGTTCTGAGCGCGACGCGCAACGTCCACCTCTGTTTCGGAATTTCGACGTTCCTAATAATAACAAGATTTGATAATAAATTTGATAAAATGTTTATGAGCAAATAAGAAGAAAAAAGTCAGATAAGTCGATTTTGTCTTTTAGGTCTACCATATTTTATTGGCGCATCACTGTTAGAGTTATGACTTGATGTACAGTTTTTTTGTGCGCCAAATTTTGTGGTACTATACAACTCTTTCGAGAAAGGAGGGGGTACAATTAATAATGTCACATTTACATTGTTTTTAATGACTACTCAGTGCAATATAAACGAAAATATGGTGTTTAATTAGATTTGTCTGAATATTTTTTTAAATTGATTTAAAAATACATAAATGCGTTCAAAATTATGGTGCAATTTCGTGTAATAATGTGATACTTTTATATTTTTACAATAATCAGTCACTATCTTCATCAATATCGGACTGTTCCGTTATGGCAGCATCCATCACGTTTACACCATAATTGATATTTGGGCGTTTGTCTTCAATATACCTATCGTATACCAAAAACCAAATCACCGAGAATATCTGAGCACAGCAGCCGATGGTGCGAGCTCCAACTTTACATTGGCAGTACCAGGACAACACAGTTGAAGTACTGTACTCAATCCATATGTCATATTGCTTTGAAGATGTATGACGAGACTGAATTCTGTTCGACCTAAAACCGATCCTTGCGGTACACCTCCTTCTACAGGCAGCAAAGCAGAGTCAATAATAGTTTTGACAAGGAATCAAAATGATCTTAATATATTTATTTTGTGGAGATTGGTCGTGTAATTTGTACTTTGCTTCTCGGTTATAAATATCTTTGGCTTTAAAAAAGTATTTATTCATAAGTAGGTTACAATAAAGGAATTAACAAGTTCTGTTCATAGTTATTATGCAACTAATAATATAAATTAAAGAAGCAAAAGAATACGTGATTGTAATCAATCATTGGCCAATATCAAGACAACATATAAATTAAATATGGACAACTATGTTTTAATAAAATATCATTTAATTCTCGTTCAATTTTGTTTAGTTAAATATTATTATTAATCGTCTTAATCTTAACTATAATGGCATAATAACTAAATTATAGAGAATTGAGTAAAATTTTAAATATATTTGAATAATATGCAAATTGTAACAGGAACTAAATGATACTTTGAAGTCCTTATGTGAATCTATATTAGAAACCTTAGTCAATTGATAGTAAAAATGTAGGGAATATTTCTATTGTTCTCTTATTTAAGCTGATAAAATAAACAAAAAACTGATCACGTCCATCCTACATTTCAAAACCTCCTTTAGATTCTTTAGAACTGTAGATAGAAGAATGTCCGTCCTAAATTTAGATTCTATAATTATTTATCTGCAGCGAGGATGATACCCTATCCATATACGGATGTACAACAACAAATACTTTAAAAAAGATTGCGTCATGTATTTTTTATAAGCGAATAATGAAATGAAAAAAAAATTAAAAGAATGTGTGTAACTAATACATTAGTTTGTTTCTGTACACATATTGATATGTATAGAGAATCAATCACGTAATAATTTATTTAAGAGAAACCAATAATTCATTACGACGTGGCAGATAAATGTTTCTACGTGGAAGATAAATTACTTAACATAGGTGTTTTCGACTTTTTAAAGGAAAATTAATACTAATTAATGTATATAAAATTTTGTAAAAAAGGAATTAATATTTAAGTTCATCGTTGCCGCATTTTTACATCTACGCATGAAATCTCGAAAATGTCGATAACAAGTTCTGTTTATTTTAGAATATATGTATAGTTTATTTCATCGCTATTTACCAAATAAAAAATCCCAAACGGCTCTTATCTCATACGTGGCTTATTTTTATGGCTAGGCTCAGGTAGACTGTTCCGTTTGTCGGCAAGATAAGAGAGTTTTCTATTTGACAAATAGCGATGAAATGAATAGTATACTCAACGATTATTATACTGGGCGACCAAGAGTAAAATGCAGTTTTCAAATGTACTGGGTGTGTACGTAAATTAATTAGTGGTGGAGGATGTTTGGCATCAGTTTATCGATTTACTAGTAAACATGGAATAATGCTAAAGACGTTACAAATTAGTGAGTTAAGTGTGTACAGAATTATCGAACGAGACACGCTTTCATCCACATAAAATTCAAATGGTACAATTTTTAAACGTCATAGACTACCCTCGTACAAGAAGTTTCCATGAAATCATGTTCCTTGGAATGGTGGTGGTTTAACTAAGACTTTTTTTCTTTATAAGGCATATTTTTATTTAGAAGGCTATATAAATAAGATAAATTATCGATACTGGACTCTTAGCAACCCAGAGAAAAACACAAATAAACAGTTTTAAAATCTTAAAACGGACTTTTTCGCACGTAGAACATCTCTATCTCGAACTTAAGTGGCCGAGAAATAAACCAACACTTAAATGCAGAATATGTGTTTTATGCGAAATTTTTACATTTTTCATTGGTGATTGCTTCAGTGCCGTATCAATACGTTTGTGATCGATCGAAATTATTTTTTTCTCATTCATTCGTATATGATATAGGCCAAATATATGTTTTTTCGTTCAATGCAAAATCACCAACACGTTAAATGTTTAAAATCTCAGAGTGAACATAAACACTTACATCGTGCTTTCTCATGACCACTGAACAGGGTGGGGTGTGTCCTATCTACCTCATAATCAATAGATGTCGTCCGGTAGACGTCCCTAATCAGAATCAGTTGAAACCCGATCGATCCGACATGATTTAATTGAGTGATCGTGCTAACAAAAACAATTTCTCAAATAGTCCACCATTGTGCTTTCTCATTACCCATGAACATGGTAGAATGTATTCTATCCACATCATCAAAATCAATAGGTGTCGTCTGGGAGACGTCTCCGATGAGAATCAGTCAAATCTCGATCGATTCGACACGATTTAGTTGAGTTATCGAGCTAACAAGAAATTTTAATGCCGAGGACAACAACACACACACAAACACAAATTTTGTAAAAACCATTTGTCTTTTGGTTTTTACGCCGAAAAACGAAAAATAAATGCTAGAAAAATGTTCTTTTTTCATGTTTCTTTAAACGATTACATTGATTTTCCGCTCTGGTATAGTTGAGTGTGGAAAAGGAAAAATAGATTCATCTTAAGAAACTAAATGTTTGATGTGCTATGTCGGTAAATAGAATAATTAGTATTTATTTTCTTGAGGGCGATAAATTTTTTTCTACCAGCTTTTAGAATCTTTTTAGGCTATGATTATCTGACCTGAATTCAACAATAAAGTGATACAGAATACACAAATCATTTATCCGTGATTGTTAATACCGTGAGCTAACTATTTCTAGGTGCGGTTATTTCCAAGGCGGTGACATTCCTTGGCCTCTACATTTACCCGACATTACCCCCTTAGACTTTTTCTTGTGCAAATATCTAAAAATCCGGGTGTATATTGAACCTTCAGTCACTGGGATCTGAACTGTGTTAATGAGTATTTCAAGAATTAGGAACAATTTTGGAGTGGTAGGAAAAAGCGTTATAAAAATGTCATGAAAACGATAGTAGACGCATGAATATTATTTTTAAAACGGTTGAGATTAAAATGGTTGAGATTTGTTTTATTGAATTTTATTTCAAGTCACTTTTGAGCAATGAAACAACACAAATTAAATCGTTGATATGCTTATAAAATGGATTTGACCGGTGCCAGATTTTGCATATGGCGAGGGGGTATTAATAACCATATTTTATGCAAAGCGTTCCACCCCACAGATGCCCAAAATTATTTAGAAGATAACATCTATCTGACTATTGAATTACATGCATTTAAATTTAATAGATACCGCTAAGCAGGCATGGTAAATTAGGACAGTGAGGTGATGCCTCATAAAATATTTATTAGAAAATGGTGACATCCCTCGTCATTTAAATAAAGGCCTAATTTAACACGCACCTAAGGAGACAATAAAAATTAGATATTAGTCGGATAGCAAGTGAGTTTTAATTAAAATAAATTGAATGCAATAACTTGATTGTCATAGTAAGATACCAGATTATGTATGATCAATTGATCAAGTACATCAAATGCTCCAGAGAGTAGAGTTCTACAGTAACAAGTTTCGTTAAAATATATCTCATATTTCTAGCAGCCTTGACTTCTTTTCAAATGTAAATCATATACAGGGTGTTTAAGATTTAATCCAAGTATTTTCAAGGTACGTACGTCTTGGCGAAAAAAGTCGATTAACAAAAATGTATCTTAGTGAGAGTTGATTAAATATTGTAGAAGAAATATTTTCAATTATGTACAAAACTCGTTGAAAACCGCTGAGATATTGGATTCAGTTTTATATAAGTCCTTGAACATGACATCTATTATAGCAAGTTTGCCAAGTTTAATAGTTTAATCCAGAATAAATTATAGGGGGTAATAATGCACCTCAAAGTATTATTACACTTTACAGAAAACTGTAAAATACCCAAAGGTACGAGGTCTAATCAAAAAATACGGTGAATAAATTTTTATAGCAGAAACTGCTGACGCTACACCTGTGTGAAAAAATGCATCCGATAGTCTGATCTTTTGAATCATTGTTGAACAAGTTGTGACTTGATAGTTGACTTAAAGAGCCGAAAGAGTGAGGATGTGTTTACCTCGTACGTCGTGAATAATGGATTTCGAACAACACATTAACATTAAGTTTTGGTTTTAAGTTGCGAAAAAGTACCAAAGTATCTGATGATATGTTAAAATCAGTGTATGGTTATAATGTGGTGACTGAAGTTTACAAGTGGTATGAGCGGAAATGAGTCAGTTAAAGACGAACAACGGTCGGAACGTCCTTCCACCTCAAACCATCGCAAAACTATCATCTCCGAATATAAAAAGGGCGTACTGCAACACTTACGAAACGATGTACGCAGAAATAGATCACAAAATGGGTCAATTGCATCCTCCTTCTTCACGACAACGCGCCGTGCCATACCTCGCTTCTGACCCGCGAGCTTTCGACTGAAAAAAGATTCCTGCCTATCCACATCCGCCTTACTCTTCGGATTTAGTACCATGCGATTTCTGGCTCTTTCCAAAAATCAAAGCCGTATTAAAAGGAACACGTTTTGACACCATTTCCGACATTGAGAGGGCCACGGCATTGCAGCTGCAAGGCCTTCCGAAGGAAGCCTTCCAGAAATGCTTTCAATCATGGAAACATCGTGGGAATAATTGCATTGCTAGCCAAGGACAGTACTTTGAAGGAGATTAAGTTCAAATTTGAAGTAAGCTTATATTATTTTGCTGCCAATAAAATTATACACCATATTTTTGATCAGGCCACGTATTTACGTAACAAAGCTGAATAATCGAATGTGAACTGCTAAGTAATACCTAACAGTTCTATATAATTTAGAAAAGAACATGACGAGTTAATCATGATCAGTTAAACGGTCGTAGAAAAAGATAATATAAAACTGGTGTTTACTGCTGAAGATACAAAAATTATATGCATATACCTGTCTCGCCAATAATTAAAATGTTTATTCTGAAGTTTTCACTCCAGTTAAAAAATAAATAAGAATCCATCTTCCGGTAGACTGTCATAAGATTACTTTTTCTTAAAATGGCTTAGTGGATAGACATAATTTCAGATATTGGCCACTGAAAACCCTCACTGAATAATAGAGACACACGAACAATTTTCAAAAAAAGTCAACGCAGGAATTGTTGGTACCATAATAGCATCATTTTTGTTAACCGTTCATTAACTGTTGTGAATCATTTAAAGGCTTAACTCAGACGTACCACTTTTCAGCGATAAAATGGTCGTTGGGCTGTCGCAGCTATCGACCCCATTACAACCACAATTTTGTCGGCGTACAGTTGAATGTGAACTCAGATGAACCGCAGCTTTTTTTTCTATAGGAAACGTGCAATTGACGTGCAATGCAATAATGGACTGAATGAACAACTACCACGATAATCAGTAGTTTTTGGTTCTTTTCGGCTGTGGTTGGTTTGTGGCCGGTAGGTCGCACGTGTGAATTGGGTTCAGTTATTACCTGCGACAATTTTGTGGATGACATCAACCACAAATTGCGACTATCGCCGAAATTGACTACACACTGTCGGTCGTGTGAGTGCTAACCTGTGTTTCCATATTAATTTGCTACTTTCCACTAGCGACGACTTGTCTGTGATTCCAATGTCGTTGTCAAGTGGTATGTCTGAGTTAGGGCATTACACTTAATACAACAGCAGGTTGCTTCCTCACTTGTGGTGCTACATGTAAATAATAAAAAGCCGCAAATACCAGAACAAAATTGTACCAACATAATTGTGCGACCACATTACTCACGAATTATGCATGAGTACCATCTTTCTCAATAGTAAAAGTCAATTAGATGGTACAATAGATAGGTAGAAGAGTAGGTATTGGATGGCCTGCTAGATTTCCGGATATAACATCGCTATACTATTTGTTGCAGAGTTACTTTAAATTCAAGGTATATCTTAATCAACTCTTATCTTAGGCCAAAACTATTGCAGCATTTAACCATGGAATTAGGAAGAATTTAAGATTAATTAGTAAACGATGAAACGCTAAATACTGTACTCACTGTATATTACAGAAATATATGCAGCAAGAAGGCGAATTTGCAAGCTCAAAAGTTTTGCGTACATCAGCCCTAGTGGCTAGAAAAACTAGTTTTCAAGTGTTACATAGATATATATTATTAATTTTTTTTTTATTTGTCGTGCCGTTGAAATAATTTTCGATTTTTTATTCAATCAAGACACGGTCTATAATTTTTGATCGTGGCATGATAAGGCGCTGGAAAACATGTAGTAATTTTTTTCCTGTTATCTTCTTTCATCACGCCGAGCGGTCTAGACGTAGTAAGCTGTTAAGGATTTCACGTCATAAATATTATTCCCATTTGATGAAGATTGGTTCTAAGATGCATCAGATTGTGTACGTGAATACAGTCGGTCAGAGTTCACGTTTTCCGATACACAATCACTTTAACAAATTTCCGTTAAATAACGCTTGAAATAGTGACAACAAAATGCTAAGCGCTTAACAAAATGGCACCTGTGAAGCTAAAAAAAAATGAATTGAATATAAGGCTCTTTAATTACAGTCTCGTCTGGGTTTTCCTATTCGCATACCTATACATCTGACGTCTGCATTTGATATTTTTAAATGACTGACTGTTTTATAGATAATGTAACGATTAATGAGTGTTAATAAAGAGAGAATATCGTAGGGGGTCTAGACTAATCATTAATATTGTAACTGTAACATTATTATGACGGTTCGTTTATTGCGATTGCATTAATTAAATTTTAAATTTACCGATTGCATGAACTCTGACTCGTTGCTCGAAGCATAAAGAAACAAAAAACTAGGATTTTTTTTTCTACGTAGCGATGACAATAACACTGCGTGAATGTTTCATACTATGAAGGTAATTACAGAAATCTATCGGTAATTACGTTAACTACCTGTGACTAATACTTAAGATACAATAATTTTTTACAATACAGAATAGGTAACGGGACAATTACTACTCAAGGAAAATATCAAACATTTCCGAACTACATACAGGGTTAGGTAAATGTGTCAATTTGGGATACTTATTTTTTTTTTTTGAGTGTAGTTTTATTTAGTCAATTCATTAGTATATATATATATATATATATATATATATATATATATATATATATATATATATATACTGAACCGAGGCTACCACCCACAGTATAAATGAAATTTTTGCAGATACATGTACAGACAGGAGAGTACAAATTGGGTGCCCCCCGTATTCTCAACCTAATCTATAAATAAATACTCTTTTAACAGTTAGAGATATTTTGATCATTGGAGGTAGGGATTACTTTTGTTTGTACTTGCCTAACATATAATAGACGACAGACTCCTGATTTTATATTCTGTCTAAGGGATAGTATAACTTCTATGTAAACCTCATGTCAAAGTCCTCGCGTCAGTGAGTTCATCGATATAGAAACCGTTAAAAGTTATAAGCAAGCCTGTCCACGACCTATTCAAGCGATGGTCGCTATGGCTGTTGCTTGACATTTAACATCAATAATATTTGCACCAAATCCGTTTAGGTACTCACCACCTACGTACGGGTGTTAATCATTCAATAAAATTTAATTACATTGAAAATTAGGTCTATCTAAACCAAGTAAATCTACAATTACTATTGCTTCGAAAAGAGATAAGAGATATAGTAGAATTATTCTATGAAGAGCAAGTCGGCAATAAGCCGTGCGACAAAGAACAATGTATAGCTTACCTTTTCAAACGCGAATGCAGTAAAAAAATAAATCATTTGCGGCGCGCGCAAATGATTTATAGGTAGATCTGTGTCTCTTATTCAGATTGGATTGGTATGGAAGAAAGTCAGACATGCATCTGTCTTTGTCGCACGATTTATTGCCGACTTGGTCTTCATAAAATAATTCTACTATAGATAATTCACCACTTTTTCTTTAACTTATCTATAGTAGAATACCAGTGGTGAATGCCAGATTTTCGTTTGTTAGTAAGTACGTCAGTAAATAGATTTAAAAATCGAACAAAAGCTTTTATTATACAGAAACAAAGAATGTCTTGAATCTATAAACTTTTAGAGTCTTTGAATACTATTTCATTTAGTTGAAGGAGTTCTTTACATAAATAGTAGTGACTTTGTTGTATTATGAAATCATTTTTATTAAATATAGAGATTATATTGCAAAAAGTAATATTTTTATTATTTCACGAAATAATTCAAATTACATACAAAAAATACAAAAAACAATTAATAAATACTACTAAATATAGAGGAGAAATTTTTAAATTAAAAAATCATTTTATTAACTCAAATCGCTTTGATATATTTATAAAAAGTACATTTATTGCCTTAATATACATATTTTATTGGCTCTACTGAAAGAAGATATATTTTTGAAGCATTCTCTCTTCTACTCATACATCGAGAAATCACACTTTTTCCTATTATTGACGAACAGTATATATTTCGATTGTCATTATATAATTTTTATCTCACAGATATGGAGCGTATATAACACTTACGTTCACATATAGAGCCCTATAGTAGATGCAATCATTTTACCTGAAAAACAAGAAACAAAAATTAATATACGATAAAAACAAATGGTGTACGGTGTACGACAAAAATAAAAATGTCAATAGTTGCTATAATGTGAACTATAATATTATAATTTCACGTTATATAGTTTTATCTAGAAACATTTTAAATATATTTATTTTTAACACAATATTAATTTTTACTAGCCAGGTCACCTAAAAACTTAATATATATTAACATTATCATTCCTGAGACTGCAATCGTCGATGGAACAAAAACAAGATACCGAGACCGAGAGACCGATACGTTACTCCAAGTGCGTTTCGCCAACCAAGTTGGTATAATCAGGAGGTAATTAAATATGTTGGAGGTGATTAAAACTAGTTTGAATCATCTCTTGACGATGCCAACTAGAGTGGCGACGCGCACATTTAGTGACGTGTAATCTTTCGACGTTAGGGATGGTTAAAGCCAGTTCTAACTTCTCCTGGTGATACCAATTTGGTTGGTATCATCAGTAGATGATTGGTCTCTTGTTTTAATTTGTTTTACGTTACTAATATTGATTACTAATAAGATAGACATGCAATTCAAGTCAGTTACCCGACGCGGGACTAATAAAGTGCAGAACTTTGCTCCGCGTCTACAACACAGGTGACCTGTCATATTCTCTTCATAGTGGAGGTGGCTATGACAATGTTATTGATGTACTACGATCCGAGATGGCGGATGTAGTGCAGTGCTGGGGGTATCATTATATGCCTGGATATCAAAAGAATGTATTGTCCTTGTCAATGTATGTAACTTTCTTCTCCGTGACCTGGGGTTTTAGGGGAATAGGAAGATTTGTGTGCGTTCAAGCTCTTCTTCTAAATGAACTGAAAATCTCCAAAAAGTAATAAACCGTAATATCAGAGCTATAGTATCAAACTGATAATTGTGTGAAATTTTTAATGATAGTATTCAATACTAAAATATTAAAATAAATAAATATTCAACTTCAAACACGTCAAATGTGTTTAATATACAGATTATGTAGTATAAATGTGTTTAATATACAGTTTGCGATTTGAAAATGAACAGTTAAACAGACTGAAGTTTTAAGAAACATTAGCAGAGTTGGTTGAAAGTAAACAACTTTAGATTCTCATTATAATTAGAAACAGAGGAAAATAGAAAGCACATTAGAAGCTATAGTGCGTCTATTTCTGATAATGGTCCATATATCATCTACGCTAGGAAACGAACTACCCTCAACCTAGAAATTTTGCCGAACACCACTCTTGTAGTGGGGCAGAAATATTTTATTTAACATGTAACGGATAAGGCATCTATGGTTTTACATCCTGTCCGAGGGATGGAATAGAAAATAGTCTTCTACACAAATATTGCCTAAGTCTGTGTAACTTTTGTGAATCTATACAAGTCATAGGCGCGCCAGTCGATAGTTGCCCATTCTAGTGATATCCGCGCCAGCCGTGACTTGACTAATGTCTATTATATATACTCTAAGATAGCCTAAGCCCACAAATACTAATAAAACATAAATAAATACGAAAGAAATAAAGCTAAGTTTCAACAGGATAAGACTAAATTTAGGTAAAAAAGTGATTTTATTTATTTCAATTTACTATAAAAATAAAATTACATAAACTACTAAGCTTCAATAATAACTAACAAATGTCGTAAAAAATCGATAGATATGAAGGTAAATAACCAGTGGAATGTACATTAGAGAATCATGGTGCAAATTACTTTAATGAACAGCGATAGTAACATCAAACAAATAAAAAGTTATCGTTATGTGTTTCATGAGCACAACTTCATATTGGCTACACTCACATTCCGCTTCCTGCAGGTAATGTGTTGTGAATGCAAACTATTATAAGGTTAAGATTTAGTGATGATGTTATCTTAGATTAAAAAAAGGTTATGGTTTAGTGAAGATGTTTCCTTATGTCTCAAACAATTACTAGATGAAGTGCAACCAATTTTAAAATAATTAAATACGTGTCTAAAAGGCATCACGGGTTATGTAGCTTTAATACGTTAATACATAAAGTATACTGTAAATTTGTCTAGGTTCTGTCAATTGACAATAAATATATAGTTTATTTCATCGCTATTTGCCAAATAAAAAATCCCAAACGGCTCTTATCTCATATCGTGGCATGTTCTTATGGCTAGGCTCAGATAGACTGTTTCATGTATTGGCAAGATAACAGAGTTTTTTATCTGGCAAATAGCGATGAAATGAATAGTACTTAAGGTAGAATATACCACCACATCGTTTAAATTTTTCTATACCTATTAAGAATAAGAACGTATCCACATAAAAAGAACAATTAATTATCTAAAAACAAACATTTAGGCTAGAGCTGTACGAGCTACAAATGTCGTCAGCAGTATGCAGTGAATTACAGTGGCAGTGGCTGCAGTAAAAGTCTGGCTACACGGGTGCAGTAGTAGAGTTGTGCATTTGAGGTTTGGCTAGACGAGCTACAGGCGTTGCGGCTTCTTCTTCTTGTGTTCAGAAGTGTATAGGCTAACATAATGAGTTTTATCAAAACAAAAATAATAATATCCGTTTAATTGGTAAAGCGCCATCGGCGAAGAGTACAGCGCAAGCGGAAATGATGGATTCGCCTTGTAATAAGTGAAAGAAATAGACTGGGAAAGTTTTTCACATTGCATGATAAACTGAAGCAGTACCCCGATAAGTTTTTTGAGTATTATAGAGGGTCGATTTCTTCATTTAACTCCTTTAATTCAATTGAAACGTTTCATAAATAAAAGGGACGTTACAATGCGCGAGAAAGTAACTACATAAGAAAAAACTGAAGAAACAAAAGAAGATTTCATTGAATTTAAATGCCGTAAACAAACGCCCGTCAAGCCACGAAGTGAGCGACAAATACTACACGTGAAATAGGTCTGGATCCATCGGCTTGAGACATGACCTTGAACCTCGAGCATATTGTTCCTAGGCAACTGATTTAACAAGATCTATTTTACTGCTCACTGCCGGCGACATTTGTAGCTCAACTAGCCCTAGCCTTAGTATCGAAAAGAAATAGTTCGCAAGACTGGAGGCCGATCTTAAACAAAGAAATGACTGTATATAGACTGTCTCAGTTGGAACTATAGAATTTGAATTGCGCGTTATTTATTGTCTACAAACTATATTGCTTGAAATAAATTACGACGAATAGTTTGAGTACAAATGTTTTTGGAAATTGAGCGATCATTTACAGTTGCAGAAAAATTAAGAGAAAATTAGAACAAGATAAAACTCCTACAGAGTTAATAGTTCGTTGCCAAATCGTTAAGAGACGGGTTATGCTATTGATAAGATAACACCAATACGTCTTCGTCGTGGTAAATTAGATGAAAATATTGCTACAGTGAAAGAGCGATAGGAGCAATCAAACACATCAATTCGATGTCGTGCACAACAACTGAATCTGTCAAGAGCCACCACGCATCGGATTGTAAAGAAAGATCTGTATATATCAGCATACAGAATTCTGTTGACATAAGAATTAAAAGTTACAGACCATTTACATCGTCGTACATTTGTTAATTGGGTGTTAGAAAAGAAAGTGATGCTGACTTTTGCAACAAAGTTTTATTCAGCGATGACAATTTTGGCTATGGACAATTTTACTAAACGACTGACACCATCCCAGATGAGTCGAGGTGGTCATATGGACAATATTCCATTCCAGTAACCGTATCATCTCCATTTTGTGTTGGAGAATAAGAACCTCAGTTTGTCAAATATTATTAGTTTTATTCACAATCCCATCTCAGTTCCAAATGATCCAGTGAAACACTCAGGCATGTTGACGTCGTATGGTTTGCAGATAACAGTCGTTAAATATTGACGCCTTATCTTTGACAGAACACAAATGGCGCGCAATTCAAATCGTATAGTTCCAACTGAGACACCATATATGTAGGGAGGTTTTAACATCGGCATGGGCAGCCTTACTATCCCCCTTTTATGTTCTAGGGAAGAAGGCAACCTGTGGCTATATTATGATGCTTATTTATGTATTTATTATATATAAATATAACATCAGACATTATAACAAATTATAGTAACAAATTCAATATTGAGTAATTGATTAACATCAAGATATCTTAATTCGCTATATCTCTTTTATGAATGGACATTTTGTAGCACAACGATTTGAATGAGCCACGTTTATTGATTAAGTAATTTTTTAAGAGGCCTGAAAATTGTACTGATTTTTTACATGCATGCGCAAGTGTAACACAAAGACGCGTAAAAAATCGAGGCTAATTTCAGGAAAGCGTAAAAAATCAATCAGCGAATACACAAACACTCGAGTCGCTCTATTCAGAAACTAATTAATTTTCTACGAGTAGTTAAAAAGATCTGACACTACTCGTGAGTGAAAATAAACCGCGCTGCTGTAGGTGTCTAAATTTATACAGGGTCTTTCAATAACGACACTCGAAATTTGTTAGGTTATAGCGGTCATGTTGTTAAAGCAACATCTATCAATTTTGTTGTGAATTGTTCAGTAGTGTTGGGTAAATGACCATGGAAGGTTATAGCATTCAACAATGTGTGCAAATAATCAAATTTTATTTTCAAAATCAGTGTTCCGTTCGAGAAACGATCCGCGCATTACGTGATTTTTATCTTCGCCACAACCGTCCTGCCGAGTCGACTATTCGACGTTTGGTTGCCAAATGTCGATAAATACAAATCAACCGGTTTGATAAATAATCAGCTAACGAAATGCAAGTACGTCACCGAAATACAAGGTCTGCTGAAAACATCGCTGCTGTACGTGAGAGTGTACGGGAAACCCGAGGCATTCAATTTATGATTATATTCGATACTTAATGCTATAAAATTTTCTATCAAATAAAAACATTGGGTGGATATATCACACGCAACTTGCTTTATTTACGTTTAAAAATCGAGCGTCCTTATTTACAGACCTTTTATTATACATAAGTATTTCGTAATAATAATTAACAATTAGGTAAGATAAATTTTACACTACCGCTAAACATTTCTTAGTTATAAATCAGTTCTGCGAAATATTAAAAAGAAAACGTTGAATTTGTCAACACTTACATAATTTACGTTTGCTTCTTTATTATTTCGAAATTTATTTAGCCGGGCAAACTCTAATTTTAGCACTCTATCTCTTTATTGCATAACGCACATTTTGGTGTTTTATTTAGACTTTTATAGTATTATTTTCTGAAGGTGATATCAGGACAAATTTACGGGAATTTTATGCAAATCACAGAAATTATATACTCTAAGGAATTTAATTTTATTGCTGCATTATTACGACATTCAGAAAGTTCAAATAAAGTAATTTATGTCTCGGGCGTAGATTTGATGGCAAACGTATATTTCGACTAACATCTATAACCAGAAATGAAATAGCGAAACTAATATAATAAATTGTATTATAAGTTTTTTTTGGGTGTCTGTAATATAATTTAAAAGTAATTTGAGAACTTTGAGCATAAAGAATAAACCTCATAATAACATACTATTTTTATGAACAAAGTGCTACTTTAACATAGCCATAAGAGGTTGTATATTTATTTTATTACTTTATGAATATCTTCTCTTGCGTTATGCATACGGGATACATTTCTATTAATATTTGCAGTTCGAGTAATTGAAGTATAACATTAATTTCCTGAACAATATACTTATGAAATGTGGCAAATAAATAGGCTAAAGTCAAAAACTAAATTATTATCTACCCAATTTTAGTTATTAACAATAATACTAATATGTAATAATACTTATTTGCCTTAACACATACAACTGTATATATGTAAATCGCCACAATAAGTTAAAAATTGAACACTCCAATAGTCATTAATATAAAAAGATTTCTCAACAAGAAATTAGCTTAGTTCCTTTTTAAAAATGTATTAGATATGGAATTAATTTCAGATAATTTACTTTATACATTAAGCCCCATATAGTTGGGATAATCAGAACCTACCTTATGTACAAAAATTTGTTTGAAGAACATTTTTATTTCTTATATTGACATGGAAATCTTTATTAGTAGGGAAGGAGTTCATATTTATATAAATATGTATACATAGTTTATAAGTACATAGACTAGCAAACGTTAAGAGACTATGCATCTTCAAAACTGTTTCACATGGGTAGGTTTCACCAGCTCCCTCAATACATTGTAAAATTTAATATTGAGGATAAAGTGAATGTGATTACCCCAAAAATATATACCGTATCTTATTCTATTTTAAATTTGAGCGTGATGTGGAGTTAAGATGTGATTTTTAGAAAGTATGTTTTATTAATTCATGAATAAATAGGCAAAGGAGTTTAATTTTGATATTACAAAATGATAATGATCCTTCCAATAAGTAATTGTATTTCCGGCCATGGCATAGGTCTTGTATGAAATCTTAAAAATTCAGTTTTGTCGGTATTAAAATATACCGATATATAAGTATTCAACAAGTTATTTGAATATAGACTGTCCTGCTCAAATCATTCGCGATCCAATAGCCTATCAAGGCCCTATAGTGGAAGCGATAATATCGTGCTGGTGATATTATATTCTGATATAATAATAGCATTATTCAAGGAAGATCTAGTTATACAACCCAATATAATTACAATTTTTTCTATTCCCATTTAAGCTCATATTTTTATCCCACCATAAATCATTCCATGTTCTTCAAACTAGAAAAATCATACTCCTTTTTTATTTTTACTAATACTTTTTAACAAATTCAAATTATAGCATAAAAATGCTTCTGAAAGTTTTAGAAACTTTTTGTCGCTCATTATTACTCTCTGTGTAGAGATATAAAATATAACATCATACTGTATGTTAGTAGAGAATATATTCTGTTGATTGTAAAATATTTAGTAGGTTAAAGTCTAATACCATCCCTAAACTAACATTATAAATAACAATTATTTATGTACATGTAGATACAATACATAATTTTGAAAATATTTTTTATTAGCAATATAGTAATGGCTGGTAATAATAATTATAATTAGGACAAACTTAAATACGATTAAAAAATAAACCAACCTCATATCGTTATTAAATATAGTAATCCTGCATGCCAAACCATAGGTCTACAACAACTGATCCGGCTTCCATGATATCCAGAGTATATCCAAAGGAACTGCCACGATCTTCTATCATAATCTGCTATCGAACGAATATATTATCATAAAACGCATAACATCCATAGAATAAATATATGGTTCACGTACATATTGGTGTCACTAAACTGCCAGAAATTAAGTAACCTCATTTTGCATAAAATATGGATTATTTGGGAAATATTATTTCAGGTAGGAATTATCGACATATATACCATCATATTTAAATCAAAACTAAAACAAAAAATTGGATAGTTTTTTGATAATAGCAAAGATCTGGAATAGGAAGTTTGGTTTGATCGAATAGAATTTTTAGACAACTGGATAAATTATTCAGCTTCTGCAAAACTGCCAATACTACAAATGCTCTTTGACCCTAGTAGCAACATGATCATCGACTTATCTCACCAATATAGATTGTGGTATAAAGACAAGTCATGGATGCTAAGAGAGTTTCATATGGTAGAGTATTGGTTGAGAATGCTGTGCCTTTCTAGAAGGTTAGAGATATAAATTGTAATATTTTGTACATATGGAAGATAAGCTATAGATAAAGGTGAATCCTGTTATTCAGCAGGCAAGCAGGAGGAGGAATTTAAAATGGCGATGTGTGGATGGCATGATATACATTCATGAAAAAACTCTGAATTGTGGCTGAATTAAATAGTTGATAATTGACAACTATTAACCTAACAACCCATTTAAGTATAGCCAGGTATGGGTAGGTTTTCTTATAGAAGGAATGACCCAGTATTCAAGTTATCAGTTTTAGTGAAATGACTAAAATAACAAATTGGATACTTCTTTGATAATACGATAGGGTTTGAACTAGAAGTTTATTTTAATCGATGGGGATTTTTAGACGAATAGATAAGTTATATTTAGCTTCTGCCATTACGACAACTGCTCTTTAATTCTAGTAGTACTTGTCTCATTAATATAGATTGTGGCATATGAATAAAAGACACTAAGAGAGTTTCATACAGAAATGGGTTAGAATATTGTGCCTCTATAGTACACTATAGGAACTGTAACACCTGGTACATCTGCAAGATAATCTATGGATAAATGTGAATCTCTGTTTGGTAGATATTGGAGATCTATTAGAAGAAATATACTTCTTATTCTTCATTTGAAGATAGGACAGAATATGATTAAAAGAATATATTAAGAGAAGTATACTTTTCAACTACAGTTTAACATCTCGCTCAGAAACATAATTTGATACCAGGATAGAACAGGGCAGGATTTAAATGGCAATGATGGAAACGAACTCTGATTTGTAGATCAATGCGTGATTATTGATTTGTATTGTATGTATGATGATCTAATAATCCATTTAAATAGCTAGAGTGGCCTATTGTTCAGGTCGACGACGAAATAAAAATGCAAAACCGGAAAAGATGAGATACACTTCTTTCAATTTCCATAGTAAATTATATAATATATTTGATTATAAACAGTTTAGACGTTGTAGAAGAGACTCTATGCTTGAGGATTATATTGCCTAATTACAACTGTATTATCTACGCAACGTCTAGGTCTGAGTATGGATGCCAAAAAGGCATCCTGTTCAAAATATTCCATCAAGTATTTATAACCAGTGATGAGAGAGAACTCAAGGCTATATATCCACAAGCGGATTTATAGAAATTACTACTAGATGAGGAAATGTGAAAACAACTACTTCCTCAATAAATATTTAAAGATGCGTTATTAGAAGCAAGTTGGAAAATAGTCTTGATACTTAATTTGATGAGGAACATATATGTTTATTAAATATTTATCTATAAATATAAATCAAATACTTTCAGGACATTCAAAAATTATAACCATGGATGTCGGTAGGATTACTTTCAGGGAAGTGCATCTGCATCTATACATGATACTATTAACTAATAAGATATAATTTATAGAAGTGCATACTTATAATTATAGATAGGTATATAAAATTAGATAGACGTCTTAAGTATTTATTCAAACAGTGATTTTAATAATACAAATTTTATTTCTTAATCTTTTTCTGTGTGTTTTCTTTCATAACAGGGGGATGCAAGTGCACCCTCTTCCACCTTGCTCCCGGCGCTCATGCCTATAACTGTAGGATAAACTTACTGATCAATAGTCTACTATTATCAAGATTATAAAATATTTTAAAAACTTTAAGAAATTATGTATGGAATTATATTGTATGAAATTGTTAATGGGATTTCTTATCGCAAACAAATATTTAATAAAAAAATATTAGTTATTTGAGTGATATTTTATTCTATGTTTTCAATATTTCTTTCATGGTCTCAATTATTATATACTTCAACATATTTTATCCTTAAATTGAGAAAAAATATCGTTTTACCACACAATGAAACAATTTACATTATAAGTCAGGCTGAACAAAACTGTATCCTTTCAAATTCTAACGCTTGCGTTCATTCATAAATTATTAAAATATAGATAAAATCGAAACAAAAATAAAGTAATGAATTATGTATAATAACGTATAATCTGCCAGCCAATAGAAAATTTTGTGGGTGTGTACTGGGCTGGACTTAAAATATATTTGGAGTGTCGTGATACAAGTTTATAATTTAACATTAATTATATATGTAGATGTAATTCTATTTGGAATTATTCTGATATCAAGTTTAAATTCAAATCAACTTGATTCAGCTGTAAAGTAATTTATCACAATATTTATAAACTACAAAGAAAAATTATTCCAGTAAAAAACAGTAATAATATTCCTAAACAATAAAAATATTGCACTCTATGTCTCTGACATAGAGTGCAATTTTTCTGTCTCTGACATAGAATTGATTCTGTCAAACATCCATTCTCTTGTTGCCAAGAGTAGATTAAATCGTTAACAGTCTACAACGCCAGCAGATATAATTATTGACACTAACCCTTTTTTCTAGTTTCAGCTCTTAAGTTAATTGGTTGCAGTAATAACCTTTGAATACCACGAGAAGAAACGTACTCCTATATTGAAATGGTTCTTCGTAGAGAATAAAAGTTTTAAATTTATATATTGACATCTATTATACAGAGTTTGCCAGGGAGGTATGGTGTTTTTGAGACGACTTTTATACGCGCCTGCGTGGAGCGAACATTTTCAGGATGGTTGATATCTACTCGTTGCGGGATGCCATTCCAGTAGCCATGGAGCCGTAGTCTGTGGCACATCGTGTGTGTATTTACAACACTTTTATTGAAACTAGTCGTTCTGCGGTGCCCTTACAGCGACGATTTCGAAACCATTTTAATGTCGGTCAGCATGGTCGCTAAGGTCGGCTCGGAAAGAGCTGAAACTCCTTCCGAAACCATAAAGGTAGAAACACACTGCTGTCACGTCATGTGAGCTCACATGCTGTCATGTGTTATCTCACGTCACGTGATATCATGCTTAGGTGCACACTGGTATCACGGCATGCCAAAAAGGCTTATCATGTATGTAGATAGGATACTGAAACCAGCAGTGTTGTTTGAGAAGACAGCCTCCTCAAGTAGTGATTCGGAGTGGGAAGAAGAAATAATGGCTAGTTTCCTCGTATGTGAAGGGGAGAGTTCGAAACGGATATGGGTACATAATATAAATAAATAGAGAGAGAGCAATTAGGGGAATTTCATACATTGTACCCTCAGCTATTAAAAGACCCGAAGATGTTTAGTATTGCATAAACATTCATGTCCCGTCACTTTTTCTATAAGAAGTTCGTCAACCATTCTTTTAGATGACTTGGACTTGTTGGTGTATTGAAACGTGAACTCACGCCGCACCGAGCCGAAAATGTGTTCGTCCAGACTTCTGTTGACGTGATGTCAACTGTGCTGCCCATGTCGTGAGGTTGAGAGCGTGAAGTGGCGTCAGTGTAGCTCTGGTGAACTAAAATACATGGAAAAACTTAAACCATACTTTTGTGACGTGACATCCCATGATATCACGTGAGTTCACGTGACGTGACAGCAGTGTGTCTCTACCATAACGCGCGAAATTGAAAGTTTTCCTCGTGCCATGCTCGAAAGGAGTGTGAATGATTCTTCCACCCGTCTACAAGTATGTCTCGATAAACATGGACGCCACCTAACTGATGTGATTTTTCGCAGCTGACTTACATATGCTATGTATTCTTCAATGGCAATACACGACTAATGTATAAAAACAATAAATTTTAAAATTCGTTCAAAAATAGGCTTACCTACCTGTAAAAGCTAGGTGTCAAGGTTTTCTGACAAATAATCACGTAGAAAGTCAAATATTTTTTTACATATCCGAATTTTATTTTCTGTATACGTTTAGAAATGTACCTTAGTGTACTTTTCATTTGCGAGACTGGAAGAAATCTACATACAGTTGAAAGAATTTTCAATGAGAGATATCCCCATTATCATGTCGTGCCTCTACAGCACAGTTACGTCAGATACTGTAAAAGTTTCAGAGAATAGGTAATTCTCTGAAATTCCAGAATCCAGTACGACGAAAGAGCTGTATGTCTAAGCATTACAGAAAACTAAAAAATAAATACTGTCGTTGAAACAGTGACGAATTCTAGATCAGCTTCATATCAAACTGCAACTGTTTGCAAAGAAATTGTGGATTTTATATATAAAAAAAATCAGCCCAACAAATTATAGACGGCTCACTAGCTCACACATGATTCCGATCACAGACTTTTGTGAAATGATATCAGAAAAGATATTCCGCGAATCTGATTATTCAAAAAGTATGTTTCACCGACGAATCAACGTTTTTTATAAATGGTAATGTAAATACTCAGAATGTAGTGTACTAATCCTCATATCTTTCGTGAATAGACGATTTCCAAAAGAAGTCAACTTGGGAGCAGAGATCTTAGGTAATCATGTAGTTGGACCCTTGTTTTTAAATCGAAATTGAAACGAATTATATTAAACTGCAAATTTTTTAGTTTTTAGAAGAAAATCCTGATACACTTTCAAATCTTGAAATAACTTTTCAATAGGAGGTGCTCCTCCACACTATTGTGGTAAGTTTATCTCAATGAACAGTATCCCAATAAGTGAATTGGATACCGGGGTACAATAAAGTGGCATGCTGGGTCTCCAGACCTAACGCCCTTATTATTAATTTTGTTGGGCCTACTTAAATTTAAACAAACATCGAGGATTTTAAGCAGAGAATTACTAAAGGATGTAGGTTAATTTCCGTATAATCTTGGATGGGTAAGAGATATGTTTTATAACGGGATATAGTACTGTCAGTAGTCAGGATTTATTTTAAGAATATTTATTTAATTTAAGAAGATTTTTTCTGGTACTATTCTTTAATTTTATATTATATTTACTATATATTTTACTATATTTACTATATATACTATATATTTTATAGTATAGTTATTTTAGAGTATCTCAGAATTAATGTCGGAGAGGGGGGGGGACTTTAGACTCGCACTATATATCACTATATATATGCTCTGATGTTCATAACTTATACTTGAACTCGAATTTCTATCTGCAGAATTCTAGCAATACGAGGGGCACTATTTATATTTTGAAAATATTTTCCTTCATGATCTATACACTATTGCATGCGTTCGAACTATTTGTCAAAGCATTTTCCATTTCGCTTGAGATATTTCCAAAACATAATTTTTGAACGCATCAACGGCTTCTGCCGAAAAAAATCGTTGTCTATGAAATTTATTTTTGACGCTGGGGAACAAAAGGAAGTTAGTTATTGGGTGTCAAATCAGGACTGTACGGCGGATGACCCATGAATTAAATTTTTTTGAGTGTCCAAACATTCGGTTGTTTGTCGAGATGTGTGAGAGCTCGCATTGTCATGATGAAGGAAGATCCGACCGCACTTCTTTGTTTTCCTTATTTCACCGAAGGCTTCCGACAAATAAATGGTTGTGTACCATTCAGGACTGACTGTTTTACGTTCCTCTAAGGGCACTGTTGCCACATCACCAATTTTTCAAAAAAAAAAAACAAGCGAAGTTTGTTTCTAAGTGCTTCGAGAGCAAACAACTTTTGTTGGATTTGCTTCATCTTGAAACACCCATACAGTCGACTGCTGTTTACTTTCCGGCTCCTACACATAGATGCATGATTCGTCACCTGGTACAACTTTATATACGTCTTTGAAGCACTGCCATTGTACTTCTTGAGCATTTGCTTGCACCAATCGACACGAACATCTTTTTGAAATTTTTTCAAATTATGTGGAATCCGACGAGAACAAACCTATTTTATAGCTAAATGATCATGCAATATTTTATAATTGCTAGTCGAACTAATGCCTAAGGTTGTCTCAATCTCACAGTACACGGTAATGTCACATGACGATCTTGCATTATCAGTTTTTTCACAGCAACAATATTTTTTGGCACAGAAATTGATTTTCGACGACCTTCACGGCGTTCGTCGGTGAGCAAATGACGGCCACGGTTAAACTCGTTATACCAGCGTTTCACAGTGGCAGAGGATGTAGCTTCATCGCCAAAAATGGAAGAAAGTTGATCGTTGCACTCTTTTCTTAATAATCCACGCCGAAAATCATAATGAAACATCGCGCGAGAATGTTCACGAGTTAATTCCATTTTTTCGCTGAGATACAATTTTCAAATTACTATAAATAAGACAAATCACGCTTAAATGATAGAATGTTCTGAAGAAGGTTATGGTTAAAAATGTTAAACTTTCCATTGGAAACGTCAGATGTCGTCTGACAACACTTAGTGTTGCCACGGCTCAAAATATATATAGTGCCCCTCGTAATAAACACCAGACGCTTGAATACACCAGGCTCAAGTTGAATGTAATCCCCGGCAAAAAAAAACTATTGGCAAATAAGAAACTGTAAAAATGAGGCAACACCTTGAAACATTATAATTGTTTCTGACCCCTCGAACAGATCCACAAAGAATGTCTATACATTTACAAGTCTCCCACACACAAAGTAAACAACTGACTTAAAACAAGCGCAGTAAACTAACGCTGGCCGATTGCCTTTGTACCGGACGGTGTGCCCTCACGTAATTCAATTTCTTCTCTCTTTTGGAGTTTATATAAATGGTAGATGTTGTACAGTTCGCCATACTAGTGCAGCGTAAAGGTGCTCCGACAGTAGAAAAAATATAAATCTAGCTATTTGTATGCCAAGTGCCGATGATCAAGGCCTCCTCGGATAACACGTATTTCACGTATTCCCTATTTTTGCCTTTTACGGTTGACCGTCTACATCCTCCGTCCGTGTAAAATCATCGGTGTTTTATTTGGGATTTGATAATTATTACTTTCGTTCTGTGCGTTAACTTTTCTACTTACAATAATATAACATGTTCAGGTGCATCCCGAGCTACTTTTTCTTAATATGGAAGTACACTTTTGGCAGCCGATTCAGGACTATTCCAACGTTTGGGCTTCTGGACGTATTATTTAATCAATCTGTTTGCTAAATTTAGAATAACAGGTACACGCTCTGTCGGATATTTTACCTTGATATTAAATGAACAATTCATCATTTCTGTGATGCGTCATGTAATAAAAATAATAACAAATATACGGCTCACACACACAATAAAAAAGATATGTACTAAATCACTTGCGGTTGATGGAATAGTTAGTACCGGCATGATGAAAATTGAATTTATTTACTTGGCAAAAACGTAGTCTGATCTAGTTATTGAATCTGGAACAAAGAATTATTCGTTTTAACAAAAACACATGATCCACTTTTATACACAAGGGAAACTCAAGAATTATATATTTAACAATATACAAAAATGTATTTATACTTGGATTTGCAAACAATTTTTTTATAGATATGTAGAAATACTACTGACAATGCATAGGTTAGAAATTTAACACATGCCACGATTATGCACTTAGTGCTATCAAATACGTCAGTTTTTCAAGTAATGTGTATTATAATACAGAGAACATATTATATAATTAATCCAAATATTGAAATTGCTTTTTTATAACGAACTTTTAGTTGACACTATTATTACAAAAAATATTACATTTACATGACATCTAATTACGGAATGATATTTATATTTGTCAATAAACTCCTTCTTCAATTTTAGCTGTATTATTTTTGATAACTTGAAAGTGAAAATGAAGAAATATTTGTCCTGAAAGTGAATCGCGATTAGCATGTCAGAGTTGGCGTGTTATTAAAGTAGTTTATTAAATATAACTCAGAAAATTCGTTGATGACATAATTCAGTGAGTTAAAAAATTACAATCACAATTATGTACAACAACTCAGAGTGTACACTAGGCAGAAAAATTAAGGGATGTAAAAAAGTCCTAAACTTTTACGTGATTTTCAAAGGGCGGTAACTTAAAAAAGAGTGAAAAATATTAGCCAATCAATTTAAAGCTTAAATTATATTTAAAAAAGCAAATTGAAGCTCCGTGTTTCTAGTTTTCAGATCTTGACTTCAAGTTTCAGCAGTTTTTCAGTAATCATAAAAAAAACATAGAAAAAAAATTCCAATTTTCGCTTGCCTTTCAAAGGGTCCTCGCACTACATTCTTTTCAGTGATTTCATCATAAAGCTTTTTTAGAAAATTTTACCCTCTTTAATATTAGCGGTCTAAAAGCCTTGTAAGATGATTTTTCGCTGAGATATCATCGTTCAAAGTAAAAAAGTCAGTTTTGACTGATAATTAATTACTCGGGAAATAATGATCGTATAGAAAATTCAAAGCCGTAGTTATCTATTGGTTTTTGATAAAAAAAGTTGAAATATCTGAAAAGTGGAAACCTGGAGCTTCAGTGTGCTAGTATTAAAATTGCTCTGCCACTATTTTTATCCAAGTTGCCCTTTGAAAATCACCTAAAAAATTTATTTTTTTACATCCCTTAATTTTTGTGCCTAGTATATATCTAAACTTGATAAACACATACTTGGTAAATATATTATTTATAAAACGAAACAAAAAATTAAATGCGTTTGAATTCTTTCATTTACAGCCAATATTCTGCGTTTTAATTGTGATATTCTGTTAAACAGAATACGAAAATATTTTCTTTCTCCTAAAGCCATGGAAAAACAATGGTACATGGCATAAATGGTCTAGCTACTGTTAATGGATAGGGTGCTAAAGATTCTTCCTATCCTAGAACATTACTTTTATCAAACGTGGTCGTGAATTTTAAAGCAGCTATCGAAAAGGATAGTACATTTAAGCTGTTATGAATTATTTTTGGATTCTGTAAATGTGTTAAACTATTCTTGTGGAGTTTTCTTGTTATACAATAGCAAGTATTTGATGGATCAGTTATTGAATCGAATTATGATCTCCACTTCACAGCACAAAATTTATATTACTGAAGCTTATATTCGAAATGGTATGCTAGTTAATGGAATTTGGGAATGCAGTTGGCCTTACACTTGCATTATTTTCTCTTATGTGCTAAAGAAATTGACATTTTAACTTTAATATTTGATATCAATGGAGTTATTGCTGTAGACGTCAAAATTTCAGTTTCCTTTCTAGGTCGTCTCTATGACACTTTCTATGGCACTAAAGTAAAAGTAAGAGTAAGTAAAATTAACGGTTCTTACAAATTTGTCAACTTCCTTTTAGTTTTGCTGTGCTATGTATCTAAACTAGTATAGTAAATGTTACTATAATTTAAACCTATGTAAAATATCCCTTTCAGTTTTGCTGCAAATTGCAATGCATGTATCTAAATTAATATAGTATGGTAAATATTACTATAATTAAAGCCTTCTGAAATCAATTAGTATAAGCAGATTTATTGCTTAGTGAATGGAAAGGACAGAGTAGCAGATAAACAAAATTTTGATGAGCCACCTTATTATGTAAACATCCGTTTATTGTCCAGATTTACATTAATCAAAGTCTCCTGTATAATAAATATGAATTGTTTTTATAATACAACAGTAGATTATTCACAGTTACATAGACAAGTCTATAAAAGGAAACTAGAAGCTATTTCCTATCGTCCTTCATGTTTATTTTCGTATAAAGGATAAGAAGCAAAAAAATCATAAACAAAAAAACTGAGTTTCGTGTTTATTTATCATTTCCTGTATCATAAATTAAGTACTATTTTCATAAAACACCAAAATTATCTTATTTCAAGGGAATTTCATCAACTAAATGGAATATTTCGAAGTAATGTCAAGTATGTTAGTGAAATACGGATTAACAGTCAGGTACAGTACTTCATTTATAACGTCGCTGTCTCACGTGCAGGCTCTCTTACATGCAGGCTGCCTAACAGAAACGTTGCTACAAAAGCTGCAACTCGGCCATTTTTTATCCAGTTTTAAAAAACAAAAAAATTAAATTAATGATTCAAAAAATACAACAACCTAGTATCAATGTCAATTTTTTTAAATCAATCGACAATCAACTTTTTGTTTTTAAACAGAACGATATTTATTTTGCTTCGTTGGCTTTAATTTTTTCTCGGTATTCAACGATAAATTATAATTTGATATTTGAGTAACACTTTGTGGATAAAATGCGTAAATAACGTTAATTTTTATTTATTTCATTATCAACGTATTAAAATAATATTACCATTTTAATAGTAAATAATACAATACTAATAATTATTGAATGCTTATTGTTTTTTTTTAATTCTGACGTTTGCCATTAATTTTTTTTAAATATTGAATTACAATGAACAAACTGATATACTTTCAGCGCCAGAGAAAAAGCTATAAAGCGGTACGTTTGTACATAATGTTTAACTCTAACCTTCTAACCATCTTCTAACTATTCAAGAAAATTAAAAATCAACTGTTCGTGAAATTACCACCCTGTTTGAATTGGTTCGATGTATTTACATCGTAATACCTTAAAGTTAATCAAACCAACACAAATCAAACTATTTGTCTAATGTACATACTCACTATCATCAAACATACAGCTTGTCTAGAATAGGAAAAAGTCTCATAACTGCGATATCGGGCCGCTCACGACGTGCGCAGTAAATAGCCTGGTCTTTTCTCGGTCGCACTCAGACCTTTGCAGAGTGAATATCGAGTATGTATTTACATTAATCAAAGTCTCCTACATAATAAATATGAACTGTTTTTAATAATACAACAGTAGATTATTCACAGTTATACAGACAAGTCTATAAAAGGAGAATAGAAGCTATTTCCTGTCACCCTTCATGTTTATTGCCGTATAAAGGATAAGAAACAAAAAATTATAAACAAAACAGAGTTTACAGAGTTCTATCTGGCCACGCGTAAAGTGCATCCCTTTCCCTCCGAATGCCGCCTCACTCTTTCTTCTACGCATACGTAGAGAATCTCACACTTTTCCTATTCTTGACAAGTTGTATTTACTTGTTACACAAATTTTACACATTCTTGGCGTCGTCTGGAGTAACTCGAGGTTCACATCTGGGACCATTATGTCGCATCATCTTCTTTTTGCCGATAACTTCAAATTATTGAAGTGAATACTTCTTTGGCGGCGTTCTGATATTTGACGAGAATGGAGAGTGAATTGGAAAAAATGTAACGTTTCCAGATTTCGCTACACGAGAGAGAAAAAAGATATAACGTAGAGAGAAGGCGAAAGAGTATAGTATACTAAGTATACATTTGGTATACCTAAAACACAGGCTTCGTTATAAGACAGAGTACACAGATATATAACATAGAGAGAAAGAGAAAGAGGGCTATACATCATATATATCAGTTTAGGCTATCCGCGTCTCCCAATTGTCGCGCATGCGCGCGTTATAGAACAGCTGAAGCAGCACGCGTCTGTACCGAATATTTATAATTATGTTTTGTAATTATTTACGTTATTTACATCTGTGTTCTGTGATTATTTGATAATATCCTTGAACCGTTTAACTTGTTAAAATCTAGAAGATATAATATATTCATTCACCGCTCCCTTCTGGTTTACAGCCACACAGGTGCAAATGCACTTGAAAGAGGCGAAAACAAAATCCCTTTGATTCTCGGGGGACATTTCAATGTAAATTTCGGATCCAATGATTCTTTGACGTTGATTAACTTTCTTCGAGAAACATTTGGTCTGCTTATAAATAACAATCCTAAAGAATCAACAACAAAATCCGGAACAACAATAGATGCAATTTTCATATTTTAGTTATCACAAACCAATCATATCAGTATTACCAATTGAACCACCAGCCGATGATAGTGTAGATAATGAAGAAACCGAATATTTTTACACAAATTTTATATTGTTATATTTCTTTTGAAATTATCCCTCTCCCTCTCTCTCTCTCTCTCTGTCTCTCTATCTCTTTCAATCCCTCACTCTTAATCTCTCTTATTCTCTATTCTAAAGAAGTATTCACTTCTATCACGTGTACTGTGCTGCACATGATGATTTTTTTTAAATGTGGCCTGCTTAGATGATCACTTGATGTTGCAAAAATTCGGGCTCTGATGCAGGGTCAGTCTGTGTCTATTCTTTCAATTGCTAGCACACTCTCAGAGTCCTAACTGTCCAAATCTTCAATTAGGAATCTTTCACATGACCCCCAGGAAATTCTGGTTATTTCCTCCAATTCGTCGATTGTTCTGCGATCATCAAACATGATGACATCTGGCACTTTTGAACATTTTCGTCTGTTCTCGCCGCTGACGGGCGACCTAAACGAGGTTCATCTTCAAGTGGTATTTGACAACTTCTGAACCTCTTGCCTGGCTTAGAGCTCCTTTTCCATAAGCTTATCGAAGCATTGAAACTATATGTGCTGCTGTTTTCAACAAGACACAGAACTTCACGTCAGCGCGTTGCTCCTTAAAGTTTGCAATCTCAAACTCCATCTGAAACCATCACTGTGATGGTGCACATGAACGATACTTGGCCAACTAAGCACAGGAAGTATCTAGTAATTGACCAGCAGAAGAGGGCAGCACTTCCAATCCACTTGTCTACAAAAAATAATTCTCGTTCTTTTTATACCCCCTCGTATAGTTACATTGCCACTTACTGACGACTTATTTATATTGACTTTATATTGACGACTACACACAACTTATATTTGAATAAACATTTATCAATATAAATGGCAGGCTTGTCACAACTAAATACCGTTGTATTCAAGTAATCTATAACAATCTTTACAGAAACTCTATTAAGGGTCCCATACACGCTCAGTTTTTAACTCAGGCCAGCCTGCGCAAACTTGGTTTGTATAACTGAGCGTCTGTGGATAGTTCAGGTCGGATGCGCAGGCCGCCGATCTGGCCTGAGCAATTTGAAGTTGTTTGATTTTGACCTGCGCAGACAACTGAGATTGCGCGTGTGTGGGCCAGTTCAGGCCACGTGTTCAGTTCAGTACGAAGTTATAAGCCATGGATAGAGAATCTACCGCCAAATTCATCGAATTATACAAATCTTTGCCATGCTTATGGAAAGTTAGAAGCAAGGAATATTCTGATCGAAACAAAAAATTGGCTGCTTATGAGGTGTTAGTGCAAGAGACGGAGCGTGAAGTGAACAGAGAGGTAAAAAATAAACAATTTGAGGAGGTCGACTCGTCCAGTTACAAGAAATCTTAAAGTTTCGCTTAAGCGCTCATGACATGAAATTGACTGCCTCATGCACGTATCTTGCCGTTGTATCAACGGAGAAACCAATCTCAACCAATATCAAGTGTAGATAAGTGTCTTCATTCATTCTCAAATAGTTAAACCAATTCTATTTTTCCAATGTCAAGTCTTCCAATAAACTATGTAAGACAACAGGTTTCTTTTTAACAGATAACTGTTCGTCCTTCTGGTCCTGTTTATAGAACGTTTCTTCTGCTGCTTTTTGTTAATAGCGCAAGCGAGGAGAAGGAAGCAGGCAACATCACATTGAGAAACCATTGTGAACTGAGCAAATATCTGGATAGTTGAACTGTACGTGTGGGTCCAAAAAGCAACACAGGCCAAATTTCGCAGACCTGGTTTGCGCGGGCAGACCTGTGTTAAAAACTGAGCGTGTGTGGGGCCTTTTATACACTTTGAATAGTTTTCATAAGAGAACAACAAAACAGTGCATGAAGTAAAGTCGACTTATAGATATTATGCTAACAAATGTCTTAAGTTTAATAACATAACAGATTTATTGTATAAATACTTCTTTAGAAGAAAGCAAGTGCTTCGAATACTCAAAATTTACTACTAATGATTTACGTGATTTATAGAATATTCCTTACGTACCTATTGTGACCATATTTCTATAGTTATAATGGTATTCTATATACGGTTCCACAGACGTTTCCCTATTCATAATTTAATAAATACTTGGTAAACGGCTTCATTTAGGCATTTTATTTTGCTATAAATCATTATATGAACGAGGTGTGAATTTTGCTTCTTTTTTGTTCGAGTAGATAAATAAAATGCTGCCGGTCATCAGGAGGAAGGCCTTTAAAGGAAACCGTAATTAATCTTTTCGAAATATTAAGCAAGTAATACAACATAAATTGGAAATAGACAAATTGCATTTAAATGTGTAATTATCGTATTTTACGTACAATATGACGGTGTGCGTTAAGTTTAAAGGCGTGATTAATCATCCAGAATGCGTAACTTACACCTTATGTAAATGATACGACAATAATTTACGTGTACCTACTACAGATTATGCCTGGTTCTTAGTAATCTATTTATGAAACAAATTTAACCGTGTAAATTATTACAGGTCTCATAGACTGATTGTATCATAAGAATGATTGTAACAAAAACAAAATATAATTTACACTTCTTTAAAATGTTTAAAGTTTTAATGTACAGAGTGAGCGAAACTCTATGTCTCAGCTCTATTATAAGAAAAAGAAAAATGATGAAAATATTCTTGATGAAAAAAGGTTCTTAAGATTGAGTAACGTCCTTTTTAAGTCGAATTTGCATAATTTTCCATATTTGAAAACGCAAGTAGTGACGATATCGATTTTTTCCCAGAAACAACCTACATGTTGGCATATTTAAAGAGAGCTTGTGAACAAATTGTGTAAAGAAAAAAATTTGCTATCTTTTTCCGTTAAAAAGTTATAAGCAAATTTGTAAAAAAAAGTATTATCAAAAGTTCGCAATTGTCACGATTTAAACAAGTAGCCTTTGGAAAAAAATAGCAAAGTCGTATCTATCAATAATTAATCTAATGGTTGACAAATATTGTTTTGTTATCATTTGACTTTGAAAAATATTCACGCACAACGAAATAGTCGATATGTTATTTAGTTTATAGGGAAATCTCAAAAGAACCCTAGAATAGCAGTTGAGTTATACGCCCAGAGATACCATGAACGTGTTATTCCAAGCTTAAAAATATTTGCAAGATTGCAACGCAATTTACATGCAAATATCGAGGCATTTTTTTCTCGAAAGGGAAGAAAAAATATTAAAAGAGTCAATTCTGATAATACTGTTGCCACTGTTTTGCAGTATTTTGAAGACCAACCAAGGAACTCGATTCGAAAAGCCTCTCGTGAGTTAAATTTAAAATATAGTTCGGTACGAAAAATTGAAAAAAAAATTATTATCGCGATTATAATATTCATAACTTAGAACAATTGTCAGATCAACATCAACAATGAAGAATTAATTATGTAATTATGTTGCCCAGGTGATGGTAAACTTAGAGATAAATGACAATCGGTTTTTTGAGCATGTGTTGTGGACGGACGAAAGCCGTTTTGTTAGTAACAGTAAGCCCAATAAAGAAAAATGAACATTTTTGGGCTACTGAAAATCCACATTGTCAATCCGATTGAAAACCAATAACACTTAGGAATTAACGTTTGGTGTGGAATTATTAATGGGCATTTGATTGGTCCATATTTTTACGAAGGAATTTTAAATAGTGAGCGATATTTGCCATTCCCTTAAGAACAACTTCCTGTGATTCTCAAAAATGTGCCATTACAGCTGCGAGCAAGCATGTATTTCCAGCATGGTGGATCTCCACCGCATAAAGCAAAAAATTTCCAACAATATTTAAATGAATCTTACGGAGAAAATTGGATAGGTATAAATGGACCGATACAGTGGGCATCTAAATTACCGGACTTGACCCAACTAGATTTCTTCTTGTGGAGAACTACGAAAAATAAAGTTTACAGAACACCATCTGTTAACTTGGAACATTTAAAAGAAAAAATTAGAAATGCTTGCGATGAACTATCTAGAGAAATGTTTCGTAAGGCTTCAGTGAGAGGAGTAAGGCGGGGATTGGATAAGTGTTTAGAAGTAGGAGATGGTCACATTGAAAATTTGTTATAGTGATTTCCTACATACTTTGTTTCTTTCTGTGGTAATAGTTGTAACATATTAAGTGTTTTGTAATGTTATATTAATAAATAATACTAATTAATAATCTTTAGTTATTGAGAGATGCGACTTTACTATTTGTTTCCAAAGGGTACTTGTTCACCCTTTCCCCAAAAATGAGATTGTTATGGTAATAGATTAAAAATGTAAATGTCGACATAGTCCAAGGGAATTTTTACAACAAATACCGATAAGTCAAAAGTAATTTGAATTTATAATTTCATCTCAGATGCAAAACCCGGCATATCCCTTGATATCTTAGATGCAAAGGCAGACATTTCCAATGAATCAATAAGATCTAAATATTTCATCACGTGATGCAGCGTAATTTGTAGATTTTGTCAATTGAATAACATGTGCTGAGAGTGTTGGTGTGATTTAATTTAATCGATAATGTTTACTAATATTGTTATTCATTTATTTCCAAAAACAGTTTAAGATGAATTGAATGCCAAAATTAAATAATGTTGCACTATTAACTAATATCACACAGTATGATAGTAACAGGATCCGAAAGAGAACTAAAGGACAAATAAAACGTGAAAATGCTAAACGTGTATGTAATATTATTTAAATTATATTTAAGTTAATTATTCACTTAAAACAAATTTTCAAACTTAATTTATAAGAAAATTCTTTTAGATATGCTTCAAAAGTTTTGCCAATATATCCCACTTGTGGTCATGCTGGAAAACCATACCAAGCTTTTCAATGCACTTCAAATTTTTCCGTGAAGGAATTTCATACGTATTTCTTCAAAAATATGGAAAAGAATGGACAAGATATGTTTATATTTTGTCACTGCGATCTATATAAACCAAAGCGTCATCAAAAGTGAAAAGAATCTATTAATCTAAGGAAACTATTAGAGAAACACTATGGAAAAGAATGGGAAAAAGAAGATGCCTTAATTTTTTTTCGAGAAGCTTTCCAAAATGTTTCAGGTGGAGGACAAGCAGTCGAAGTCGGTAACCGCGAAGAAGAATCAATTAATTTTGGTATTTGAAAATGCATTTTGTGTTGTTCGATAATAATGAGAAATAGAATGTATTTTCAAAAGTTACACACATTTTTTTGGAACATTTCAAATAGAATTAGATGCAAAAATCGATGTCCATTTTATTTCCCAAATTTAAGGGTCATATGGATGCTTATGATTTCTATATTACTATGATTTGTTATCATTTAAAATCAATAATAACATATTTTACGAAATTTGGTCACTGCATTCAATTGAATAAAAATGTTATAAGTTTTTATTAATTATCTCATATTATGTTTGTCTGGACTTGTCGGGTTTTGCACCTAGGCGACTGAATTATTGAAAAGCATAATTTCCGATTTGAATAACATGATTATTTCAGAAGATAATACTTGAGGATGAAGATAAAAAACCTGTCTCCGACACTAAATGAACAATCATTTAGTTTGTGAGGAACAAAGGTGAAAATAATTGTCGAAATAATTAACTGCGTGACTGTACCGTCTAAAATTTATTAATTATGTGAGAGTATTAAGTTCCGCCGTAATGCCGAGATGTACTCCAGTCGCTTAATGGACGAGATGCATTCCAAAATGCCGTGACATTTTCTGTAATTTATATAAATAGTTCCACAAATCGTAGACGTGGATTGTGTGCAAATGAGATAGCAGACTTACTCTGCGCCCGGGTACATTAAAATGTAAAGTTTACGGTATATAAAAGCAAACAGTCTAATTAATTAAAACGTTCAAAAAATTCCATCGCCAGCAACAGGTAATACTTTAGCTATGGTATTAATTTTTGAAAAATGTTGAAATTTCTAATTAATTACCGAAATGAAATAGAAAAGATTACAAGATAAACCTGCGTAACATAATAATATAAATTTCTTTTTGAACGATGTTAACTTTTATATGAAAATATTCCAAAATAACCTTTGAAGAAAAAACTGACGGATATCAAGTATCACCACGTTACACAGGAATTTTTATTATGAAATCTTAATTTTTCTTTGAATGAATAATGTCTCATTTTAATCATATTTTTTCCATCTTTAATATCTCGGCGTTAAAGTATATTTTATACAAATAGTATAGCAATAGTGAATAATCCTTGTGGGTAATATATCATACTGTTGGTCTGCCCAGATATATCATACATTCATGCAGAAAATAATATACAGGCTCTCTACTACTATGACAAATATTTTAGATTTATATATTTACTCAACACTTCTACATTACATAGGAAGGTGAAACTGATACTTTTATCTTCAAAAAAATAAACTACCATTTAATCCAAGACGTAAGAAATATATGAATATTCTAAGCATATGACGAGATTGTTACTTTTCTTACCTCTGAGGCCAATTAAATTTTATTTAATATCTTAGGAAATACAAGTCGTACTAAATAATTAAAAAAAAAATAAGCTTCTTATACCGAAAATAATATGTTATGTAATAATTACAATGGTTTAAATAATACAGAGTGGTATTGAAAATTTGTCCATTTCTAAGAACCGCCATATCGTTTGTGTCAAATATTACACAAAAATATCCTCCTATTGAATTTTTATTATACACATTATACACACAATTGAAAGCGATGAAAAATGTATTAAGCTATGTTTAAATATATATATATATATATATATATATATATATATATAAACTTCAACGAAACGTCATAGCTATTCGGAAAAGGGTTACATATTTAAAAAAGCGAAGAGTCACTCGATATTATCTTACCTTCCCAATTCTGGACGTAGGACTTGAACTCAGTAAATTATTTATTGTAAATAATTTATACGTAAAAATTTTCGTTTGCCTTTAATATAAACAAAACGAGTAAGCAAATTGCAATAATATTGCGCCGCCCCCTCTTTCATATCGATGGCACCTCCGGATCATGTCTCTAGAGGTTTCAGATCAAAACGCAAAAGTTACCACGTTGTTCGCAAGGGTCGATTTATTATACCGATTTTGTCAAAATGGCGAAATTCAAACGAAAAGCATTTCGTACACCGACCTAAAAAGTTCGTGACATACAGACGAAAACAGCCGTTTAGTAAATATAGACGAGTAAGCAAATCGCAATAATATTGCGCCACCCCTTCGCTCATACCGAAGGCATCTCCGGAGCATGCCTTTAGAGGCTGCGGATCAAAAAACTAAAGTTACCACGTTGTTCGCAAGTCGATTTACTACATTCATTTTGTCAAAATATCGAAATTCTAACGAAAAGAATTTCGTACATCGACCTAAAAATTTTGTGACACACACACGAAAACAGCTGTTTAGTAAATAGATATGAGGTATTCTAATACCGAATGTTTTTCATTTTACCTTCTTTGTTATAACCTAATATTTGAAAATTATATATTACTAGTAGAGGGGCTTTACCAGTTCTAGACCTCCCCCACCACTTTATATTTCGTCAGAGTTAACCTTGGGATCACCTTGGCAAAGTTACCTTGAAAAGATTACTGAATGCTTTCTATGGGGGTCACTTTGGAAGTCACCTTGCGAAGATACCATTGTAAAGGTGACCTCAGGGTTAACTGCGTCGTCACTAACTATATATTACGCAATAAAGATCACATGGCTTTGTATCCAAATATGGATATTAAAGAACTAATGACAATATTCTTGAAGAACAAAATTATTTAATAGATGTTACCGCATAATATATATTAGTAATATTGTAGGTTAATGTAGGTTGAATGAAATAACTCCTATTTCTAAACGAAATTTAAAAAGCATACTCTTTTCTATAAAAGATAATTTAATTCAGAGTTCACCTGCGTTCGGCAAAGACTACGCGGTAAATTGTGTCTTGGACTTCCCACGAAAATCAAGTTAATTTTTTATTTACCAGGTAGATGACTATAGTGTCATTTTGTCAATGCGTTTACTTTAAAGTGATGCATCGACCGTGTGATTTTCTCAAGATATCGTGCATCGGCCATCGAGTACGCTGTACTCACAATTTCTTTTACACATCTACATCTTTTAAAAAGTGCGAACTATCTCCATGTTCTCATACATTACCACTCCAAAGTTAAAGACTCGAACTGAAGCAACTGTCGGCAATAATCAACAAATATTAAGACTATATTTTAAAATCTTCTACTACTGGAAAACTTTAAATTTCACCTTATATGATTTTTTTTTGACTATAAAATATATTATTTTTAGTACTGAAGCAATTCGCCTGTCACTGTCTATGTTTTTTTACTATTCTACTATATATATTTTATATTCTACTATTTTTTACTATATTTCTATGTTATTTTTTCTGTAGCAGGAATTAAGTGCTTAAGTTTGATTGTAAATTACGAAATAAAAAAATATAGTGTACAAGATATAGAATTGTAAAAATCCCAATGTAAAAACCTTCAAAAAAATCTATATATCTTAAAAACCTCTGACTTTTCGGAGGAATAACTTACTGAGAAGACTACGTAGAATTCAAGTTAATGATTACATCTGAGTTAACAAGACGTCACATAAGATTTAAAATAATAGATTTAAAAATAGTGATATAATTTACCCTTCTATTAAATTTGTATGTTTATGTAAACATGAAAAATGGCATATGTGAAAATCTGTATATATGATAAAAAAAGCCGTATCTTGAAAACCGATATTTACTACTTCGAATGTTTTTTCTTTCGGTCTTCAATTTCTATATATTACAAAACATCATTTTAATATCTCATCGTCACTTTGGTGTGCAAAAGAATAAAATAAAAATAATTTAAGTGTGTGCTTAATTTAAATAATCTTGATTTCTTCACACATACAAACACAGTGCAAAAACCTCCAGCATCTACCAAAAGACAATTATTCGTAAATAACTTTAACAGTCTTCCGTAAGAAAACATAAAGTTAAACACTTTACGGACTGAAAATTAGCTGAAAACTTACGAGTATCGAAAAAAAATCTTGATAATTTGAGTATGGGTATATATAATGTGAACGGCTGGTAATTTTTTCTCGGCCATCGCAGTAATGATCGTACGTGTTTGGGGGAACATGAGATGCCACTTATCGAACGAAGCTACCGTCTATAGCGATCCACTGAGTACGACCTTAAGAGAACAACATAGCACAGAAGATAATAAGAGGAAAAATACTGTGAATATTTACATAATCAGATACGCGGGCTTCGTCGAAATATGTACAGTGGAGGGTGTGCTTAATTTTTCACCTTATTTGTTTATGACTATGGAAATTATTTATTGCAATAAAATATAAACAATAGAAGAGAAGCTATTATTAACGCAAGTTACATGAAAAATATTTTCTTTAATATAATACAGATTTATACATTTATAGTTTTGTAAAAACATTGATTACTAGAAACTAAAGACAAAAGTTTATATTGCTTTGTACGGAAATTTTTTAGTAAAACTACAATATATAGGGTATATTTCCCTTAAGACAGCCTTAAATGAAGAGACGGAATGTTAAATAAGGAGTCTATCACACAGAATCTATCTACAGTCTTTCCCAAGTAAATAACAGTCTGATTAGCAAACTGTAAATAGCAGCAGTCACACTGTTAAATAGTTTCATCCAGCTTATCAGTCATGTCACTAATACATAATACAAACAGATGCGGTCTAAATATGGAATCTTGCGGTATACCATAAGTTTATCCAATCTATTCAGAATTGTAGATAAAGCATCGTATAAATTAGTCAAAATTACATAGATAATAATTTACATAGATCATAGTAATAGATAATTTAATATGATTTTTATTATTTAGTTATTGCTAAATCGTATTTTTCTAATTTATTTAGTAAGATTATGTGGTTTGACATCTCTAATGCTTTGAAAAAGTTATGGTAGTTGATATCTATTAAGATATTTACATACAAGGTTTGATACTACAGATCGTCCTTGTATAAAGCCATGGTGTTTTGCTATTATAATATTTTTATGTGAGATGGCATATGACCATACAGCACAATTTCAAAGACACCACAAATAATAAAAATACAAAATTTATTAATAAAAAAATAGTACAAGAGATTCGTTCAAAGCTTAAGGTGCCCCAGTGGATTCTTTTTTATTTAAATTAATGTTAGACAAAAACGGAAGACCAGTTTTCCACGAAAACCGAAAGATACGATTATCGACATGCGTTTTGCTAATCAAGAAATCGGGAAATTATTAAAACTAATGCTGTTTGAAAATTGTTTTAAATAAAAACACAAATGGAAAACTACAAAAATAGGGTAAAACCAAAAATATTATATTATTCATTAATATAAGAAATAGTTATCTCATTTTAAATATTTATATATTTTTATATGTTGAGTTTGTATCGAAACATGTATGAACTGTCGAATCAATTTTAGCTCTAAGAAACATTTAACATTTACAAAAAAAAATACAAAGAAAATACAAAACCATTATCTGGTGATTTAGTAATTCACATATGGCAGCAGAATATAAGATTATAACAGTTCCACAAATTTTAGTGAAATTATAAAGAAAATTGTATTACTTAATACAAATGAACAAGGACAATATTTGGTATGCCACTAACCTCTCGATGATCAAACATGAACTATAGTGAAACTAAGCCTTTTATTTATGGAAGAAGGGTAGAATATTTGATGCAGAAATAAAACACGGGAGGCTAGTTTCCCACAAAGAAACTCTATCTGCGGGTCGCTAACTAATTGTAAGTTGGCATCATAAGTAAATAATCAAAACTGATAATGAGTCTTAATCATCTATTGCTGATTGGTAACTCATCAACTTGGTTTGTAAAGTGCGCGTCAAGTGATGTAGATACCATCAATATATTCCTTTTATTCAAGTAAGCTACTATGATATTCCTAGTATAGATATATATTCATGGACAAAGACTTACATTCTATCCAAGAAATGGTATGTCTTGCACACATATTTTGCATATTATTATTATTATTATATTATATAGGTTTGGGCCTCATCAGCCACTGATCGCATGGGTAGTCCCTTGGCGATCCACTCTTATTCGGGTCATTATCCAAAAATGCTATCCCATAAAAGGAGCAATTTAGGCACGTCCCCCGCCTTAAGCCTCGCCTCCTCTAGGATGACAGGGGTCCCTAAGAGAAGATACCTCTTCACCTCCAGTGCGGGGCAGGTGTAAAGATGAACCGAGGTTTCCTCTTCTTCTTTACGGTATTTGCAGGCCGGGCTGTCAGTCAGCCTCAGCTTGTGCATTCAGGCTACTATGGTGGCCCGTTATGATTCCCAACAGGGTTCTGGCTTTATGCCTATTCAATTTAATGAATTCTTGGGCCCATTTCTCAATCTCTGAGTATTGGATGAAGAGTTTGGTTATTCGACAACCCGTTACTCCTCTCCATCTCTTATTATGCTGCTCTCTTGCCCAGCCATTGATGCGGACTCTGATCAGATTCCGACTTATTGCCACTGCAGGTTCTGGTCCATAGAGGTTCTCCCTAGTCCCTAGTCTGGCAAGGTCATCTGCAATTAGATTTCCCTTAATGCCATTATGCCCAGGTATCCATAAGAGTTCCACCGGTCCCTTCCCTGCCAAGTGGTTCAATGCTTCATAGTAATTATAGACCAGCTTCGACTTTGTCGTTGCTGAATTTAGAGCTGCCAACACCGCCTTGCTATCCGAGTAGATACATACCTTCTCCTTGGTCTGATTTTAGTCGGCCCCTAGAACACCGTATGTAATTCCAACTAGCTCGGCCTGGAGTGTGGTAGTCTATTTGCCCAAGGGGAAGGTTTTGATTATCCCGTGGCGTCGATTATACACTCTCGCACCCGCTCGGTTCCCACTCTTGGCTCCATCCGTGTACCAGATGTCTCCATTGACCGGCAATCCAGCTCGACCCTCCATCCAGTCAGTTTTACTGGTAAGCGTGCTCTTATATTTCTTGTCAAACAGGAATTGGACACTTGTACTGTCAGAGGGCATCCATAGGAGTCTCTCCTCAGCTAGATCTCTTGAGAGTCTATTCAAGTCCCTTACCTTCCTATTCATGTTTCCCACCCTGTGCATTGCCTTTGCGGCTTCCGCTTTCACAGTGACATCAAGAGGTGGTATCCCCGTCAGTATCCCCATCGCCTCGATCGGTGTTGATCTTGGGGCTCCGGTTATACTTCTAAGAATCAATCCTCTTAACTTGTTAAGTCGGTTGGCTTCCGACTTTAAACAGGCTCTCTCCCACCAGACTGCTGCATACGTCAGTCTGGGTTTGAGAATTGCCTCATACATCCATTTCATGGTTTCCGGTTTCAAGCCCCAGCTATTATCAATGGCTCTTCTCAGTTGCCAAAGTGTTGCTGTGATATTGGAACATATGTGACTTAGATGTTTTCCCCGTGACAGTTTCCTGTCCAGGATTACTCGTAAGTATTTTACTTCGCTATTATAGCTTAGTTCTTGGCCACCAAGTTTCAGTGGACATGTTTTGATCCGCTTACATTTCTTGGTGAACACCATCACCTCAGTCTTAGAGAGATTGACGGAGAGTCCCCTCTCCCTGCACCAATTCCCGACCTTGTTTAAAGCTTGTTTTGAATAAGTTTGTGTAGCTTCTGCTACGGACATCTCAGAAATTCGTTGGAGGTTGTTTACATCTCTACTGATTAGTTCAAAATAATATAGGAACTTTACAGTTATATATGTATGAACTCTTTTACAACTATATCACTTTTTTTTTAATTAACAAAGTTGCTCAAAATATTGTATAATATTGGAAATTTTAAACCTTATTATAATTAAATCTCAGATCTTTCACTAAGCTCACAATGTCATTTTCTTAAATTTATGATGCAAACAATGCATGCAATACACCTTATACACAAAAGAGAGAAGACAGGTGGCTGTTGATCCTAACTTGGCACAAACATAACTCAGCGCTATATAAAGTTAAGCAACAGTTTTTGTTGGCATTCTTTACATAATTATCTCATATAGAGAAAGTTTGGCCGGGCTCTTTTATAATTCTTTATAGTTGTAAATCAATAGACATTTACAGGCTGTATAAACATACGCGAGGTTTGTAAGGAAGACAAATGTACCATCCTTTGGACAAGGTGTAAAACAGAAGAGTATAAGGTCAGTAATATCTTCAAGTTAGGGGTAGCTCATGGTCTGGCATTGCTATGTAACCTTAATAGTAAAAATAGACCAAGATTAAGTAATCGATTGAAAAAACTGTGACATACAAATGCTTATATACAATATATGTATGTATAATATATCTACGTGTATATTCTCTTATAAAAAAACTATAAATTTAAGTTGCTGAAACTTTGGACAAACCACCATTATTCTGGTTTATCGCCCGTATTAAAAGCTACACTTCTTGTTGGCCGGCCGGGTTGCCGACAGTGTCATACGGCCTTTACAATTTATACATTCGCTAAGTGAGCGCGACTCGCGCTGGAACGTTTGAGATAAAAGCCGTGTTTTGTTTATTTAACTACTGATAGGCCGCTCAAGAATATAATTTTTAAGAGACACCTATCAGCACTGCCCTTTACTAATGGGCTTTATTACCGGCGGTACCGATAAGCCCTCACGGCCCGCTACAAATTACCGTCCAATCATTTATGATATGAATTAATTATTATTTTCATACATCACGGCAGAGTGCCCTGCAAAACGTGTTTGTATTATTCTTGGTGCTCATGGCAGTTTGTATTATTTTTGATGCTTGTGGCAACTGTTTCCTAAGTATATGACTCAAACTAGAACAGGCTCAAACATTATCATGTTCTTTCATTAAAAAAATTCTTAATATATAACGGGTGTCCAGAAAGGGTAGGGGGTATTTGTAGATTCAATAAAAAAACTAGGAGTCAGAAAAAATAAATTTTTTTGTTAATTTTTAGACAAGGTTTTGGAAAATTAAGTACTAAAGATTATGTTCTCCATATGTTGACCCTCACGCTGCTGGCATTCCTCTAACCGTAAACGGAAATTAGCCACAACGCGTCTACACATCTCTCTGGAAACGGCGGCCATTTCGGTGCGAATGTTGTGCTTTAATTGCACTGAAGTTCGTGGTTTGTTTACATACACTTTCTCTCTAAGGTATCCCCATAAGAAATAATCAAGAGGTGTAAGATCAGAAAATGGATTCGAATGTTTGAGAATACCGGTTCGACTGTAAAAATTCGCAATCCAGGTCGCCCGTGCTCTGTTCGAACCCCACAAGCGATTGAAGAAGTGAGAGTTTGCGAATTGATTGAGACGGATTTTCACGCACTGAGACGCGAATCTCAGCATTTTTAGTTTCTGTCCCTGTACTTTGATCCCGAAATAAACTCTATCTTTTACCACATTAATCGCCTCTTTGGTGTACAGATTAAAAATTAGTGGTGATAGCGTACATCCTTGTCTTACTTCTTTCCTAATACCTACTTCCCTTTTGTCCCCTTCTACTTCTATAACAGCAGTTTGCTCTTTGTATAGATTGTGTACTACTCTCCTATCTTTATACTGATAACAGCCTATATATAGAATAAATTATATAAATTATGATGTTAAATTGTTGAATTTAACTTGTTATTATCCATACATTATTAGAGAATCTCTGGATATTATGAAGAATAAAAACAATTTTGCAAAAACTGCACTACATTTATAAATTCAAGGTGAGACAAAATTTGCAACTGAGATATTTACTTTTCGTTCATATTGTTTTTCAGCCCCGACACTGGGAATTTTCGTCGTGACATAAATGTTATCAACAGGACTAGCGAGCACAATTTTCAAACATATCAAGACATCCAAACAAATAAAATACGTTATCTGCAGTGTTTTGGTTTAATTTGTCCGCCCGTTAAGAACGACCGTTACAAAAATAAACAAAAAAACGGAAATTATTTATTTAAATTTGTTTAATTTAAGATAACATCTCTATAGATGACATGTATTTAACTTCATAGTTTTTCCATTGTTGGAAAAATTTTTATATTCTTCTAAACAGATGCTGTTAAATGCCTTCAGCGATTTCTTCTTAACCTCTTTTACGTCCTGAGGACTATTTCTCTTGAGGTTTTTCTCCATTCCTGGGCATAAGAGACTATTGCAAGGGGCTAGGTCGGATGAGTCAGGAGAATGCGAAACGGTTGCCATGCCTCTTTCTTTTTCAATAACTGGTTAATTCTCAACACTGCCTGGGCAGGCGCATTGTCATGATGAAGAAACCTGTCCACACTTCAGGTGGTTTTTTCTCACTAGCTTATGTAATCACTTTAGCACTTTCAGACAGTAATTCTACAGGAGCTCCAGGACATTCCAGTTATTTTCTCCAATTAGTCTATTGTTCTGTCACAACCAAACATGATGGCATCGTGCACTTTTTGAATTTTTCGTCTGCTCTGGGCATTGAGGGACAACCCAAACGGTGGTCATATTTAAGTGACATTTGACCAATTTTGAACCTGGCAAACTACTCGTAAATTCTTGCTTGGATTAGAGCTTCTTTCCCATAAGGCATTGAAATCTATATGTAGTTGTTTTCTTTAACAGGAAACAGAATGTGGTGTTGACATATTACTCCTTAAAGTTTGTCATCGCAGAATCGTCGGAAGCATTGGAACGGGCTTAAGAAAAAATTCACTCTGGCCATTGGGATGGTTTCACGTGACCGATACTTGACCAACTGAGCAGGGAGAGTAAACTGCCTAATAAACATATCTAACGGTAGAGGGCAGCATTGCCAGCCCACTTGCCTATAGAAATTAATTCTTGTTTCTGTTTAGGAACCCCCTGGTATGTACATACTGATCATTAGTAATATTAACTTATATTAACATAAGTTGTCGTTGATCAGCAATAAAATTTTAATATTTTCATTGCAGATGGAACAAAGAATTTGATCAATTATGAAATTCATCGTATTGATTTATATTTACAGATACACTGGCGGCAATCGGACTCGATCACTCTTAATTAACATTCTATATGATATAAAAAACAAGTCACTTAGACTTCTTCGAGACGCTCTACTTACTAATTATATACCAGCAGAAATTAAAAAAGAGTAATCCCACGAGTATATCCAGCGATATTTTAATGGTTTATTAAGCAAACATGAGAGATGTGATCCGCGGCATCCCTGTCTTATTATAGTCACTTTTGTAATTGTATGTCGCCAGTACCGCAGCTTCTAGTCTGTCATGTCCCTTGTCCTGGTACGTTTAGTGTCCGCTCGGTGATTTTAATAAGGCCTGTATGCGGTTGACGCAATAAACCAATAATTGGAAACATATCAACCGGATTGAGAGGTAATAGAAATAAATGGCCACAGCCAAAATGACAGCCTTACTTCGCTTCTTAATTTACATTCCGTTACATCCAATCGTGTGCGACTTGTAGCTCTAGAACGCGTGACAGCTTCAAAGATGTGAACACTGTTAAGAGATGATCTTTAATTAATGTCAATTTTAATAATTGCGTTAGTTGGAATTATTAACAGGTCTTATGTTCTTATATACTAGCGAGTGCTAATATACCTTGATAAACAATTAATTCAGAAGGAATGATAGCAAAAAACCTAGAAATATTTCAATTAATCATTACTTATTGATAATTATGGCATTTTTCTTACGTAAATAAATTATGTAAAGTTCATAGTAAATAGGTTTTCGTGAACACTGTGAAATTATGCTGGGGTAAATATTAACCCCTTTATCGTTGTTAATGTGGTGTAAAAAGTTACTATGCCACTTTGACAAAAATCCAGATCAGATTTACTTTAAACCTGGATTAGTAGTGATTCGGAAGGTTTTTGTGGACATGTGTATTAGAGGAAATCTACTTTGTAATGTACAGCTCATTAAGAATAGGAACACGTCTCAAAACTGCGATATCGGACCGTCCACGAGGTATGCAGTAAATAGCCTGGTCTTTACTCAATCGAATTGAGACCTTTGCAGAGTGAATATCAATGAACATATATTGAATGTGAATGTACACAGAATTCGATCTTCCGCGTGTAAAATGCGTCCTTTTCCCACTGAATGCTGCCTCACTCTTTTTTCTACACATACCTAATTGCATACCAAACACAATACTGTAGAACAGTGTTTTTCAACCTGTGGGTCGCGACCCCCTGGGGGGTCGCGAAGCCTTTGTAGGGGGGTCGCGAGAGGCCGAGAGAACTAGGTACTTCAGTAAAAAAATCAATAAATTTTATAAATATAGATATATTAAGAAATAGTTAACAGAAGGATACTCGTAATGTTATTTATACAAACAAATTAATAAAAAATAAAATCTTCGACTACTCGTTCATTTTAATGTGAAGGTTGCGCTTATTTTTGTTCAATCAATTTCTCCCATCGTGGATCCGTTTTTACAACATTAGGTATTAAATCGTTTTCCAAATTTAAGCGATTTCTTTGTTTACTTTTCATCAATGGCCCAAATACCATTGATGAAAATGTCAACTCGCACAAGTACGAGGTAGCAAATGGAATCAAACACTTCAAAGCCTCAGTTGTTAATTTAAAGAAAAACAGAATACCAGGAGTATTCTGTTTTCTTTTTAACCAAAAGGTATCCAAATTTTCAGACTTGAATTCCAAGTGCAACGTCCCATCGGCAGATAATTCCAGCAGATTCTCTTTGAGCTTAGTTGCTAAATTTGCCTCATTTATAGCTGCATTTAAAACCGGATTTAAGATCCATCTTTGCCCAGTGTTATCCTCTTGCACTGAGAAGTAATGACACAATTCTTTTTTCAAATTATCTAACACCATTTTCATACCAGATATATATGAATTGATGTTTATCTCACTTCCGACTTCTTTAATGAAAGACTGTGTCGACGAAAATGAATCAAAGTTGTTTTGATTTATAGACGATGACCACAATTCAATTTTTTTGTAAAGCCATGGAGTTTGTCTTTTGCTATGATGACATTTTCATCCCGCCCTTGAAGACTTTTATTGAAGTTATTTAAATTCTCAAATAAGTCAGAAAGAAAAGCTAATTTCAAAAGGAATTCCGGGTCAGAAATGAATTCCGAGTAATCTGACTTGGCTTGCTGTGAATATACTAAAAGTTCAGCGCGAAGTTCCATAACTCTGGTCAGTACTTTGCCTTTTGATAACCACCTTACCTCTGTATGGTAAAGCAAATTTCGATGGAGTGGCCCCATATCTTCACAAATGATTCGAAACAATCGAGTCTGCAACGCTTTTCCTTTAATCGAATTTACAATTTTAATAATAATATTTAGAACTTAACTGTATTCTTGTGGCAAGGTTTTGGCTGCAAGAGCTTGGCGATGAAGAAAGCAATGCATCCAACAAGCGTTTGGCATCTGTTCTTTCAGTCTACCAATAAATCCACTCTTCGCACCAGTCATGGCTTTATTTAATCAATGTTCATATCTTGTGTAGCTTCAAGGAACATGTCATGCAAGCACTGACCTGTAGTATTTGTGGGAAGTGCCTTGCAAAATAGTATTTCTTCCATTAATTTTTCATCGGATTCAAAACGCACAAAAGCTACAAACTTCGCACAATCCGCAATATCCGTTGATTCATCCAATTGCAAGAACACAAAAGAACTTTTCGTTATTTTTTCTATGACTTGATCACGAACGTCAGTCGCCATATCGCTTATCCTGCGTTGAATGGTATCGTCAGAGAGAGGTATACTTTTGAGCTTTTCGACCTCTTGTTTGCCAAAAATAATCTCTGCTATATCTAAAGTTGCTGGTAAAATCAAATTTTCGGCAATAGTGTGAGGTTTTCCTGGTTTAGCCACACGAAAAGCTACTCGATAACTAGCGAGCAACGCTTTCTCATTTAGGTTGGACATTTGTACTATAGCACTTTTTTGATGTTAAAGAGCTTTTAAGTTTCGCTCAAAAAATTCCACGGGTTTATTTTTTTCATTAGGATGTTTTGTGTTTAGGTGGCGTACCAACTTCGATGGCTTCATGCTTTCTCTTGACAAAGTATCAAAGCAAATTACGCACTGTGGTTTATTCTCAATCACAGTAAACCCAAATTTCAAATAATTGTCGTCATAAAGACGTTTTTTCTTTATTCCACTATTCCCGCTAGAAGTTGATGGTTCTGATGATCTTTTCAGGACTTTATCCATTTTTAATTATAACAAACAACTCAAATAAATACGTAAAACAAGTGACTTTACTAAACAGCAGACGACACGACCGCGTGTGTCTCATGCTCACAAATACCTCTACAATTACTCCAAGCTCCAAGGCACCTTAAACACAAAGTCAAACTACAATTACACCAAGGCACCCTACACACAAAGTTTAAACGTCCCACTTACAAAACCGAATCGCTTCCGAATCATTTCCATCTATCACGGTGTCGCTTCTGAGTTTATTCCAAACTCAACTGCCGTGGCCGCGGTCGACCGCCCTATTTATAGGCCAGCCGGCCAGCGCACTCTAGCGCGAATCATCTCGAAGCGTAACGAAACGTCTCGAACCTTGTGGACCTTTCGCGCGGGCCGTGGAGCGTGCGAGGCTGTAGTAGTTCCGAGTGTTACCAACAGATGGCGCTGGTAGTCTCGGCCGTAATAATATGTTTACGTTTGTTTCTTAAATATCAATTGGCCACGTATTCGATTTACAATGATGTGTTTTACGTACTTAATTACCGTATATATTTATATCCGAATCCTAATAACGCAAACGCATAAAATGTTTGTATGGATTAAATATTTCTAATATACATGAAAAAAAGGGTTGGGGGTTGCGAAAATATTTTTTGATACTATGGGGGTCGTGTCATGAAAAAGGTTGAAAAACACTGCTGTAGAACCATTATATTTCAAATATGGGAATCGAGAAATCAATTTTTGCACTGTATCAGCAAAGGAACGTTTGCGAGATGTAGTCGACATTATGACACCGGACCGCTGCGATGACATCTCCATAAACCTAAATAAGTAACTAAATAATCGGCTGGCCGCATTCCGTCGGTGATGCACAAGTGATGCATAACCGGTCGTCGTCCGATTCCGTGTTGGCGCGGCGGACTCACACGAGTCGCCCCTTAAGCCCCCCATTCATTAGCGGACCGGTCCGTCGGATCGGTCCATCCCGACTTGTTCGCCGACCGATCCGGCAATTTATGGTAGACAAGTAGCAGATGGGTCTGGGTCGGGTCGTGGGTCCGTTAGATTGACAAGCGGACCCACGACCCGACCACGACCAATCCGTACTATTTTTGTAATGTGTGTGATCTGTTGAGACTGGTCCGCGGCGACCTGCTACTCCACAAAACAATCTACGGCGTATCTGCAGTGAAAATGTCTTTTGAAGATAATACATTTTTTTGGGAGGAATTTAACCTATTGTATCAAGACAATCCGTGCCTATGGGACATTAAGAGTAAGGATTATCGCAACAAACAGAAAAGAAATGCTGCTTATGAAAATTTAATCGATAAATGCAAAGATCTATTTCCAAATGCTAACAAAGAGTTTGTAATTAAACGTTCTTCAGCACTTAATGCTTCTCTAAATAAAGTGTTTTTCTTTTCTATTGAGAGGTTTTATTAGAGTTAATAATTCTTGAAATATCTCAAAGTCAATTCTAAAATAATTTATAACGTCAAGTGGTTCGCATGATTGGATACAATTCAGTAAATGAAGGTGAGTGAATTGTTGTCTGTTTTGCAATCACTCTTTCACCCAAACACGGTTTTTCTTTTTTTTTCTTTTTCTTTTTCAAATAATATAACTGTACCAACAGACAAAGCATCTTTTGCCTTTTTGGAGAATATGGGGGACATAACTAGGCCTCACCACGTTCAGTGTACAAATGAGCTCTTTTGCAGGGTCCGTCTCAGGTCCGTGTAATGTATTGACAAACGTGGATTAGTCGTGAGTCGTGTCTGAGTTGCGAGTCGCGTCGCAGTCCGCCTAGTGAATGGGGGGCTTTACGAGCGCAGTTGAACACTAAATACCTGGCCAATATAAAAGTTATAAATATATATGAAAAATACTGTTGTTAAAATCGTGCTATTTGCCTATGTATAAATAAAATAGTGTTATATGACTACAAACTACGCATCCTGCCGCTACTTCCATAACCCCATAGCTACTCCCGCGGCTACCATATGCATCTCCACCCTATTCACTCCCTATTGTTGAAAAATTAGGTCCCCGGTAGCACATAAGTGAGAGATCTTTGTTTTTAGAGTATGACTCTTTTCATCTAGGTCCTGTGTATGCCTGCGACGGGCGAGAAAATTGTAGAATAGCATTGTGGTGTTCATTTCTGCATCTAATTAATACATTCATGTTCATTTCATATCCAATATGTACTTCGTTTGGTGTCATTTTGACAATATTAAAAATATATATTGGTATACCTGTAATATTCATACGGGTTCAATGGATATAATTTTGTTTTATTAAATCCTGAACATATCATGATCTTATCAATATTCAACCCAATTAGGCTTGAATCTTAAGTTTCAATGACATTCCGTCATTTTCTCTAAAGAATCTACAAAAAAATATTTAATATTTTCTCTAGAGAAATATTGTTTGGAAATTGAATCCTTGATTTCCAAGTTTAGTGCTCGTTTATAAAAATTAACAGCTAACGATATAGACTTTCACTCACCTTATTGCACACGTAATTTTCTTTTTTACAGCCAATGTAGTTGCTGTATATTACTCCACTTAAGCGGAAAAGTAATGTAATCGTGTAAAGAAAAAGTGAAAAAACAAAATTTCTTTTTGGATTTATTTTTCGTTTTTCGGCCTAAAAACCAAAAAAAAATTGTCATTAAAAATATTTTGCTGTGTGTCGTCGTTGTCGTCGGCATTTCTTGTTAGCACGATAACTCAACTGAAATCGTGTCGGATCGATCAGGTTTCGACTGATTCCGATCGGGGACGTCCCCCAGACGACACCTATTGATTTTGAGGCGGATAGCACACACCACCCCCTCCCTTGGGTCTATTTGAGAAATTTTTTAAATCGTGTCGGATCGATCGTGTTTTGACTAATTCTGATCGGGGACGTCTCCCAGACGACACCTATTTATTTTGAGGTGGATAGGACACACCCCACGCTGCCCATAGGTCATAAGAAAGCACGACAGTGGACTATTTGAGAACTTTGTTTTGTTAATACGATAACTCACTAAATCGTGTCGGATCGATCGGGTTTTGACTGATTCTGATCGAGAATATCTCCTAGATGACACCTATTGATTTTGAGGTGGATAGGACACACCCCACGCTGCCCATAGGTCATGAGAAAGCACGACAGTGGACTATTTGAGAACTTTGTTTTGTTAACACGATAACTCAACTAAGTCATGTCGGATCGAGCGGGTTTTGACTGATTCGGGTCGGGGACATCTCCCAGACGACACATATATTGATTTTGAGGTGGATAGAACACACTCTACTATGTTCATGGGTGATGAGAAAGCACAATGGTGGATTATTTGAGAAATTTGTTTGTTAGCACGATCACTCAATTAAATCGTGTCGGATCGATCGGGTTTCGACTGATTCTGATTAGGGACATCACCAGACGACATCAATTGATCTTGGGGTGGATAGGACACCCCACCCTATTCATGGGTCACGAGAATGCACGAGGGTGAACTATTTGAAAAAAGTAAAATTGTCGCATAAAACACATATTCTGCATTTATGTGTTGGTTTATTTTTTCTTGGCCACTCAATTTCGAGGTAGAGATGTTCTACGTGCGGAAAAGTCCGTGTTAAGGTTTTAAAACTGTATATTTTACTTCACGATCAGCTGCCTTAACGTAATTCAATGCACTGCTTAAACGAATTTATCATATGCGGTATTATAAAATGCGAATTACGTTCATTCAGTCCCGGGCATAAATTACGGCAAATGCAGTTAATCCCATCCAAGGAAGAAAAAAAAACAACACATAACGTATTGCCGACAAAATTTATTAAATAGTTTATTAACCATAAAGATCGAGCTCTCTGTACCTGCGCCGTGCGAAACATAATTAAATAAATGTATTCATGGAAGTGTAAAACGTTGTCTCTTAATGTCATTCGATTTATGTTACACACACGCACATAACCATCAAACTTAATTAACTGACAAGAACGGACACTTTACAGATAACAAGGCATTTCAGTTGTTTAAAGACATTTTTAAGTTGCGTGATAAGTCGGAACATAATGGTCTGTAAAACGTCCAGGTTCAACTGAATTAAAAGTTTAAAAGCCCATTATGTAATGCCCAGCGTAACTTATCTTAGAACACATACCAGAGTAAGTTTCATACAATAAAAATTTCGAGTTTCTGACAGCAACGGTTCACCGGCTGTGGTCCTCTTTCAGTGAGAGAGTAAGTTACAGATATGGACTTGTTCGTTAACACAAATATATTGGCTTTCTGTCAGTATATTGACAACTTACGTCACTCATTTAATCAGCGTTATCTGTAAGGAACTTCCAAAAGTTATGTTGAAAATTACAAGCAATTAACACTGCATCTTCGTGGATACTGTAACAAAGATTACGTACTAAACATAATATTATACATTAAAAATAACTTACTATCATCAACAAATAAAGAGGAACAAGTGAGCAAAAAAGATCACAAACAAACTTAAATTTCTGCCCTCAAATGCTGCCAAGGTTGGTGACAAATCTCGAATGAACAATTATCCAAAAAATATTCTGAAGACGTCACCGGCAACTAATTCATTCGACTTGCCCGTGGAAGATTTAATTCTACAATAAAGATAATATTTTTTTCTTTAAATCAGTATGTTACCAAATCATTTGATTGAAATGAAATTATCGTGCAAGTGTTTTCAATATCAACAGCTATCAAATTCATCACCATCAACAGCAACTTTACTAATATCAACAGCAAAAAATGACGCAGTTTTCAAACTTGACTCTTGATAAATCCGTTTCATTCAGATTCTGGCTAAATAAATTGGTATAAGATAGATGTGGCTCATCAGAAATCATGTTATTACTATGTTCAAAATACTAGTACTTATTGAAAAACAGGAGACCAATTTTCCACGAACACAGAGATTATGTTTCCCGATGCGCGTATCGCCAATCGCGTCATCATAATAAGGAGATGATTCAAACTAAGTCGAGTTTTAATCATCTCCCGATTATGCTAATTTGGTTGGCAAAATGCGCATTGAAAAACGTGTAATCTTTCGGTGTTCGTGGAAAACTGGTCTCCTGTTTTTGTTGCTGCATCGAAGGATCCAGTCCCTTCCCAGAATTATTTATTGATTGTCATTAACAATATTACTCTTATTATTATCTAAATATTCTTTATGACTGGTCTACTACATTCGGTTCCATTTTATATCATTATTTTTAACAATGCTGCATATGAAATAATTAAAACAAGTTACAACAAGATAAAATAATTCTAAGGGCGTCTACTTAATCATTAAATAATTCATAAATACGCTAGACATATGACTTTCCTCTAGTTTATACCCCTGTATAAGGCAGTATAGGATTCTTCACTCATCTGTTTTAAAATACCACCACAAAACTTTATACCTTTTCAGTAAAAACTAAATCCCTACATTATAAAATATATTATTCGTAGATATACAAGGGTTTCTTGATCTTAACTAGACATTACTAACCCTAAAAAGCATTAAGTTACTCACGTTAAAATGATAAGTAGTACCTACTTTAAATATGAAATTTAGGAGTTATTTACCGGTATCTAAATATTTCCTAAACTTGCACCACTAGATGCATATCGTGCGATATTTAATTAGTGCAATCTATGTATACTAAAAAGGAAAATACAATAATATGTAGTATATGTCTATGGTGTTTTATTTTTCTAGTTTCCTCCTTCCTCCTTCAGACAAAATAAGAGCCGTTATTAACTAAACGACGAAAAATCAGTCGGTCACGGTGGACCAGAAAACATAACACAAACATTTTACAACCACGGCACCAGGCAATTTGGAGTGACGAATCCAAATTTGTAATCTCTTTGGGTGATACCAGAAAACGTGTGCTAAGAACCCCATAGGAAACTTATCATCCTGACTGGTTAGGAAAGTGAAGTTCTCTGCATCTCTTATGATCTGGGGGTGTATGAATTGTATGGGCGCATGGAAATTGCATTTCGTAGACGGTACCGTGACAGTAGAAAAATATAAAAAAATTTTGACAGACAGTTTATCGTCGCCAATACCAATATATCAAGGCACTAACACGCAGTACATTTTCCAGCAGGATGGTGCTGCGTGTCACACAGGAATAACTGCCAAAACTTGGTTTACAGAACAATGTCCCGATTATGGAGTGGCCCTATAGCACTCCAGATCTCTCGCCAATAGAAACATTGTGGTATAAAATGAAAAAACAATTACGCAAATATCCAACCCGTTCAGATAACGATCTACGCACTAAATTGCAAGGAAGGCCATAGGACGATAAGCATAGTGAATCGGCCCCAGATATCTGGATATCTGGATCCTCTTTTGAGAGTATGTTGGTACTAATAAGTTACGTTGATCCTGCAAGTTGCAAACCTCTATCTATTTTGGTTTTTGAATAAATCGAAAAAAACGAAGAATCAAAAATTTTTTTTTTGTCAAAAACGGCTCAACCGACTTAAATTGAAATTTGGACACGTTATAGATGTATATAAAGGTTATACTTGAAAAAAATAACAATCAATCACTGTATTGATAACTAATATTTGTATTGCTGTTTTAAAATGCAAAATGATATTTTAAGTAAAATTATTAACATCTACATATAGTTTATAATCAAGTTTTGAATATTTTAATATTTTAATATTTTAATAAAAAAATGTTTTCAAATTATTGTTTTCAATATTTAATATTATTTGCACTTATTAATTAATCAAATAAACTTCGTTTCTGTTGTTTCAAATGTAAAACCATTGAAATAAATGAACATTGAAATTATATCAAAAAATCGGTTTTTATTTTTTTTTTTTCAATATGGCATACCTTTTTGATCAATTTAAGGATTTGAGAGGTTATTCTACATCGAAAAAGATATAAAAAAATTTTAGTTTCAAAATTGTTCTAGAACGTTGTCATAAAGAAAAAAAATAATTTTTGAAAAAATCGCCTGTTTCTAATGATTATTATGGAGATTATGAGCTGTTATTATTTTTGACAATAGCCTTTATATACATCTATAACGTGTCTAAGTTTCATTTAAATCAGTGAAGCCGTTTTTGACAAAAAAATTATTTTTGATTTTTCGTTTCTTTCGATTTATTCAAACACCA